>KQ758850.1:11898914-11913110 GCA_001462505.1 Aurantiochytrium sp. T66 | reverse complement strand
AAGGGCGCAGGGCGCGGGCGACGCGGGTGGCGCGGGCGGCCTCGCTCGCACGGAGGCGCGGACACCGGTTCTTCCGGCAGCCCTGGCGCATCCAGCGTCATCGATCGCCTCGGGACTCCGCGACGCGGGCCAGCTTCGCGCTCGTTCGTTCGATCGTCGGCGCCGCCGCGGATCCGCCCGACGGAGCGCGCCCGCGCGGCGAGGCGAGGAGGGGCGCGGCGCGGCGCGGCGCGGCGACGAGGAGGGGCAAGGCAAGCAAGGCAAGCAGGGAGGCAGGCAAGGAGCGAGCAGCGGTCGTTCTTTTTCTTTTCCTTTCTTTTCTTTCGAAGAAGAAAGGGCGGCCCGGTTCCAGGGGGGACCGCCGGCGCGCGTCCCGGTCGCGCGTGAAGGAGGGGGCCAAGGAAGTGCGCTGAAGCAGGCAGCAGAGAGGAGGAAGGAGGAAGGAGGAAGTAGCCGCAGCTTATCGCGGTCGGCCTGCTTCGACGGTGGGGCCGCTGTGAGAATAAGCGAGAAAGCAGGCGGGCTGAAACTGAGCTGAGCTGAGCTGAGCTGAGCTGCTGCTGCATGTGCCGCGCCGACCCTGCGTCGCGAGACTCTGAGGACTGACAGGCAGACAGACAGACAGACAGACAGACAGACGCGCGAGCGAGGAGGAGGACCCCGCGCGCGGAGGCAGAATGCTCGTGCAGGCCGCGAGGCCCGCGGAGCCCGCGAGGAGGAGGAGGAGGAGGAGACGCAGCGGCGACGCCGGAGGCTCCGGCGGCGGCGTGGAAGCGGCGAGGGCCGCCGCCGGGGGCGACCGGCGACATGCGGAGCTGACCGGTGCAGCGGAGGGCTGCAGAGGCCCGGCGGCGGCGCACGCGTGTCAGGGAAAGAGCCCGATCGGGAGCAAACGATCGAGGTTGCAGCAGACCACGCGCGCGGATGCCGAGAACGACGAGGCGAATTATGCCGACGCGGCAACCCCGCACCTGGGCCAGGACCAGAATCCTGACGCGGGATCCTGGCGCCCTCGAGACGCCAAGACGCCGGAGCACCAGTCGACGGTGCGCACGAGGCGCTGCAGCGCGGACGAGACCCCGAACCAGACCCAGAACCCGAACCAGACCCAGATCCCGAGCCGCCATTTCCCGGCGCCAGGCTTCCAGGTCCAGCGCGCGCAGTCGCCGCTGCTGCAGCAGCAGCAGCGCCCCGCGCAACAACCCCATTACGCTTCGCACGCCCAGGGCCAGCCCACGTTTTTGGAGCTTGCGCGGGCTGCTGCCGCCGCCGCCGCTGCGGCCGCAGCCGCCGCGGCCACCGTGTCCCCGGGAGCAACGCCAGCAGTCACGACGCCAGCAGCCACGACCACGACTACCACCACCACCACGGCCCCCGCGGTCTTTGCAAAGACGACGGAGGCGCCGGCGCGCCCTCCGGTCCCGCAACTGCATCTGCAGCAGGGCCTGCGCCCCGATGCCTGGGACATGCGCAACTCGCACGAGCTGAACGCCAGGCTCGCCGCGCAGAGCGCCGCGCTGCACCAGGCCTGCAAGCGCGTCACCGCGGACGTCCCCGGGCTCTCGTGCACGCACATCCTCGACACGGAGCGACGCCTGCTTCTCGTGTGGATGGCCGTCGACATGAAGTGCCTCTTCGGCATGGAGAGCATCGAGCTCCAGCGCCTGGCCCTCAAACCGGCGCACGACCTCGACACCACCGTGTGCTTCCAGTTCGCCTTCGTCGGCAACCTGCGCCGCGAGGCGACCGAGTTTCACCGCTTCGTGCCGCAGCTCCCCATCGCGCAAAAGGCCCGCGAGTACGAGGCCCGCGTCCCGTACGGGGCCGCGCAGCTGCCCACCTCGCGCATCGGCTGCCTCGCCGTCAACTGGCTCGTCGCGGACCGCGTGCGCCACGCCTTTGCCGAGTGCGCCGCCGCGCCCGAGTCCCTCGAGGAGCTCCTGGTGCGCCTGGGCGAGACCGCCGGCTCGCATGTCGCGCACGCCTCGCACCGCTGCCTCATGTGCGGGAGCGACCTCGGCGTCTCGCTCCCGCGCCCCAGCGTCTGCGCGGCCGAGACCTGCCTCTTCCAGTCCCGCGAGCTCGGCATGGGCTTTAGCGTCGAGGAGGAGATTCTCGTGCGGCCGCGCGTCGTCGAGCTCTTGCTCACCTTCTTCTCGTGCTCGCTGCTGAGCCGCCGATCCATCGACCTCCAGGCCATCCCCAAGCAGATCATCGAAAAGGTCCCGCTCGGCGTCGACTACAAGCCGTCCACCGAATCGAGCGCCGACGAGCTGTCCCCCAACGAGCTCACGCTCTTTTACGCGCTCAGCTACGTCCCCAGCATCGACGAAATGGCCCAGCACGTGCGCATGGGCGTGCTCAAGTCCCACCTGGACTCCATCGACACGCGCCTCTACTCGCTGCTGCAGTGGCTCATCGGCGGCTGCCGCGCCTTCATCCGCGTGCTCGAGCCCGAGCGCCAGTTCAAGGACATGCAGACCCCGCACCAGTTCGTCTTCGACTGCGCCGCCGCCGAGCGCGAGGCCTCTTTTCAGCGCCACCAGCGGGTCTCGGGCTCCTTTTTCGCCTTTCACGGCAGCTCCTCCTTCGCCTGGAACTCCATCATCGCCTCGGGGCTCAAGAACCTCAGCAACACCGAGAACATGAGCTACGGCGCCATGAAGGGCTCCGGTATCTACTTCTCCACCAGCTTCCACACCAGCGTGCACTACGCCAAGCCTACCAAGCTGAAGCAGCCCTGGGCGTGCAGCAGTCTCGGCCGCCACCCGCGCGCCGTGGCCCTCTGCGAGATCGTCGACCGCCCCACAGAGTTCTCCTACTCGGAGCAAAAGTGCTTTACCGAATGCACGCCGCAGGAGCGCACGCAGGGCCAGCTCCACGTTGTCCCCAACGAGGAGTTCGTCCACACCCGCTACCTTTTTGTCTACAACGAGGACGTCCCTCCTCCTGCTCCCACGCACCACATTTTTGCGCTCCGCGCCTCCGAGCTCGAAAAGCTCCCCGAGATGCAGCGCCAAGCTGCTGCGGCCGCCGCTGCGGCTGCAGGCCCGAACCCAGCTGCGAGCTCGGCGGCCACCAGCCCGAACTCGGCGGCTGCCGGGCCGGCGGCTGCGCAGACTACTTTGCCCGCCGCGATGCAGCCGCCTCAGCAGCAGCAACCTCAGCAGCAACAACCACCTCAGCAGCAGCAGCAACCTCAGCAGCAGCAGCAGCAGCAGCAGCAGCAGCAGCAGCAGACTGCGCCCCCCGCAGCAGCAGCAGCTTCACCAACGCCTCCTCAAGTGCCTTCAGCACCTCCTCAAGCACCTGCGATGAAGAAGACGCCCCCGAAGCTGGATCAGCAGGTCTCCCCGCCGCCCCTGCCGCGTCGCCGCCCTCGCGGGCTGGTGCGCCCGGGCCGGCCGCTGACCTCATTCCTGAGGCACAAGGCCGCCAAGCGGGACCAGACCCACCTCTCCGGGCCATCGACGCCCCCGCTGAAGCAGCACCGCTGCGACGCATTTGTCGCCACGCAGCAGCCGCAGCCGCAGCCGCAGCAAGACGCACAACCGCCGCAACACAAGCACCTCGCGCAAGGCCTGACTAGCAGGCCTTGCTGCCCTTTATCTATTGTCCATCTCCGCACCGCGTGCCTGGCGGCGTCGCAGGCCCGCGAGCGGAAGATGGAGGTTCTCCAGCGCCGGCGCAGGCTCGAGTCCAAGCTCAATCTTGCCGCGTGAACCACTTTTCTCCGCAATTTTCCTCCACATGCGTCGCTAGGCCGCAGACGACCCTATTTTTGCTCACATCCGCACCACGGAAGCGAATATAAGATCTTATCACTTACAAGGTCTCCATCTTGCCGTGTGAACCAGCTTGCAAAAGCAGCTCTGCGTCGCTAAGCCGCAGACCCACATCCGCAATCTACGATGTCATCACTTACAAGGTTCTTCGCCTGCCTCCGTGTCATCGCCGCCGCCGCGACCGTCGCCGTGCAGGTTTACATGTGCAGTGAGCGCTCGCTCTCGCCAGCTCCAGTCACATAAAGTAGTGTACATCCTTGCTCGGCGCCGATCGTGCCGATTCTGGGGCCTGCATGAAGGTGTCGTAGCGGTTGCCGTTCTCGCCGAGCTGCAGAATGGCGGCCTTGTTCCCGCAGCGGTAGCAGTAGTTCGGCGCCGACCACACGGTGACTAACTTGCGGTCAAAGATCTCCTTGTAGCCCTCCATAACCAGCTGGTGCGAGCGGCACACGAGGTCGAGGTTGTTTGTGTGGTTGAACTTGGCCACGACGTTGGCACCGAAGACGTAGCCGGCGCCGCGCTGCGAGAGCCCCCAGCCCTCGATGTCCTCGTCCGGATCGGACCAGACCAGGTCGCACACCGGACCCTCGTGCGGCACCTCGGCGTCGTACTTGAGGGCCTTGATCTCGTCGAGCGTCTCGAGCGCCGGGCTGAGGCCCGCGTGCACGGCGAGGACCCGCGTGTTGGGCCCCGTCACGAGCGCCGCCACCGGCAAGAGGTCAAAGACGCACGTCACGGCCTTCCACACTTGCGGCGAGCCGTACTTGCGCATGCACTCGTCATAGAAACCGTAGACCTGGGTGATTTGCCGCGTCTCGTGGTTGCCGCGGAGAAGCGTGACATTGTCTGGGAACTGCGATTTGAGCGAGAGCAGCACCATGATGGTCTCGATGCTGTAGTGTCCGCGGTCCACGTAGTCGCCCAGGAACAAGTAGTTCGTCTCCGGGGGCAGACCGCCCACGCGGAGCATTTCCAAAAAGTCGTACAGCTGGCCGTGGATGTCGCCCACGACGGTCACGGGGCTCTCGACCTCTACGAAGGACGACGTCTTGCGGCTCAGGACCTGTTTCGCCTGCTCGCAGAGGGCCTCGACGCTCGCCACGCTCGGGAGGTTCTCCGCCTTGGTCGCCTCGAGGGCCGCCTTCTCGTCCAGCGTCCTGGCGACCCACTGCTCCATCTCCCGCTCCATGCTCATTCTCGGGGCCGCCGCCGCGTCAGCCGCCCGCCGCTTGTGCCGCGGGCCAGCTGCGCGCGGGCCAGCTGCGCGCGGGCGCCCGCTCCTGCGTCGGCTGCGCGGGCGCGGCGCGCGGCGCGGCCGGGGGGCGAGGGCCGATCGACTCGACTCGGCTCGACTCGACTCGACTCTGAAGAGGATAGAGGAGGAGATGAAAGAAAAAGAAAGAGCGTTGAATGCGATTGAATGAAGTGAATTGTTGTTCAACAGTGTTAGTATGGTCATGGGCAGGGACATGGGCATGGGCATGATCAAGGTCATGGACATGGACATCAACATCATGATGCTCATCATGATGCTCATCATGACCATCGACAAGCATCGGCGATGTCGACAGGCGCCATCGAGCAGCCTTAGCAGCGTTGATGATGATCATGATGATCAATGACTGACTAATTAGGCCGAGCCTCAGGCTTGGCCCTCGTCGTGAAATGATCATGAGCACGAGCATGGACACCACGATGCTCAGGACCATCGACGATCATCGTCGATGACGACAGGGATCGATAATTGAGCAGCGCTATTAGGATTTGGGAGCGTTGATGATCAATGAACGAATGAGATGAGATGAGATGAGATGAGATGAGATGAGATGAGACTGACCATCATGGGAATGATCATGGTCATGGACATCATCATGCTCATGACAAGCATCGTCGACGACACACGGACATCATCGAGCAATGCCATCAAAGCGTGGTAGCGTGAAATCCGGAGAACGACGGTCGTCGCGCCTAAGCCAGCCCAATTGTTCCAACCCGCAAACGGCGTGTCGTGGCCATGTGCAACGAAACGAGGATGGAGATATCCAAGACGATGGCGACGACCCTGCCGAGCTGTTGCGCGCGTACATGTTCACACGGTGAGCGAGTAGAAGCGGATGCGCTCGAGGGTCTCTCGCGCGCGGGAATGGAGCAGCTGGTCGATGACATTTTGATCGTTTGATGAAGACAGCATATCAGGAGAGGTTCGTCATCACCGGGCGAGATTGCTCTTCGTCGATCGACCCCATGAGCTTCCCTTCATTTCCGCGGGCCTGAAGCCGTGCGGTAGCCCTCCCGCGAGGCTGCGGCCTGCTCCACCTCGGGCCTCCTCGTCGTGCACCGCTTCGCAGCTGCCATGCCACGATCATACCGCCAACGACGCCCGCCCGCGGCGCAGCCTCCGAGCCCGCGACAGCGCAGACGCGCGTTCGCGCGGCGCGCAGCAGAGCCCGGCCGCCGGGCGCAGCCTCCGCGCCCGCCGCGCCCGCGCGCGCGGGGCCGGGCCCGGATTCTGCCCGCGCGGGCTCGTGCCGCGGCGGTCGCCTCGCGCACGCGCTGCGCTGCGCTGCGCTGCCTTGCGCTGCGCTGCCTTGCGCTGCGCTGCGCGCGCGCGCGGGGGAGATGGAGCCGCGCGAGGAGGCCGCGGACGCGGTCCCCGCGGGCACCGCGACGGACGCCGCGCCGCGGAAGAAGCAGCCGCGGGAGGTGGACGGCGACAAGCGGAGCGACGACCGCGCAAACGAGCTGCACGAGGCCAACGACGAGGAGCTCGAGAAGAGCGCCATCGAGATGATGGAGGACAACCAGCTGCAGCAGGAGGAGGAGGAGCCGGGCAAGGAAGAAGAGGAGGACGTCAGCGGCGAAGCCAAGGGCGCGGCGCCGACGAATTTGGGCGAGGAGCGAGGCGACATCGTCGTTGACGACGAGGCGATCGCCATGCTGCTGGCCCAAGAGGAAACGGACCCGAGCGCGCTGCTGACACGCGAGGAAAGCGCGAGGCGGCGCGCGCGAGCGGCGATGCAAGACGAGGCAGAGCTGCGGCTGATCCGCGCGCTCCTCGAGGCCGAGCAGTCCAAGGATATGAACAAGATCAACACGACGCAGGGCCTGATCCTGTCCTCGGACATGTACGAGAACGACGCGGAGGAGAGCTTCTCGCTGCCGAGCAACCCGGACGACGAGCTGTGGATCTCGGCGTCGCTCCCGGGGGAGGCTGGCGGCGCCGGCGGCAGCCTCGATGGCTCGTTCTCGCGGGGCGACGCCAAGGACCTCGCCGCGGATGAGGCGACGCAGGCAGAGGGGGCCAAGCCCCAGAGCTCCTCGGGCTGGTCGCTGCGGCGCGGGCTCGCGGCGGCCAAGGCCAGGGCGCTGGGGACCGCCGCCCGGGAGCCCTCGCTCGACGCGGCCGACAAACAGGGCTTTTCCGAAGAGGAAATGCTGACCATCCTCGGCACCGAGGTCGAGGAGGACTACATTGCGCGTTTCAAGGTGATGCTCGAGCAGCAGCTGGGCGCCGACTTTTTCTACGAGCACGACGACATCGCGTCCAATCTGGACTTTTGGGCCAAGGCGTGCCTCCGCGCGCGGCGCTTCCGCATCCAGCGGGCCATCGATCTCATGAGCCGCTACGCGCAGTGCAAGTCGGAGATCGAAACACAAGTCGGCGCAGACAAGACGCGCGTGCGCGAGCTGCTGACTTCGGGGGTGCTGTGCTTTCTCGGCGGCGCCCGCTGCCGCGAGGGCCGCGGCATCCTCGTCCTGCGCATGGGCTTGCACGACCCGCGCAAGTTCCAGGCGGTCGACCTCTTGGCGGCAGCCCACGAGACAACCATGCACGCCATCCAGCAGTACCCGCGCCTGCAAGCGGTCGGCTTCACGATCATCAACGACATGACCGGGGCCACCACGCGCAATTTTGACACCAAGGTCCCCAAGCTGCTCAGTCGCACGATTGAGTCCAAGCTGCCGATCCGCTACGGGCGTGTTATTGTGGTCAACCCACCGCCCTTCTTTTCGGCCGTCTTCCGGGTCGTTGCCTTTTTCCTCAGCTCCAAGATGCGCAAGCGCATGGTCCGGGTCCAGTATCGCCCATCCGAGGCCCTCGACGGTGGCGGCGGCGGCGGCGCTGCTGCGAGCCACGCTGACGGCGCCGACGCCGGGGAAAACAACAACAACGACCTAGACGACGACAACAATAACAGCGAGGCCGCCGCCGCCGCGCCAGCCAACGAGGTTGTACTGACGGCGGCGACGAACCCGCTCGAGAACTACATCATGGCGGACCACTTGCCAATCTTTCTGGGCGGCGCCAGAGAGGTCGACTATGCAGGCTTTGCAGCGCAGCTCGTGCCGGAGAGCTTTGACGACGCCTACGGGGCCGCCGAATTCGACGAAGACGATGGCGCCGCCGGCGAGGGTACTCGTAGTAGTACTACCGAGGCCGCGGAGACCCAAGCCGCTGAAACCTCGCCACGCGACGTCTTGGAGCCTGACGACGGCCAGTATGTCCACACCGCATTTGTATAATCCCGGGCACGTACTACGTTCTAGTACGTAGTCTCCTAATTCGATCGATCAGTCAGGCGATCAACCAATGTTGTGCGGGTGAATGAATCTCTTGTGCGCTTGTGCGCGTGGCCGTGTGCACGCGCCGTCGGTCGCGTCTCGGTCGCTGGCCCGAGGCTCCCCAGGCGACCCGGACCCAGATTCTTCCTCTCCGACTGATCCAGCCAGTCATCCATGCCAGCTGAGCCGTGCGCGAGCGTTGCAGCGTTGCAGCGTTGCCGAGCAAGAGCGAGCCGCGCCGTGAGGACCTGCTCGAAGCTGCTCTCCATGCAGTCCTCGTGAGCGGAGCCGGGGCGGATTGTCTCGGTCACCACGGAACGTCGGTCGGCGGGGCGGTTCTGATCGAGGCCAGTACAGATCAGTCACGCACGAAGCCGAGCCCCATGGCTCGTAGACTCGTGGACATCGTCAAGACGACGTCAAGACTCCTCGACGGACCGTACGTACGAAGTTCTCCCTGCCCGTCCTTGATTGGCGTGAATGCTTGATTGACTTTGGCGAGCTCTCGTTCGTCGTGGCGTGTTGCACGCGCAGCACGCGCTTCTGCGCTGACTTGTCGACCATCTATCCTCTCCGATCTCCCTCCTCTCCTCGGTGGATGGGGCCACGCACGCACGCGCACGCGCCTGCACCCGAGTCGAGTCGAGTCGAGTCGAGTCGAGTCGAGTCGAGTCGAGTCGAGTCGAGTCGAGTCGATCTCGAGTCTCGACGCGAGCGCAGGGGCGAGCGAGCGGAGCGTTTGTCGGGCAGAGTCGTCCGTCGGCGCGGCAGGTCGGCGTGGTTGATGCCATGCCGCGCGCGTGCACGTGCTCGGCTGCTCTCTCTCTCGCTCGGAAGCGCAGGCTCATTACTATAAGCCTAGTCAACATAGTCAACAAACACTGCAAGGCCAATTTTCCGATTGTCATTGTCTATTGTCAGTGATTGATTGATTGATTGATTGTGATCATGATTGATGGCGATTGAGTTGATTTTGACAGAGTTTGTGAAAGGCAAAAGGCACGCGTGTCCGGGCCCTCGCATCGAGGACAGTACGATGCGTCCTGCTCTCCGATTGATTTGACAGACAGCTGAGCTGGCCGCCAGGCGGGCTGTCGCTTGACTGGCTGGCCAGGTGCGCTACTCCTGCCGTCGTCTCTCGTCCTGCCGCGCGCGCGCACCCCCGCGCGGCGTGTTTGGGTTCGAGACTCCGAGTCGAGTCGAGTCGAGTCGAGAGAGGCGAGGCGACGGCAGGTCTTCTTTAGAAGACAGGAAGACAATAAACCAGTACGGCCCGCCGTAGGGGCCGGCTAGCGGCGCGCTAGGAGTGGGCGTGATCTTTCTTTCACTTTCTTTCAAAAGAGGCGGCGCGTGCACAGCTCGCAGATAAAAGAAAGAATGAAAACAAAACAAACATGAATAAATTCATGAGTTCACCCGCCCGGCGCGAGGCGAGCTCGCGCGCAGGCTCTGGCGCCAAAACTCCATCGAGGCGTGGCTCGGAAACCAACCAAGGGGCCAGCCAGGGCCTGCGCGCGCGCGCCCGCCAGACCGGGACGGAACGCAGCCTGGCCGAGGAGCGCGAGACGAGCAGACGTGAGCCGAGGCTCGCGGCAGGATGCGGACGGGCCTCTTGTGTCTCGCCGCCGCCGCCGCCGCTGCGGCGAGCGTCGCGACGGCGAACGCGGAGACGGCCAACGAGCTGTCGGAGCAGGACGCGCTGTTTGAGGGCGACATCGTGGCCGACTACGAGCGCCTGTATGTAGAGTACGGGTACGACACGGCGGAGAAGGTCGCGGACGAAGGGATCGTGGCCCGGCCCGAGGCGAGACGCCTGGACGCCATCATCAGCGACAAGTACATCTGGCCCAAGGACGACGATGGCGTGGTGCGGGTCCCAATCACCTTCACCAGCGCCTTTACGACGGCGCAGGTGAACGCGATCAAGGGCTACTACGATGACCTGGCCAGCCAGGCAGGGTCGTGGCTCGAGTTCGTCGACTACACGGACCAGGCCAACTATGTGGAGATCATTAGCGGATCTGGGTGCTACTCGTCGGTCGGATTCTACCGTGGACGTCAGGAGCTATCGCTCAAGACGAGCGGATGTATCAGCAGGGGCGTCGCGCAGCACGAGATGCTCCACACGCTTGGCTTCTGGCACGAGCAGTCGCGGCCAGACCGCGACGACTACGTGACCGTCAACTTCGACAACATCGCCACGGGCAAGGCGCACAACTTCAACAAACGTAACTCGCGCGCCTTCAATTCGCCGTATGACTTTGCATCGGTGATGCACTACCGCTCGATGGCATTCTCCAAGAACGGCAAGCCGACCATCGTGCCCAAGGTGAGCGGGGTGACGATTGGCCAGCGCGCGGGCCCCAGCGAGGGCGACCTGCTCCAGCTGCGGATCCTTTACGACGACCCGACCGTGACCGCCTACCCTACGATGCAGCCCACGCCGCCAACGAACTCGCCGACGCCACAGCCCACGGCAGACCCGGCGTCGCCACCGACCGAACGGCCGACCAACTTCCCGACGTCAAGCCCGACGCCAAAGCCCACGGGGGTTCCGACTGAACGGCCGACCAACTATCCGACGTCGGCACCGACGCGCAAGCCGACGGCGTACCCCACGTCGCGGCCGACGAGCTATCCCACGTCGCGGCCGACAGCCCCGACCACGCTCGCGCCGACAGATATGCCCACGCCGGCGCCCACGAAGGTCTGCTCCAAGGACGACGAGAACGTGTGGAACGAGGTGCGCCCCGACGCGCTCGAGGACTACGGCTCGCTGCGGCTCTGCGCCGAGCAGTGCACCGCCGCCTCTAACGAAACGTGCGTGGCCGACTGCATCGCGGCGGAGGCGGGATTCACGAGCTCGTGCTCGTCGTGCTTTGCCGACTACGTGGTCTGCATCGAGACCGTCTGCGCCTGTACATACAACACATCCGACGCCTCGTGCGAACAGTGCGCCGAGGTCGAGACCTGCGACGCCACCTTTAACGAGTGCACCATGGTGCTCAGCGCCGTGCGGTACGACACCAACGGAGGCTCATCGGCGGGTGCCTCCGGAGGCGGCGCCAGCGCGTCCATGATTGGCGTCGTCGGCGGCGTCGGCGGCGGGCTCGCGTTCGTGCTGCTCGCCTCATTCGCTTTGGTGGCCAGGCGCCGTCGTCGCCGCCGCGACGCCAAGTCCACGCGGCCGCTGGGCTTTGGCGAGGCCGACCCGAGCGCTCGCCGGGGCAAAAAGGCCAGCAACGAGCAGCAGTTTCAGATGGCGGCGCCCTCCTTCCACCGCCAGACCAGCTTTGACTTTTGATGTGTGATCCATAGTGTCTGTGACCCTGACTCCGGCTCTGGATTGCCCAGAGACCGCGATCTGATGAATGACGACGATGATGTGTTGTGGCTCGTCTTGCGATGAGCAGGATCCGGCACCGCCAAGAGTGGTGTATAGTCTGCCAACCGAACATTAATATGTATGTACATGCTACGAAGGTCAAATCGGTCAAGCCGCGCGCGGTCGTGCATTTCACGGACCCGCGCGGGGGTCCGCAAGGGTCCATCTCCAGTCCAATGTCCCTAACGGCCGCGGGCGAGATGTTGGGAAGCCAGCCAGGCCCTCCCCGTTGGTGAAGAAGTGGTGATGTGTGATGCTTTTTTCTTGATAGGTGCTCTCAAATCTCGTGAGCAGGAGAGGGTTTCTGCCAACCGAAAAGGTTCGACAAGCCGCGCGCAAACCGCACTGCACGCAAGGACCTCGAGTCCAGTGTCTTCAACGGTCGCTTCTCCGCAGTCGGCCAGGGGCTCGGCGAAGATCGCCTCGGCACGAGACCGCGATGCCTCGCTCCCTTTTGCCGCTCCAGCCGATGCGCAGCAGCGCCCGTTGACGCTCTCTGATTCGTGAGCATAAAAAGCACGCGTCGGGCTGGCTGTATGCGTAGTACGTCATGCGTACCCTGGTAACTACTCCATAATCCCCACAGCCCGTCCGCACTACCTTCCCCGGCGGGAACTCTTTTGCGGGCCTCTGCTGGATCCTGCGCTACCGTACGCCGTCGACCGAGCGAGGGAATCCTCCCTTGGCGAACCACTGCACGCAAAAGTGGGCGTGCGTCTGCGCGGGAAGGTCCGCGAGGAGGCCACGCGCCTGTCTGACGACTGACAGGCGTGCGCCGCCCGTCAATCAATGACAATGACGATGATTAGGGGTCTTCATCCAGAACTGGCAATCTCGGGCAAAGCCGGATCGATCCGAACAGCAACGCGACGCTGGACGAGCACGAGCAGAAGCGGCGCTGCACGACGAGCACGACCTCGCTCGCTCGCTCGCTCGCTCATATCACACCATGACGTCGGCGCCGACCGCGGCGCCCACCAGGACGTGCTCTGACGCGGATGTCAGTCTATGGGACGCCGACGAGCCACAGCACGTTGCGGACCTCTCCGCCTTGCAGACTTGCGAGGATATCTGCGACGGCAGCGCGAGCTGCATGGGCACGTGCATGGCAACGAACGGCACGTACACAGCTCCCTGCGCCGCGTGTTTTGGCGACTTTGCCGATTGCGTGCAAACCGCCTGCGCGTGCCCAGCGCTAGCTAATTGCGGTGCCAGCATTTGCCCCAACGTGACTTCGTGCGAGGCGTCCTTTCTCGAGTGTGCCGACGGCCTGGAGCTCTACCTCCCGAGCGAGGGGATTGATCCAGAAATGATCATCCTCTTGGGCGGGGCTGGCGGCGCGGTGGTCTTCGCCCTGCTTTTGGCGTTTATTTTCGTGCGCGGCCGCCGACGGGGATGGTGGCACGGTCCTCATTGCAGATCCTGCGCCTGCAGCTGCAGGATGAGCTTGCCGAGCCTGTCGAAAAAATCGAGTGGGTTCACGCCCAAGATCGATGCGGCCGCTGCGCCAGTCTCTTTAGCCGCCAACCCGCGATACGACCCCAAGCATGGCTACCAGTTCTGAATGCGCGCCTGCGACGCAGAGACCTTGATCAGTGATAAATAAAGACAATGCTCGCGACGTGAGATGAGGGGCGAATTCGACTTCCCGCGCTTTGTTGGCGACAAGGCTAAGCCACGCACAAATACTCGGGCGAGGCGGCGTACGTACGTACGTACACGGGCAAGACAGGCAATGCAAGATAGAGAACACGTGTGGCTTTCTAGGTCTAGCTCTTTTGCTGCGAGGCAGACCGAGGCGAGGCCTCCCTCCTTACGGTGGGTGAAGTCGACGGGCGTGGTCGCGTCGAGCAGTCTCGCGAGATTGTTGCACGCTCCGAGCGACTCGGGGGCTGCTCGCCCCGGACCGATTGCAGGAAGGGGATTCGCGGCCTTTAGGTGGTGGGCGTTTGCTGTCGCTGTTGTTGTTGTCAAATGTAGTAGAAATGCAGGCAGGCAGTCACGGCTTAGACGGTCTTGCGGTCCGTCATGGCGCGGACGATGGGGCCGTAGCCGGCGGTGCTGACGGTCTGCGCGTGCCACTTGAGCAGGACGCTGCAGTAGCGGCCGTCGCCGAGGCCCTTGTAAATGTACTTCATGAGGTTGTCGCAGAGCTCAGTGGACCCGTTGGAAAACAGGCTCTGCACGATCTTCTCCACGTCCGCGTCTGGCGGCGAGGAGATGGCCTTGAGCACGGTCGCGGTGTTCATATCTTTGACGGCCTCGTCCTTGGACCCGAAGGGCGGGTCCTGCAGCGCGACGCCGATGGCCTCGGCATACTTGCTGCGCGACAGCAGCGAGTCCACCTCCTTCTGCCGCGCCCTCACGGCGTCCGCCTCGGACATCTCCCTCGCCTCGCCTCGCGCGCACGCGATTCAAAAGTGCCCTCCCTCGCTCGCTCGCTCGGGTCGCTCGCGCGCTCGC
>KQ758850.1:11887752-11898904 GCA_001462505.1 Aurantiochytrium sp. T66 | reverse complement strand
GGGCGAACGCCGCGCCGGCGAGGCCTTCAACTTGGAGTCCTGGCGGCGGCGACCGGGCGGAGCACGACTCGGGGTCCGGGTCACTGACTCGCAATTCAAACCTTTAGTGTTTTGAATTTGAATTCGAATGTGAACTCTGCCTTCGATTTCCACCAGAACGGCATCATCTCCATCGCTGACGGCCCCGAGGACCGCCAGCCGCGACGCGCCCGAGGCTGTCCGGGCCCCCGCGCAGCCGGCTAGGCCGCGCCGCGCAGACAGGCCCTTCCCGCGCCTCCCCTGCCGAGGCTGGATAGATACGTAGATGGTGGCGCTGATGGCTCATGTGGACTCCGACGCCGGGGGCCTGCACAACGAGGACAAGGAGACCCTGCCGAGGAGGCGGACGACGACGGAGCGGAGAAGGCTGAGGATGAGGAGGAGCACGCACGAACGCGCAGCGACGACGCGCGAACGCAAGATGATGTGCATGCAGATGGTCCAGCGAGAGATGAGGAGGGCCGGCAACGAGGCGGAGCTCAAGGCGTGGATGTCTGAGGAACGCAACTTGCAGACCCTCGAGGTACGCTTTGAGGCGGCGCGATCACTGCCACGAAGCCTCTTCACGAAGGAGACGGGGTACATTCACAAGCTTGACGCGAGCCGCCAGGAAAAGGAGTCCTCCGTGCTGGCGCAGAATGTTGCGGCCTCGTGCCCCGACGGAAAGTACAGCCCCGCGACCGCGGACCATCTCTACGAGGCCGAGCTCACGCAGCGCGTGCGAGATCTCGGCGACGACGTCTTCGGCAAAATTGCCATGCGGCAGTCCTTCCCCGGCAGGCCACACAAGAGCGGAGACACGGGATTCTACGTTGAGGACGACCGCGTCCTCGCCTTTCGCGGCGTCTCCGGCCTGGACCTCGCGCTCGTCTGGCATATGCTGCTCATCCCGACGCTCGACGCCTTGAACGCGAACCGCGAGCCAACCAGTAGCGAGGCGCCGCGCGTCACGCGCCACTGGGTGTTTGATCTCGAGCCGCAGGACCTGCCCATCCTGCGCGACCTCCGCGACCGCGGCGAGGCCTTTGTTCGCGCCAATAGGGCGTATTTCCGCCGCCAGTGGGCGGGTGCGGACCTCAAGGGCCACGACATCGACTACTGGCTGCAGCCCGAGAACTTTCAATTTGGTTTCCACGCGGTGCCCACCGTGGGCTATCTGCACTGCCACCTTCTCGTTGGCCCCCTTACCGAGTTCGGCTACACGCCCAAGTATCGCAGCACCTGGGTCCCGCTCGAGCGTGTTGTCCGCGTTCTCGAGCAGGGCCGGTCTTGCGCATCGCTCATGCGCCCGGCCCTGCCGGCTCAGGCCGAGGCTGTCCACTGTTAGATAATATCACTCTTGTCACCATAATGGAATTATAGTACTACGGACCCCTCGGTCATTCGCACGATCACCGCAGGCACTCGACGCGCGAGTCTTCGCGTCTTCAGCTCGAAGCAGAATTGTCCCGCAGAGGTCTCCAAAGTCCTAAACGAAGAAAGCCACGAACAAGACTTTTACCCCGACCCGGGGGAGGAGGAGGACAGCGTCCCGAGCAAGAGATGCAGCAACTGGTCCAGTACGTCTAGGCCTAGACCTATACGTACGTACGTAACCGCCCGTGCAGGTCACAACCCGTGCAGGTCACAATTATATGCCTCAGCGAGTTCGACGCCAGGCCGCCCTTCTCGCAACAGTGCGGAGCTGGTCCGCGGGTCACCACGAATCGCACGCGGATAAAAGGGGTCAGGACAAAATCAAGCTTTGTCGCGACTCCCTTGAGAAAGTGGAGCTCGAGTAGTATAACTACGCTGAGGAGGGCGAATCTTCCGAGCAAGGCCCAGCAGCCGCGGACGAAGCGCGACCTTCGCGCAGCACTATCCAGCGCCAGCTTCACTGTAGCAATTTCAAGAATTGTGCCGTGAGCAACGCCTCGCGGGGGTGAACGAATAAGCAGACGCCCGTCTCATCGTGGTCTCGCTCCCCGTGCCGCCCATGTCACTCGACCCGGACGACATCTTTTCCGCCAATACCGGACCGAGAAATTTAGTATTGCGCAACACAGAGACATCGCGCGGTTCTCGTAGAGCCGCACCACTGAACTGATACGTTCAGGTTGTCGTCTCGGAGTCCGAGTCTGAAGATCCAAGGCCGCAGTAGACCACGAAGCCCAACCCGCCTGCCCGCTGCCAGAGCGTCGCGCAGCGCCGCGCGACGCCGCGCAGCACCGCGTAACACCGCGCAGCATCTGCGCAGCGTCGCGCAGCATCGCGCGTCGAGCCCGCGCCTACGTGCCCGCCGCGGGGCCGAAGCAGCCCAGACTCGACGCTGGCCCGCCGAGAGCGGGGTCTGCAGGACAGGGCAGGACGCGCGCTGGATCGTCTGCGCTGTCAGAGATGTCGGCCTCCAAGGCGTCGTCCGACGGCGAAGACATGAAAGTTGAGAAAGTTGACGAGCTTGCTGCAGTCCACCAAACGCGCACTGGCCTCGAAGTGGCCAAGAGCGCCCCCACCGTGAACGCCAATGGGGCCGCGACGAACGAGGATGACCCTGAGCGGGAAGCAATGGACAGAGATCGTCACCAAGTGTCAGAGCCCACGGCTCAGGTTGTTGATTCGATCGAACCGGCCGATCTCGAGCGTTGCAACCTTCCAGACCACCAGGCCGCCTTCGAAAAGCGCCTAGCTGATTCCGAAAAGGCGGTCGCGGACCTAACGCAGCGCATGGACGCCCTCGAGAATGAAATTGCCATCGCAGCAGCACAGCATGCCGCCGAGATTGCAGCCATCACAGAGCGCCTGGATGCTCATGAAAACGCGATCCTCGCATTGTACCAGTTGCACCAGCAAGCGATCACCGCCGCCGCCCTTGCTGCCGCCGCGACGGATCCCGTCGCCTCGAACGCTACCCCTGGCCCAAACCCTGCAGAGGAAGACACAGGCGCTGAGAGCTGCTCAGACAGTGAGTGCTCAGACAATGAGAGCGGCTGACCTTGACAACGAAGATGAGAGGCGCGCGGAGAGGAGGCTCAAAAGTACGGCGAGTCAAGGAAGACGGACAGAAGACCGCGCCAGGTACCACGAACAAGTGGCGCCAGATGGCCTTCAAAGCTTAACAGTTAGCGCCAAACGAGTGCGCTTGCACGCTGTCCAAGCGTCTTGTGACACCTTTCGATGCCGCTACCGTTACCTAGCCAAGCAAAAGGTTCCGAGCTTTTCTTTTCTTGCCTGAGCCGATCCTCAAGTTCTGGATCCGAGCTTCTGCGGCGGGCTGCTGTGCACTTATGTACGGATCCGCGTGGGCGCCTGTGTGGCACGTATCGGCACCCCAGGTCCTCCACCAACAACGGCGAAGAAGATTGTGTGAGACGCCGTCGGCCAGAAGCTGCTCTTCGTCAAGGCGTTGAGTTGCCCTAAAATGGAACTGGTGCCTGATGGGCGGGAAGGTGGCCCGAGAGACAACGCGGAGGGCTGTGCCGCATAATTCTACAAGCAGTAGAACCGCTCTTGCGCCAGGCAACGCCGGATGTGAGCTTGACGCGGGAGCGTAGCGGCCTAATCCGCTTCCTGTCTCCGCATGATTTTTGCTTCGGTTCCAGAAGCTACAGTCTAAGACTCGCTTCGCGCTGTCACCAGCAGCTCGGCCCCACGACACGCTTTCGCAGCCTCGCTGTCAGCGGTCTGCGAGGGTCGCCTCTCGAGAACCTCAGTTGCCTCCGCGGCTCTCGGTCACCACTGGAGGCAACGTCATCTGCAAGTATCAGGCTTGCAGACATTGCATGTGCTGGTTGCTGATGAGAGCCACGGTATCGCTCGGTCTGGTCCTCAAGCTCGCGCTGCAGGCCCAGTCACGCGCGGTGCACAGGAGACCCCCGCTTAGCCCATAGTAGCACTAGTAATTGTTACCGTTCAACGGATACTCCGCTCGGAGCTGGGCCGCGAACTCCGTCCCAGACCGGGCTCTCCGGCCGCGCGGACGCGCCCGAGCTCGGCGGCGGGCCGCGGAGACCCCGCCGGCGCCCGCGGCCGCCTGGAGGCCGGCCGGGCCCCGACGCCTGGAGGCGGATCGAGGCGAATATGGCGCGCAAGCTCGCCGTCACGCTCGATGCCGCGACGCTCTCCGTGGCCGCAGGCCAGAGCAGGCGACGAGCGCGAGCGCGGTCGCGCAGCCGCGAGAAGGACGGTCGTCGGGACGCGCAGGAAGACGCAGACGCCTGCGCGTGGGCGGTCTTCGCGGAGATCACGTGCGCGGGCGAGACGAAGAGGTCGCCGATCGTCAAGGCCACCGCCAAGACGCAGCGCGCCAAGTCGCCTGCACGGCTGGCCATCTTCAGACCGCGGGCCGGCTCGCTGCAAAGCGAGCCTGGGGCAAAGATTACGCTGCGCATCGACTGGCAGGGATGGTGCGCATCCTTCAGCCGCTGGAGCCGCTCCGGCCACCTCACGGTCACGCTGTTCGCGCGCGCCGAGTTCGATCGCCACATCCACCGGGCCACGACACACCTCGCGCTCTCCAACGTGCGCACGACCATGGGCACGGCACTCCACGCGCTTGTGGGCGAGCGCTGCGAGGCGCGTCTCAAGGTTGGCCTCGGCGCCCTTTTGCCAGACGCCGTTCGCGACATTGAGATGCGGGCCCCGGCGGACGACTTCTCGCTCCCGCACTTTGAGGGTTTCGGCCCAAACGACGAAGAATCGGGCAGCGAGAGCGGGCGCGACAGCGTCGACTCGCGCAGCACTCGTAGCAGCCACAGCGCAAATCGGAGTCAGGCCTCAGAAGCGAGCTCAGACGAGGGCCGAGCCCCTCCCGATACGTCCGCGCTTCTACGACGCGTCGCGGACCAGATTCAGGCCAAGTGCGTCGATAATGGGTGGGCCTCGCTCCTCACTGGCCCCCTCGACGGCCGCGGCGAGAAGCATGTGACTTTCTCTCGCAAACAAGTCAAACGTATCCTTGTCGACCTCGGCGTCTCGTGCTCGCGCCGCGAGTGGACGCTTCTACAGCGCCACTTCGACCCCGAAAACTCCAACGCAGTTCCCTTTCGCCGCCTCAAAGCGTTCCTAGACCGCGTCGAGACAAATAACACCGCTCTTGTCTCCGCCCCGGGCTCGCCCGCATTCTCACCTCGGTCACGAGCACGCGCGCGGTTCTCCCCCGGTCAGCGGGTCGAGGCCCAGTTTCTGTCGGGGCAAACATGGCTCCCTGGTGTCGTGGAGCGCGTGCATCCCGACGGCAAGCTCTTTGAGATCAAGTACGACGATGGCAGCTTCGAAAGGTTCGTTCCGCTCGCGCGCGTGCGCAAGCCCGTACTCGATCACGTTTCTCCGCGGCCTTTAGTCAATGGCGAGGGAACTTACGCTGACGACGAGGATGATGGCTGCAGGCTTGGGCTTGCAGACGAGCGCCCACTCGAGGAAGCCGACTGGAGCCACACACTGCGCGAGGCTCTGGCCCTCGTGCGTCGTGGCATTCGCGCCGCCAAAATTGCGGCGGCCAAGCACGGCCAAGCGGTGTTCAGCTTTCCCTCGCTGCTCGAGGACTTTGCAGACATCCCGACGCGACCAGGTCGCATCTCGTTCGCGTCCCTCCAGGAAGCGCTTCGGACGGCGCGCATTCGCCAGCTGGAGCGCCAGCACTTTGACGAGCTCTGCGCTGTCCTCGACCCCAGTGGCGCCGGATCGGCAAACTGGAAGCTTTTCGTCGAGCTCTTGGAGCGCGGCGATGGACGCGGCGGATCGTCTCCGTCCCAGAAGGGGATCATCCAGGGCGTCGACGAGGTCCTCTTGCGGCTAGAAAAGGCACTTCGGCGCGCCAAAGCACGGCGGCTACGCGCTGTCGACGCCTTCGCGCTCTTTTCGGCACCCGAGTGTTCGCTCGTTTCGCTGCGTGACGCTGCTAAGGCCTGCGCGCTTCTCGGATGCACAATGACAGATCCCGAGGTTGCAGCGCTGGACCAGCGCGTCCGTCTCGCCGCACCAAACACGCCACCGGGCCAGCTGGACTACGTCGAGCTCCTGCGCCTCGTAAATGCAGGAGAAGGCGCAACCGGAGTCGCCGCGAACCGGCTGAGCCAGCTGGCGAGCTATCGGGACCCTGCCACTGACGCGCCAGAAGCGCTGCAGCGCGTGCGCAAGCAGCTTCTCGAGCTCGCGGACGCGCGACAAGAGGCCGTCAACATCCGCGGCTCCTTCGAGGAGGTCGACCGCGCCGGAGACGGGACCGTGACCTTCCCGCAGTTCATCTCCACTGTGCGCAAGTTGGGACTTGTCGTGGCCATGGAGGACCTCCGCGCCATCGCCGCCGTCTGCGCGCCCACGCGCGGGGACCTCGAGGGCCCTGTTCACGAGCGCTACGGCGCCCTCGTCGACTATGGCAAGTTCGAGGCACTCATGCACGCGGAAGACGTTCTGGGCCGCGCAATTCAGGCCCAACTTCGCGGCGCTGCGGCGCGAGGCATCAGCGCATGGGCCGCGTTTCGTGCGCTCGACCGCAGAGATCTCGGCGAGGTCTCCCGCGTCGACTTTCGCCGCACCTGTCTGCGCACGCTAGGCCTTCGGCTCCGCGAATCCGAGCTGCGTCGACTCATGGACCGATTCCAAAAGAGGCGCGCAGCCGACAGCACGGCGGGCCGAGGTGCGCGTCGCGTCGACTACGTTGCCTTTCTCGACTTTGTTGCCCCCCACGGCGAGGCCGGAACCATCGAGGACCACGACCTCTCTGGCCTTGAGGCCAGCATTCGCAACTCCATTCGCGCCGCCGCTCTCTTGCACGAGTCCGGCCCGGCACTCGACCTGCAGTCGGTCTTTGCATGCTTCGATACTGCAGGCCGCCAGTACTGCTCGCAAGCTGAGTTCTTCGCGGGCCTTGACCGGCTCGGCCTTCAGTTCACCGCAAGCGAGCGCAAGTCGCTCCTGGCAAAATTTGATCCGCGTGCAAGCGACCAGGTGGACTACGCCGCCTTTGTGCGCTACGCGGGCTTTTCGGAACTGGAAATGGACCAACTTGCGGCGCGCGTGCTGCGCAGGCTTCGCGAGGTCCAAGCGGAGGGAACCGATGCCCTCGACGTCTTTTCTGTCTTTGACGTTGCCGGAGACGACCGCATCTCCCGCAGAGAATTCCGAGAGGCCGCCCGCGTGCTCGGAATGCCGGTGACCGAGGTCGAGGTCGAAGTGCTTGCGAAGAAGTTTGCCCAGTTCGACAACCCTGATCTCGTGCACTACAAAGACTTTTTGCGCTGGGCTGCCCAGCGCCAGGACCGTGCCACCTCGCGCGAGAACGCAGAGTTCCTTATTGACCAGGAAAGGCTTTTGCGACATCGCGCCCAGCGGCAACGCGCCTCGCGGTCGCCGCGAAAAGGCCGCCATCGGCGCCATGGCTCATCTGCAGGAAGCGAGGAGGACGCTGCCGAAGACTCTCGCGCCGTTGTGAACGGCAGTGGGTACGACGGCTTTGGGGGCATTCAGCGCGCTCAGACCGTTGCGCAAATGCTCACGCCAAGGGCACTGACTTCTGTAGACCGGCGGAAGGCGGATGCCAAGGTAAACGTCTGGCTCCAGAGCGAAGCGACGCCCAAAGAGCGCGCGCAATACCTCGGTCTGCAAGCCTCCATTGACGACTTTGCAGCCAAGACGAATGCCAAGGCCCTCAGAACCGCTGTGTTACAACAAGAACCAGACGTCTTTTATGATCACGCCGCTGCGACCGTCCATCGCGTCGTGGACCACGCCGAATCGGCCAGATTACGCGAACGCGCCCAAGCCCGCTTTGCAGCAACGCTGCGCAGTCATACGGACCGCTTCGTTCCGCACCAGCGGGCCGATAGCGCACTGGCCACATCGACAGCCCTCTACACCCCGGACACGGACTGGCAGAATCAGTGGCAGCAGACGAGACCCGGCGAGGCTTTTGACAACGATGCTCTTCGCGCAATTATCGCCGACGCCTTTACGGACCCAGATGACCGACGCGGCAGACGGCACCGTGGCCGGCCGAAAAGGTCCAGCGGAGACGGGAGCAAGAAGACAAAGCGGAAGACGGGCAAGAAGACAAGCCGCAGCAGGTCAAAGTCGAGGAAAGCCCCCAGGTCGCCGCATCGGCGGAGTCGGGCCCACAGCCGTTCCCGAGCCCAACGCGATGGATCGAGGTCCCCGCGCTGGCGTGATGGCAGCGATGAAGAGAGCGACACCAGCTCTGCGTCCTCGACATCGCCGTCATCCTCGTCGTCGTCCTCTTCGACTTCGTCAGCCAGCAGAGACCGTGGTTGGCGAAATGCTGACTCTGACTCTGAGAGTGAGGATGATGCATACGTGCGAAGGAAGCGTCGCGAGCGCGAGCAGCGACAGCGCGAGGCTCGCAGTCCGAGATCGTCTAGATCGCCGCGAAAGTCACCCACGCGACGGGGTCGGTCGCCTCTGCCACCGAGATCTCCGCGGTCTCCGCGATCGGCAGCAGCGCGGCGTCGCTCATACGACCCTATCGCCGAGGATCGCATCTTCTCAAACACACGTAGCAGCAATGGTAGGAAGAAATGAAAAGACAACTCCAAGTGATGTTGGAATATGCGCTGCGGGGCGAAGTGCAAGACATTGTTCGTTTACCGCCGCCTGCGCTTCGAGCGGGAACTAGGCTCGGCATCCTCGTCGTCAGCGCTGTCCTCGATTTCGTCGGCAGAGCTCTCGGCATACGCCACCGGTTTTCGGGCGGCTGCACGGCGGCTGCGAGCGCCGCCTCGCTTGGACGATGACGCCGGTTCCGCCGCGGCGGCCTTCTTGGAGGAAGTCGGCTTCTTGGCCTTACTACGAGCGCGAGAGCGGGCGCCAAAGGCGTCGTCGCTGTCTTCGTCGTCGTCGTCGTCGTCGCTCTCACCTACAACTTGGAACTCGTCGCTGTCCTCCTTCTTCCTCTTGCCGGATTGCTTACTGCTTTTCACAGCAACCTCGTCCTCGTCGCTGCTTTCATCCAGAACGACATCCGCGTCTCGCTCTCGTTTGGCAGTCCTCCCGCGCTTGCTGGCGGGTCTGCTGCTCGCTGCCTTGCTTTTTGGCAAATCGTCTTCGTCTCCGGCGTCGTCATCGAAGTTAGCGGCAGACTCGTCGGAAGACGCGTCGGACTCGTTCTTCCGGCTGAAGCTCGACAGCTTTGTCTGCCGAAGAGACTTCTTGGCCTTTGCTGCCTTCGAGGGCTTTGCGGCCGACGTGCGGCCGGCGTCGACCTTGGACGCGTCCGCAGCGCCGCCCTTGGTGTCGAGCGACTTGGAGAGGCGCACCGAGGCGTCGCGATTGCGCTTGTCGGCGATCGAGCGGACCTGATCCATAATGTGGTCCTCTGCGAACATTTTCTCGTCGTCCTCGTCGGAGTCGTCCTGCTCGGCCGCCGCACGGTTCTGCCGCAAGATAAGCTCCTGGTTCGACTTGATGTAGTCGTCGAGGTACGCCTCGAGGAGCTTGGCCTCGCCCTTCTCCACGTACTCCTGGATATTGAAATGCAGCTCTCTGTCCGGGATGAAGGTGAGCTTGTTGTCGCCGCTGAGAATGTTCTCAATCAGGCCGTTGATGCGCGTGCCGGCCGAGATCTCTTCTGCACTTGCGTCGAGGTCTTCGTCGCCTGGCGCTTCTCCCTTGGCAGCCCTCTCGCGCGGCTTGCGCCTCTTGAAAAAGTAGACAAGATCCTTGGGATTGGCCACCTTGCCGATGAACTTGTCGCCAAAGCGCTGCAGATTGATGATGGGGAAGGCGGTGTGCTCCACGCGCAGTCGGACGAGTGGAAGCATCTTCTTCACTTGAGACGCGGTCGCGTCGGGATTCAGCTCGCGAAAGGACGTCTTTGCCTCTTCGATCATTTCCCCGACCTTCATGGAGATGGCGCTCTGAACGGCGTCCACCTTGTCCGCCTCGCTGGCGTCCTTATCGAGGGCCGCAATGTCCGCGAGCGTGATCTCATCCATGACGAAGGGCCGCACGGTCCTAAGACGCACCGGGGTGAGGTCGAACTTGGCGGCGCCTGACGCGGGGTCGACCTGGATCTCCAGGATCCCAACGTGTTTGTCCTGGGCCTCTGCGGGGATGAGGCTTGTCGCAACCGAGGACCCAGGCTGCGACAAGAGCGTCTCGGGGTTCTTGATGCTCTCCTGCGGTTCGATGAGGCACTCGTGCTCGTGGCCAAAGAGAACGAGGTTGATAAAGGCCGGGATCATGTCGTCGTTGAAGCAGTTCTTGGCGCCGCGGCCCTTAAAGTCACGGTTCTGGTGCACCATGAAGAGGTTGAACCAATCCTTATCGCGCGCGCTCCTGCCGTCGCCGTCCATGAGGCCGTCATCGGCGTCGTCATCCTCGGCGTCATCCTCGACGTCGTCGCTCCCCGCGCGAGGCACATGGCGCTTAAAGGACACCTGGCCCTTGGCGAACATGCGGTGCATGCGCTCGTCGCGGATCCAGCCCATGCCGTAGAGCCTGAGCTTGGCCGAGCCCTTTTCGATGAGCACGGGCTCCAGCACGGCGTCGTCCATTTTCTGCACGCGGCCAAAGTAGTTAACGAGCCCGTTGGACTGCAGCAGGTCGAGCGCCGACAAGGCTTCGATCTGCCCGCCATCGCGCGTCGGGTCGTCGTGGTTGCCGTGGATGATAAACACGGGGAGGTCCACGGCCTGGTTCTCATCCTCGTAGTTCACGGCCTCCTGCGCCCCGCGGCCAAACTGTCCGCGCACGAGGAGGTCGACGTCGCGGCCCCCGCGCGTGTGCTTGCGGAAGATCTCCATTGTGCGCACCATTGTGCTGCGCGTGGGTTTGTTGATGTGAAAAAGGTCGCCGCCCAGGACGGCCATGTCCACGTGGCACCTCTTGCCGATCTCGAATATCTCCTCCATCGTCCGGAAGGAGTCCTGGAGCGCCGCGAGGCCGCCGTCCGCTCCATGGTCAGTACGGTGCTGTCGCCCTCGTCGCACGCCAAGCTCCGCGGGCACTTACCTCGCCGCGCACCGGGTCGTTTTCCCTGTAGCCGAGGTGGTTGTCCGTGGCCACCAGGATCCGCAGCACGTCCGCGCCGGGCGCCGCCGCCTCCAGCCGCGCCACGGCGCGCGCGGCATCCTCGTCGTCCGCCATGCCGCCGCCGCCGCGACGCCGCCACGCCGCCACGCCG
>KQ758850.1:11852283-11880874 GCA_001462505.1 Aurantiochytrium sp. T66 | reverse complement strand
AAAGCGCAAGCAAAGCGCAAGCAAAGCGCAAGCAAAGCGCTGCCGTGGCGCTGCAGCGGCAGCGCAGCCGCTGCGCTGCCGCTGGACCTCGCAGACACGCGGCCCAGAGCTCGCGCGCGCGGCCTGGCTGGCCTCGCTCGCCATGCATGCGCTCGGCATCGCCGGCGGGCGCGGGGCCCAGCGAGCGCGGGCGGGCCTGCTGCGGCGGCTGCCGGCCTCGCGCGCGTCTCCACCTGAGCCCCGCGCGCCGCCGCTGCTGCCGCTCCCGCCCTCGCCGCCGCTGCTGCTGCTGCCGCGAGGCATGTCGACGAGGGCGCCAGAGTTGAGAAGGCTCTCGCCGTCTGCGTCAGCGGAAGGAAAAGCGCAACCTTTGGGCGAGAAAGCGACTGCGCCGGCGGAAGGAAAAGCGCAATCTTTGGGCGAGAAAGCGACTGCGCCGGCGGGCACAGCGGGTAGAAGACGGAGCCGGCGATTTCAAAGATCGGGTGCGTTCGTAGGCCTAGAATCGGATGTTCCTGTCGACTGTACTCCAAGTCGGGCCGCCAAGGACAGCTCCAACCGGGCCCTCAATCCTGTCATCGAGCAGCTCGAGAACCTGCAGAATGAGCTCCTAACTCTCCGCCATCGTGCGCAATCTCAGCTCGAAATTGTCGACCGACAGGTGGCCGGACTTGGCGGTGAGCGGGGGAAAGAGGCCTTGCTGTCACAGGCTGGAGCGGCGACAACGCCAGCTACCCCGACGCCGGCCGCTAAGCAAGCATCCAGCCCTGGTAAATTGGCCGCGGCCAAGACGTCAGCGGCGCAGCAAGAGCCATCACAGACGCCAAAGGCTTCGCCAGCATCGCCGTCGCCGGCATCGTCGTCGCAGCCGTCGCCGGCATCTTCGTCGCAACCGTCGCCGGCATCTTCGTCGCAGCCGTCGCAGAGTAGCCGCGCGCCGCCTGGCTACTGGGAAGTGGACTCGGCCGGCAACCCGCTCGACATCTTCGAGCGTCGCAAGACCGACCCAGAAAATGGTCAGGAGAAGGAAGACGGAAAAAACACGGCATTCCACATTTGGCGCATTGAGACTGAGGCGGCTGCCCACGAGCTCGTCGAACGTATCAACAATATCCCTCCCGAGTTCGCCATCCTCGGGTGCGATACAGAAGCCGTCATCGACATCAAAAACGAGACGCCCGTGGGTCATGGTCAGGTCACCTGCGTGTCGATCGCCTTCCCCCAGCGCAGCGATTTTGTGCTGGAAGACAGCCCCGCGCAACGGCACTTCGAAGAGGCTTTCCGGAGGCTCGATGAGATCGACTCTTTCCTGCCGCCCCACCGTATATGCGCGTGGGTCGACGTGTACGGCGAGCGCGGCGAGCGCGCTGGCCTGCTCGACATCATCGCACCGGTGCTCGAGGCCCAGGCAGCGCCACGCAAAGCCTGGCACAACTACAGCTTTGACCGGCACGTTCTCTTCAATCACAAGGTTGACTGCCACGGGCTTGCAGGCGACACCATGCACATGGGCCGTCTCGCTTACAACGGCCGTAAGGACGGCTACTCGCTCGCGTCTCTTTCAAAAGAGTACATCGACAATCCTGAGCTGGGCAAGATCTCGATGAAGGAGCTCTTCGGGGTGCCCACTGTTCTCAAGAACGGCACCTTGGGCAAGACGAAGGTCCTGCCGCCGATCAACGAGATTCAGGTCGGCCCCGAGCGCGAAGCGTGGATCGGCTATAGCTGCCTGGACTCTGTGGCCTGCCTCGAGCTCTACTTCAAGTTCCGCGAAAAGCTCGCCACTCAGAGCCCAGAGATCGAGCAGAATGGCTCGAACCTTTTTGCCGTCTACGAGAAAAACCTCGTTCCCTTCGCACAAGTCCTCACCGACATCGAGCGGGAGGGCGTTCAGATTGATGTAGACTACCTGCACTCCATCGCCGCGCAGGGCACGCGCGATCTGGAGGGCCACATGGACGCCGTTCGCGAATGGGTGCGCAACTCGGGCGCGCTCGTGTCTCCCGAGGATGCCGAGCAAATCAATTTCAACTCCACGCTTCAGCGAGCTGCGCTAATCCACAGCTACCGCTCTGAGAAGTCCAAGTCCTCCATCCCGGAGGAGGACCCGACGCTGATCCGGGTACCCGGCAGCACCCCGAGCACGCCCATCTTGGTCCGTGGGCTCAAGCTCCCGGTCGTGGATGTGTCGCCGACGGGCATGCCGCGGACGGGCGCTGCTCAACTTCAGGCGCTCGCGGGAAAGCCTCACAAAGACCCGCCAGAGTGGGGCCAAGCGTACGATGTGCTCAAGGGCGCGGCCGGTGAGGACGCCTGCCGCGGCCTGCACGAGCTCGTCGAGGCCATGGCCGTCGAAAAGCTCCTCAAGACCTTTATCGAGCCGCTCATCGAGCGCGCAAACGCCGACGAGCACAAGCGCGTGCACACCTCGCTGAACCTCAACACGGACACTGGTCGCCTCAGCGCCAGGAATCCGAATTTGCAGAACCAGCCCGCGCTCGAAAAAGACCGCTACAAGATCCGGAAGGCCTTTGTCTGCCGACCCAACCACAATCTCATCGTCGCCGACTACGGCCAACTCGAGCTCCGCGTTCTCGCGCACCTGGCGGGCTGCAAGTCCATGATTGACGCCTTCATCGCCGGCGGCGACTTCCACAGCCGCACCGCGCTCAGCATGTTCGACTACATCGCGAACGACAAGGAAGTTATTCTCGAGTGGGACAAGGCCGCCAATGGGGGCAAGCCGCCGCCCTTCCCGCTCATCAAGGACAAATACGCCTCCGAGCGGCGCCAGGCCAAGGTCCTCAACTTCTCCATCGCCTACGGCAAAACTGCCTTTGGCCTCGCCAAGGACTTTGGCGTCTCCGTCGAGGACGCACAGGCCATTGTTGATCGATGGTATAACGCGCGTCCCGAGGTGCGCAAGTGGCAGGCCGATACCATCAAATTTTGCCAACAGAAAGGGTACGTCGAGACCATCTGGGGCCGTCGCCGGCCGCTCGAGAACATCAACAACCGGGGAAATTCAGCGCTGCGCAGGGCCGACGAGCGCGCGGCCATCAACACCCCGATCCAGGGGAGCGCCGCCGACATCGTCATGAGCGCGATGAACAACCTCCACGCCAACAAACGCTTTCGGGAGCTCGGTTGGCGCATGGTCCTCCAGGTGCACGACGAGATCGTCGCAGAGGGCCCCGAGGAGAGCACTGACGAGGCCATGGAGATCCTCCGACACTGCATGGAGAACCCTTTGAACTTTCCGTTGCGGGTGGACATGATCGTGGACGCGAATGCCGCAAAGGACTGGTATGAGGCCAAGTGAGGCCCCGCGCTCTGCTTTCACGACCGGTACGAGGCCAAGTGAGGCTGCGCGCCCTTCTTTCACGACTGACAGGCTGCGAGCGCGAGAGCCCTCGCAGCAAAATACAACACTCGTGGCACTTTCTGATTGCTCCTTTTGCTGCCTTGAATTGAATCGCAGTGAGCCCATGTGCTTTGCCCATCATGACCCTTATAAAACGGGAACTGAGCTTCCTGTGGGTCAAGATCGGGGCTTGGTCCGCTCGGTCAGGAGCAAGAATGGCCTATGCTAGGTGGGGGCTCCGGCCCCGGCGTCGCCCCCAACCACTTCGTTGTGCCTAGCCCCGCGGGGGTCACAGGCATGGCACGCTGCGAGTGACCGTGGCGTCGCACTCTGCGCGCAAGAGCCACGGGATACTCAAAGTACGTGAGGTCGCCAAATGAGAAGCCCCAGCAGCTACGACGGTACTTCGTTTACGTAACGTTCGAGGACTGCCCCAGCTTCGGGGCCGCAGACGACAAAAGAAAGCGCGGGCTCCTCTTCGCCACGGAAATCATTATGGCCAAGGCAGCAAGGAAACTTCAATCTACTTGAACTTCTTGACAGTCACTTTACCAGGTCAGAAAGTCACTTTCGTCGACTCCCGAGGTCTCAAGTCGTCCTCGTACGTACGCCTACGGTGCGCGCATGGCACGTAGGCTTACATAAGGCGTAGGGTCTAGTAGAATTTCCGAGTAGGCCCTCGGCAAGGTACCTACCAGTACGGGGACGTACAGTGGCGCTTCAAGACGACGGCGAGTCAAGACTCGCCTGTGCAAGCAAGGCCTGGCCTGGCTTCACTCCGACTCTGCGCGCCGTGGACCACTGGACCCGGGTCAGACCGGCCGGCGAGACTTGCACTGCAAAGCTGCAGGCGGCGCTCAGCTTCTAGAGGGAACGGAACAAGAATCCGTTACGGCCAAATTGCGGCCGCCGGCGGCCGCCCGCCGCAGGCGCCCGTACGGTGTGCACCACAAAAACGAAGACCAAGTTGCGAAGACTCGGAAGTCATGGAAGCCATCTAAGCCCTAGGCGGACTAGCCTAGACTAGGCCTAGGCCTAGTGCTGGCGGTAGCCTCAGTCGCCACGGCTAATGATTTCTGGAGATGAAAGTCGCCATCCGCGTATTGACGTCTCTGGAGGCATGGCAACTGTAGTAGTACTACAGTCAGACATTGCTTGCTCGCTGCTTTTGATTCACGATACGCACTGTTGCTTGCTTGCTTGCTTTGGCGAGGCTGCGCCACACGCAAGACGCCGGCCTTGACTCGGGCCGCCTGCGCAATCGGTTGATCGATCCGTCGCTCGGTCGAGGCCAAGGACGCCTCGGGGCCGACTCGCGAGGCGCATCAAGCGCGTGCGCTGCGCACAAGCGCGGTCGGGCGCGGCACGTATTGCAAAGAGACGGACTGCCTTCAGGATCGATCTGGAGCAGCAACAGGTCGGCGTCCTTCGGCATCTCGCGTGGTGTTGGACCCATCGCGAGGAAACGGACTGTCTTTTGCTCTCCATCATCGAGCATTGAGCGCTCGAGCGAGCGGGCGCTTGGGGCGCTCGAGCGCTCGGTCGGTCTGCTCTCTCCGGGCGCTTAAGGAGCTCGCTCGCTCTCGTCCTGCGCCCGAAGGCGGTATTATGGGCGGCGGCGCCTCGAAGCGCCGCGACCATGGCGCGAACAGCAGCCCGGGGCGCGGCAGAGGCGACCTCGCGAACGTGGCGGCCTCAAATCGAAACGAGACCTCGACGTCCATGTCCTCCTCCCCGAGCGACAATGACGGCAGCCCAGACGTGTACAACGAGACGATGCGCATCAAGCAAGCCTTCAAGAACCGGAGCGAGCTCACTGGGAACCCCGCAGATGCGAGCTACAGCAGCGACGGGCGCAGGTCTGGCTCACACAGCGCGGGGATCTCCGGCTCGAGCCAATTTCGCGACGGAAGCCACATGAGGCTACGCCAGCGCGTCGAGGCCCTGGAAAAGCGCGAGCTGATGAACGAAGCACACTTCAATCGAGCGCGACGAGGCTCGCTCGACGTGGTCGGCATGAAAGAGTCTCTGGCACGCCAGGCCGAGGCCTCGGGCGCGCCCGCACTCCGCCGAGCCAACTCAACGCAGGCCAGCCCTCTAAAGCGCACCTCCTCGCTGTCCTCACGGATACATGGGCCGCTGGAGCGGCAGCGCAGCGCCGCAGAGCGCAGCACGGGCTTTGGATTCGCCTCACCCAACAGCGGCGGGGGGAGTCGCACTAACAGCTCCAAGTCTCCATTTCTCGATCGTGCCAGCAATAAGTCCGGCAGCGCGAAAAGCGTCCGAACGCCGCCGCCGGCAAAGCCTGACGACACCCAGCAGACTTATCTAAAGAATCGCGTCGCGCAGCTCGATGAGCAAATCGGCAAAATCAAGGTAGAGCAGAAAGAGCTGCTCCAATCTATTCAGAGCGCCGTGGCCGGCTCTTCCGAGGGGTCCAACACCGCATTTATTCAGGTTTTGCAGCAGCAGATGCAGCAGCACAATCAGATCCTCGACGCGCTCGTTAAGCAGCGAGCGCAAGTCGAGCAGACTTTGCTCTTCATGATGAGGTCTGCCGTCCAGCAGCAACCTTCGAAGCCGACATCGCTCTTCGACGCCAACAACGCAACCTTGGCCTCGTCGGACATGAAACATGCGGAGCCAGCGTTCGCTTCGGCCGGGCAACTCGGGAACGAGCTCTCGGATCCACCAGGGGACGCGTCTTCATTGCTCTTTTTCTGACCTCTCCTCTTGTAGCAAAAAGGTGTAAGACTGTAGTACGTACCACCACACTCAGAAGAGCGGATCTGCTTGATTGGTCGACCAAGAAAGCTGGTGCTAGGGTGGAGCCGGGTTTCGTTGGTGATAAAAGAAACTTGCGGGCGAAGACGAAACTTGCAGGGCAGGTGGCCTGCCAGGGCATTGGCCTGAAGTCTCACTGCAAAGGTCCGCCAAATTTCGAAACTCTGGACGCTCGCGAGAACCATCTTCGTTGGATTGAGCCGCCGCGGAAAGTCTAATTCAAAGAAGCCTGAAAATAGGTGGTGGTGTGGCATGGGGTACGTATTATAATCATGGTGATGATCACTAGAACAGCCGGCTCAAACCAACGATCATCGTGGCCAGGAGCACGAAACATTGCAATCACTGGAACTGCCGGGCACGAACGTGGAAACTACATTGCGGTCAACTCCATCGGATTTTCGGCTCAAATCACTGACGGCCCAAACCAGAGACTTTACCCTACTCAGCAGGGCTTGCTTGCTTGGTCGATCAACGAACCTGCTCCATGCAGGCTGGCGGTCCTGTCGGCTGGTGCCAAAGCGACTTTGGCGCCGAGCAGCACGCGCAGGGGAAGGTGAAGGACCTCTGGTCGATGAGCTGCACGGAGCGGGCTTCGGCGGCGACTTCGGGTCGCAGTGCGGTTGAGGTTGGCGGCATCAACCTCGCCAGTGGCGTGGTGCATGCGAAACTTGGATTGACCCAGTGCAATGGTGTGTCGATATCGTCGATATCAGATCGGGGCCTCCTTCTGCGCCCGCAACTCTGGCCTTGGCGTCTGGCCTGGGCCAATGCACTAGCATGTCGGCGTTTAGCCTGACTTTGAGGAGGAGGATGCGGCGCCGGGGCTCAAGGCCAGCATGTAGAGCACAAAGGCGCTCGCACAGACCGAGACGATGCGCACCGAGGTCCGCTGGCTAGTGATGCCGGCGGCGCTGTTGCGATTCCTGTGCGAGACGGCAAAAAGAATGCAGGCGCTCCACATGGAGCACGCCACAAAGATGGTAAAGAGCACGGACCACCCATACACGCGTGAAACGTAGGCGGTCGCGTACGACTGAAAGATGGCGCCACAGGACCCGACCGAGTTGATGAGGCCGGCCAGCGCGCCAATGGCCTTGCTGCCCATCGTCGACGACATGCCGAGGTCTTGGGCAATGGTTCCCGAAATGATTGAGTCTGGGCCAATGACGAGAATGCCGACGAGGAACATGCAGAGAGCGTTGAGCGTGATGCCGGCCGCGGACACGAGCACACAGGCCATGAGCATGATGGAGGCCCCAGAGAGAAACCACGCGGCCGTGAGGTCGCGGCGGCCCTGAAGCACCTGGTCCGAGAACCAGCCAATGAACGGGGTGCCGATGAGGCCGCCGAGCTCGAAGCAGGAGCTCATGTACCCGGCCAGGGACTGGTCAAAGTGCAGGCCCTCCTCGTAATAATAGGGAAGCCACATGAGCAGCGCGTACCGGAGAAACTTGAGGAAGAAGTACGCGATGACGATCCACACGACGCCCGGGATGAGGATCACCTTGGCCAGGGTCACGGGCTCGGTCCCGCCCGTACTTGCGGTGCGGCTTCGTCCGCCCGAGCTGGCGGCGCGCTCTCGGAACTTCCCGCTCTCGACGTCCGTGCCGGCGGCGCCGGGATTTGCGCTGGCGGCGACTGACAAGTCCCCCGATTCATCGTCTGACTCGCCGCTCGAGGGCGGCTCCTCCCAGATGTACTTGAAGCAGACCGCGGCCATGAGCAGCATGAGGGGCACGTGGTAGAGGTAGGCCGTGGGCCACTCGTAGTGGGTCATGAACCAGGTCGCCCATACAGCGCCGAGGATGCCGCCGAGGGACTGGCAGGTGGTCCAAATGCCCATGACGAAGCCGCGGTTCTCCGTGACCCAGATGCCAACGAGCTTGATGCACGTCGGCCACCCCGCAGACTGGAAGAAGGCGTGGAGGACCTGGCAGGCGGCGAAGGTTGTCGGCGTGCGCGCCTGGGACTTGAGCCAGCTCGTAAAGGCCAGGCATATGAGCGCCGTGCCAAGAAACTTGCCGGAATCCAGCCAGCCAGACAGCAGGCCGCTCGCGGCCAGGGCCATTGTGCTCCCGGTGTAGACTGCCAGGTAGACGGTGTCCAACATGGCGAGGTCCTCGACGGTGAAGCCCTCCTGCTCGTGAAGAGCGATTTTCACGACCGAGTCGGCCTTGCGGCTCAGGTAAAAGCACGCGTACGTCAGGTAGAGCACCAAGAGGATGGTGCGCCGCATGGACTTGAGCTCCTCATCGTAGGCGGCGGCGCTCCGCCTCGCGCTGCCGGTCCCCAGCAAGGCGTTTTTCATCCTCCTCGCTTCACGGCGTCCGGCTCCTCACGACAAGGGCCAGGGGCTGCCTGCGTCTGTCTATCTGCGCGCGCCTCGCTCCCTCGCTCCCTCGCTCCCTCGCTCCCTCGCTCCCTCGCCCGCCCGCTCTAGCGCGAGCGCTGCCAATCGGCTTGCTTGCCCGTGCTTGCTTCTCGATGATACTCTAGAGCCTAGCTAGCTAGCTAGCTAGTAGACCTACCAAGGAAGGCCTACCAGTAGGCTAGGCCTGGCTAGTAGCATGAATAAATCAATGAAGAAAAGCAAGTCAAGGCAACGGACTCGGACTCGGGAACGGCAGTGCCGATCGACTACATTTTATTGGCCATTGGGCCCAGCAGAGCCCAGCAGAGCCTGGGAAGGGAAGGATAACCCTGGATTGGACTTTCAGGCCAGGCCACTGGCAGGCACTGGCAGGTAGTGACACTGGCAGGCCTGGCTGCAACGCAAATGACTGACTGACTGCCGTGCACTGGCAATCATCAGGTCATGAGAATCTCTGAGATGCAGGGGATCATCTTGCAGGGGCCGCCGGGCCCGATCCACAGAACGACTCGAGGTAGGCCTAGCCTAGGCCTAGCCTAGGCCTAGCCTAGCCTAGGCCTAGGCCTAGTACGTACGTATACTGATAGCTATAGCTTTACGTACGGGACCTTTCCATGTTCCCCTGCCTACCCGTGTGCCTGGCCGTCGCCTGGCCTCTTCCAGGAATGAATCCAGAGGCATTGATTGATTGATGATTGGAGTCTCGTCGGCTCCCTGCACTGGTCTGGTGCAGGGCCGCCTGCTTCCTGAGCCTTCAAGCGAGCTGCCCAGTGCTCTGTTGATCTGATCACGAATTGTGAAACCATGTGCCACTGCACTGCACGCAGCCGCCCTGGGACCTGGACGTGACTGCCAGTGGACCGTGCACTGGTGACTGGACGTGCACTGCATACGTACGTAGTACGTACGTACGTACATCCAAAGTCGAGTGATCAACAACTTTGCAAGGCCCAAGATCAGTGAGATCAAGCCGATGATGAGCCAAGTGAGAGAGCGGCCTCAGCGTCATTGACTCATTGATCGCGCCCGGACATTGATCGGCTACAGGTGGGTGGATGGGTCCACGGTGGGGGCGGTTTGGTTGTGCAATCTGCTGCACTGCACGTCCGACTCTTCCGAGGAGGCGCTGTCGTGGATGTTGTCTCTCTGTCACATGATCATCACTTCCGTGGTGCTCACTGTGTTGTGCATGCAACTTGTGCTGTCGTCGCGCGTAGCTTGACGAAGTTGACGGCGTGCCGCTTATCCAATTCCAGGCGAGGCCCACTGGACGACGGACCGTCGCACTCTCTGGGAACCATGACTCCTCCAGTTCGTTACCACAAGCCTGCAGTACGTGAGCGGGGGTAAACGATTTTTTTTTCACCATACAGACTCATCCTTTTGTTCGTCCGCGCCGTTTCACGCAACCGACATAACCGATACCATACAAATGATATGCTTCATAATATACATAGGAGCACACACCTTCAAGGTGTGCGCAAACCGGGGGGGGGCCCGCGCGGGGGGCAGGATGGCGCAGTTTCCTCGCGTGAGACCTCTGCATCGCAATTCGCCAGCAATTCAAGGCGGCCGCCTCGAGTTCCACTTCTCGCGAACAGCGATTAGATGCGCAACCGTTTGCGCTGCGGACGAGCCTATTCTCTCCAGGGTGGTGAACGCTTCAACCTCGAATTTTGCAGCTGACATGCGGATTGAGCTGCGCGTCACCTGGAAAACCCTTCGCGATCTTCGGGTCCTGGCCAATGCGTTCAACCATGAAGTCATGCGTGATCTCGAGATTGGTCATGTGGGCATCCGATTCCGACCACTTGTCGACATGGAGATATATGCCATCATTTCTGCAGAGCCTGTTCGCGCACGATGACCCGAGATCCAAAATGAATGCTCACACGGACAGGCGTCGACGAAGCCCGTTTCTCCACGAGCTCGACAATCCCCGGCGTGCCCTTGGCGGCGACAGTACTAGGTCCTCTGTGGCGGACGATGACTCGTGCGCAGGGCAGCTCGAAAGAAGAGACCGCCTGATAAACCCAGCGCCACTTCATATAATAGGCCAGGGAGGATATGAGGTCGAGGGCCTCCATGGCTTGCTGTCTTCCAAACGGTGGATGCACGCTCGTGGGCCTTCTGAAAGGCTTCTTCTCGGCTTTGTGGCTGCCTGAGCTTGAAGAATCCTCGCACGGTCTGCAAATTGTGGTTGTTGTATTCGGCCTCGTCCGAGGTGAGGAACTGGGCGAGGCGGGCGATGGCGTCTGCGTGCCTCACCTGCGCAGGCGCCTCGGGCGCGGTATCACGTCGGCACCGCTTCTGCCCCCTTTGCTCGTAGCTGGACCGACCGTTCCTAGGCTCCTCGAGGCTGTCAGGCCCCTTCTTCTGCGAGTTGGTGGTAGCCCAAAAAGTCCGATCGTCGTTACGAAGGAAATGGTTCATTGCGGCTATGGACCGCATACTGTCCAGCGCTTCCATTACGCTGAAAGTCGCTCTATGCTGCCGGAGCTGCGAGTGCAGTCGCTCATTGTCACTCGACTCCAGCACGCGCGGGTCGATGTTGCTGGCGATGCCCAGCCCCGAGGCCCTCACCTTCAGCGCATTCAACTCGCCCCGGAAGAACTTGATGTTATTGAAAGTTTGTGAGGCAATCCGGTGGCATACCTCGACCTTTTGTTGAAACCAGAGCTTTGCCCACTTAGCGCCGGTTCCCACGGCGGCGACGAATTCATCGAGATTCCCGGACGCTCCACTGTCTCCGCTCAAGTATGTGGCAATTGCCATGAGAGCCACAAGATTGCGCGTATAGCGGCGGAGGCCTCTGTTCCGGGTGAGCGTCTCCTGCACGTCCTTATCCACAAGGCGCATCCGCTGCCTGTAGTCCATCGGGTCCATGTCACCAACCGCGCGAGGAGTGATGTGCCTCCGCAGAAACGAGGCGATCTCGTTGGCGGTCTTCTGGCGAAGCGCTTTCATCTGCGTGCCAGTGAGACCCCGTGTCTCGTCCTCGTCGAACTCAAAAACCTCCTCGAGAGGAACATCGTGCTCCAGGGCCGGAACCCCTTCGCCGATAGGACTGGCGGGTGGCGTTGAAGACCGTGAAAAACGTCTCCGATGCAGTACGTATCGCAGCACGTATTGAGTGAAAACCCATCTGCGTCGTTCCGAAATGTGACTATTTTCTTCGTCAATTGGCCGATGTAGTTCTTGGTGATGTGCTCGCGGTCGAGAATGTGGAAAACGCGAGTATCAGGGGTCCGGTCTCCGCGCTTCAGAAGGTTTGTATTTAGCTCCTTCACGCCATTGAGGCCCCCGCGAATCGCATCAGAGCTCACGGCCCAAGAGGTCTAGCGGGTAGCTACCCGCTCCCTTCGCGACCAAGGACATAGCCTCGGTAAGTACCGTGCAGACGCTCTCTATGGACTCAGAATAGACAGGAATTGCGCCGATTGCGAACTGCGCCTTGATTTTGAGTGTCTTGGCGATCACAGTGATCATGTGCCTAGCATAGATGCGATTATTAGCGCAAATTTCACGCGCACTCGCCGCATCCATCTCCAGCATCTCCGCGTCTAAGTCAGAAATGAGCGTCCCGTTCTTCATAGCTACGTAGTCGAAGCCGTAGATGAACACCTTGTCGCCACGACATCGTGTGTTCACAGTCTTGAACTTGACATCAACGCCGTCGAACGAAATGGCGTAGTGATCCTCATTCTCCTTGCAAAGTTTCACAAAGTCCTCGATCGCGGCGTCGTTCCACGGGCTTTGATGTGGCTCTGCCACCCGCTTCACGCACGCCTTGATAGTCTCTTCGCAAGGAATCGGCAGGTTGAAATTTTCCGGGTTGTAGGTGCGCGGCTCCGGGCCGTGTGCCGTGTGTCTGCTGCCCATGAAATCCCTTCCCGCGCAAAAGTCTAAGGGCGCGCCTGCCCTGAGGAAGGCACATGAGGACCGCGCAAAATTCGCTTGGTCTCCCGTCCAAACTGGTCGTTGTCCCAGTTGTAAGTCCCACCGCGCATGAGAGCGAGGAAGGAGCTGAGAATGGCAAAGATGAAAGCGTAAGCAAAGCATGTTTCGGGAAGGTTGACTTGCGTTAACAAGCTCGCATAGCTTACGAGTGGCTTCACTTGTCGAAGCAGGTTTCTTGAGACTTCGAGGCTTTCTCTTCGCGCGCAAGCTTGCTTCCAACCTTCTGAAGAAGCGTTGCAGACGCCTCGGTGAGCATCGCGCTCTCCAAATTCGCTTTTCCCAGCCACGCCTTGGCAGTATCACAGTCAATCAGGTACCGAGAGTATGTTTTGTGAGCAGACCGGCAGTTTTCGCACGCCTGATCTCGAATAGGCGTTCCACCGGTGCACTTCGGGCTCCAACCGCGCCCTTTCTTGAAGACAACAGTGCCTGCAAAGCCGACTTTGGCCGAGAAACCAGGGCACGACTTTATGCTGTTCTCCGCCAACTTTCGCGCCTTTTGAACTGCTTTTGCAGCTTGTGGGCTTGCTTTTGGAGCGCGACAGACACGCTCGGGGCGCTCGGGGCGGTAATTGCCAGCCTCAGCTTCTCGAACACTTCGTCCTCGGAGCCCTCCGAGTCCCGGTCATGCACCGCGTACCACTTGCCTTTCACGCTGCCCTTGAATTCAGTGCTGCGTAGGAAGGTCCACCTGCCGCCGGGTAGTTCGAGCTTTTCCATGTTCTTGCCGCCAAGCTCGATCCACCCACGGCGATCGTAAGGGGCCCGGCAGGAAGCCGGCGTCGGGCAGCCACCAGGCTCCAATGCTCGCTGCATCGAAGGCGGCGAACTCCTCCTCGAGCGCTTGTATGACGGCCGACCTGACGTCGTCCATCGTCACTTTCGCCGAGGGTTTATCGCTGGCAGCCACGCAGCGGCTCGCGTCGCGGCGGCTCGCGTCGCGGCGACTCGCGACGTGGCGACTCGCGACGTTGGATCTTCGTCGCCTCGTCCATCCCGCTCTCTTCAAATGACAAGCTCGCCCTATCTACCCCCCTGGCGTTCCCGGTATTCCCTTGTCGCGTGCATGGGGGCGAGCGAGGACCCCATTGGAAACCCAGTCCACGGCCAAAGTTTTGCTCATGCGCGAGAGCGAGAACCAAGCCGAGCCTCGCATTTGGGCTCTTCACCGGCCTTGGCAAGGTCGGGCTTGGTTCTCAAAAGCGTGCAAAATTGATGACCTTAGGATATATTGACCAGACTTATGGTCGCACGGAAATTGCGCAAAAAACTCTGGCATACGACTAGTGCTCAAGACCCATAAACTTCTACTTCGACGTTACACTACTCAAACTCATGCAATCCTGACGCCAAGCTAGGGCGGCAGCACGACGGTCGTGAAGACACTCGTGAAGCATTTCGGGCAGCAGTCGTGGCTTTGGTGACGATTTGCGTGAGCCCAAAATTGACCATATTAAATATTAAAGAACAGAATGGAACAGGTTTAAGCCGCCATTCAACACGTCGCACGCACTGCATAAACCTTATGTGGCGCCTACCCCCGCTCAGTGCGTGGTACCCTGGACGTCCCCTGGCCCTGGACCGCGATCGTATCACTTGCCTCCTAACCTAGCCAAGGAAGGCTGCCAAGTGAAAGAGGTCGGTCGATCAAATGACTACTTGCGATGGTCTCAGAAAATAAATAATTTGATCAATCAGTTGAACCACAACTTGAAGTGGCAGCAGAATGATCCGATTGGTCTCAGACAGACACTCACACAGAGTCTCAGACACTCACACAGTCAGTTATAATTAGCAGTCAGTTATACTAATTAGCCTAAAGTTGTCTGCTCGGTCCAGAACCGGAGGAGGGGAGAGCGGAGGCAGCTGCGCGTGCCTCGCGTGCCTCGCGTGCCTCGCGTGCCTCGCGTGCCTCGCGCGCCGCGCCCGAGCGCTCAGCTCAGCTCGCTCGCCCGCAAACCACCCCAACCGTCCCGCGCGCCGCGTCCGAGCGCTCAGCTCAAGGGAGAAGAAGGGAAAGGTCCGGCAGGCACGGGCCGTCCCGTCCAGCAGCAGCCGCGCGTGACGCAGGTCTGACCTCCTCGGTAGCCATGAGCTCCCCGCGCAGAGTTGGGACCCCCATGGGCACGCCCATGAGCACGCCCAGGAGCACACCCAGGAGCGCCGTCGGCCCGCACAGCAAAGGCTCGTTCCTGAGCCCCACGATCCTGGTCTCGCGGCTCAGCTTGGGGCTCCTGGCCGTCTTTATTGTCTTCTTTATCGTCTACAGCCCTGCTGCCAACCTCGACGAGGAGCAGGATAAGACCAGCATGCTGGGCTTCGCCAGCGACAAGGTCGACATGGAAGGCGCAGATTTCGGCAACACAGACTTCGACAGCGCAGAGTTCGTCGACGCCATCTTCAGCGAGGCCGATGTCAACAGCGACGAGTTTGTGCGCTCGTCGAGGGGTCGGCTCGGGCCTCAATACGACAGCAACGACTTCCGGATCCAGACGCGATCTCGCAAGCTCCCGGCGCCCGACTCGGAGCGCGCCACCACGTGGAAGGCCATTTCCAGCGAGTTCATCTACCCAGAGGGCATGGACGCGGCCCTGGAGAGCGGCATGCCGCACCCGTCCTCTCCTGAGCACTGCTTCGAGCTCTGCAACGAGATTGTGTGCGAAAAGGACATGGCCCAGCGCACCAACTTCACGGCCCGCAAGAACCCGACGTACTACCGGCCGCGCTGCAAGGAGCGCCACAACATCCCGTATTACTTCATCATCGGCTACTCGCAGTCCGGCACGACCTTTTTCTCCGACGTTATCCGGACCCACCCACAGGTCCGGGCGGCCTGCCACAAGGAGATTCACTACTTCGACGTCACAATGTACCTGCGGGCGCAGTACCACCTCAAGCCTACGGACAAGCCGCGCTCCGTCACGCCGTACTTTGGCTGCTTTCGCCGCGTGGCCAATGACCGCGACAAGATCATTGGTGACCATACAGTAAAAGCGATCTACACGGACGTCTGGTACCCGTCCTGGGTGCGCGCCGTCAACCAGCGCATGAAATTGGTGGTGATCCTGCGCGACCCGACGAAGCGGGCCTTTTCGCGCTTTTCGCAAATGGGAGGCGGCCGCGGGTGCCCGCGCCTCATGCGCCGCGAGTTCTGCCGGGACATGCTGCCCTACGTGACCACCATGCTCAGGTACATCCAGCTGCGCTGCCCCGACATTCAGCCCGGCGGGGATCCTAGCGCTCCATACAGGTGCGGGTATAGCCTCGGCGTGGAGATGATCGACAACGACACCATCGTCTCCAGCCTCTACGAGCTGCATATTCGCCACTGGCTCAACTTCTTCCCGCCAGAACAGTTTCTCTTCATCTTCTCGGACGAGCTCTTCAGGAGCCCAGAAACGGCCATGAAGCGCGCCACCGACTTTCTCGACATCCCTCCGTATGCGAATGGCGCGATCCAGGCGCACCTCGACTCCATTGGGCACCACACGCACACCCGGAACAAGGCACCGCCAAACCCAACCGCCATGGAGATGCTCAACAAGTTCTATGCGCCTTACAACGATGAGCTCCGCAAGCTCCTCATCAATGTCTTCGGCACCCCCGAATCAGAAATCTCCTTCTGATCACCGATTCAGAAGCCTTGGTTCCCTTCTGATCAACGGATCAGACTTCATTCTGTGATCACCGGACCAGACGTCTTCTTCTGTTCACCGGATCAGACATCTCCCTCCGATCAGAATCGAGCGAGCACCGCGAGTGCGCGCCAAGGCGCAGGCTCTGGCGAGGGCCGCTGTGCCGTCGCCGTGGCATCTCTTGTTTTTCTCTTCGCAAACGGTGAATCGAGCGAGCATCGCGAGTGCGCGCCAAGCCGCAGGCTCTCTCTGGCGAGGGCCAGCTGTTGTGCCGTCGCCACGCCCTCCTTAGTCTTCAACAAAACGGCCGATCTCAGTTTCGATCGCGTAATCGCTTCGCGCATGCAACTAAATATTGATTGATGATACTACGTATCCGATGAGTCTCCTCGACGCCGTGGTTGACATGCTGGGTGGCTCTTTCCCGTCATCGATTGGAGAGCTACGTACCCGGCCAACTTGATGAAGAGGACAACAGCAAGCAAGCACTGTCGAATCGTCATCAACTCATCAACTCAACTGTGACTTAGCGGCCAGAGCCACAGGAGCCACAGCCTGAGATTGCGAGCCCCGCCGAATGATTGCAGCTGCTCAGCTTGAGCACGATCGTCGAGGCAGCATATCTTCTGCGACTCGGAGAGGCTCGGTCTTCGGCCGGCCGACCGACCGACCGAGTCGCCCGCCCGCTTGCCTTTGGCAAAATTAGCCAGCCCTGGCTCACGGACGGCTGGCAGGCAGCCTGAGGGCCTTTCCGAATCGCGCCTCAGCTCAGCAGCAGCCAAATCGGCCTCACTGATTGATGATCATCAGATAGATAGATAGATAGATAGATAGGGCTACTCTGCAGTAGTACCAGCCCGTACCCTAGGAATAGCTAGAACGTCTCTCGACCGCCGGACCTGGGCTCGGACGCAGACTCGGAGAGAGCTCGCGCGGCGCTTCGGGGAAGCAAGCCCCTCGGGCAGGCGGGCAGGGCAGGCAGATAGGCGGGCGGTCTCGCCCGGACCTGAGAATGGCCGAAGACGAGCGTCTGATCGACAGAGACCGCGACCTCGAGACCGCGGCACAGGGCGAGCCCGGGTCAACAGGCGCGTCGCGCACGAGGTACGCCGTCGTCCTCGGCTGTGCCGTCCTGGGCGCCTTACTTCTCGCGCGCCTCGAGCCCTCGTCGCTGGCAGCAGACTTCATCTCCACGTCAAAGGGAAGCGCGCCCGTCCTGACCAGGGTCGTCGCGTCGGGCAACCCGAGCACCAAGAACGACTTCCACTCGTACGATGAGGACGCCGCCGAGGAGGATGTTGATAGCGGGCACACGCGCAACGATGCAAATCATAGCGGCACAGAACCTGCAGAAGCGGCTGGACCTGCAGAAGCCGCAGAACCCGCGAGCGCAACAGAGCGTGAAGGCGCAACGGAACCTCCAGAATCCGCAGAGGCAGCAAATCACGAGGGCACGGCAAGCGAAGCGAGCCCAGCTCAGGACGAAGCAGAGGCCGAGAAAGCCATGGCCAGGCAGTATGCCTTCTACCCCTTGAATGAGACGGCTTTTCAAGGCGGGTCGCAAAGGCAGAGCAGGAAGACGTGGAAGTCTCTGCGCTCCAGCTTCAAGTACGCGGAGTCGACCCCGATTTGGCTCGCCGACGCCATGCCGCACCCCGTCGGAGCCAAAATGTGCTTTGCGCTGTGCAACATGCACGAGAAGCTCTGCGGTGCAGACATTGAGAGATTCATCGATCGCACCTCCGCGCAGAACCCATACATCAAATCGCCGGCGTGCCCCGCGCCCATGCCCTTGCCGTACTATGCCACCATCGGATATTCGCAGGCGGGGTCGACCTTTTTCGCTGGCATTCTCGGGGGCCACCGCAAGGTGCATAAGGCCTGCAGGAAAGAGATCCACTACTTCGACCATCAAATGTACGCGACGGCCCAGTTGCAGACGAACCGTCGACGTTCATACTTCAAGGTGAAGCCGTACCTTGACTGCCTGCAGGGGTCTGGGTCCGGGGTCAACGCGGACCAGGTGGTAGGGGACAATACCATCAAGCAGATCTACGTGGACGCCTGGCAGCCGGTCTGGTTCAAAGCCATCAACCCGGCGATCAAGCTCATGGTGCTTTTGCGCAACCCCGTCAAGCGCTCGATCTCTCGGTACAGCATGAGAGGCGCCAGTGCGGTCTGCCCTTCGTACCTCGGACCCGACGCCTCGCTTTGCAATGGCGACTTCGACGCCTACGTGCCTCGGATGATTCGCTTCATCGAGACCGAGTGCCCCACGCTCACCGCCCGCGGCGACCCATCTGCGGTCTATGCGTGCGCGGTCGGCGGCACTGCGCGACGCGTGGACGTCGACACGCTCGTCTCCAGCATGTACGTGCTCCACTTGCGTCACTGGCTCAACTTTTTCCCGCCAGAAAGCTTTCTCCTCGTGGAATCCGACTCGCTCTTTAAGGACGGCTTCAGCGAGATGAACAGAGTCCTTGGCTTCCTGGGGCTGGACCCTTTTGATCGGGCTACTTTCGCCCGGATCGTTTCGAGCAGCAGCACCAGGCAAAACAGTCACGCCGCGAAAACAAGCGGCGCGCCTCAGCAAGCCACCATAGACTTGCTCGAGAAATTCTACGCCCCTTACCTCGACGCTCTACGCGACCTCGTAGCGGATCGTTTCGGCATCGCGGATCTCTCGCTGGAGCATTAGCTACTAGGCCTGGGCCTACTTTCAAGTTGTGCCCCCCTGTATACAGTTCACTTCACATCCGCACTGGCGCATGCAAGCTTATCAAGGACGAACCCTGCATGCGAAAGAGAGCTCCCAAGGAGGAGGGAGCGCGTGAGGCTTTTTAGTAGATTTCGGAGTGATTATTTGCTTGCACCCTGACTAACCGTGAGCACCGTGAGGCCCGATGTCGCCCGATGCGATGCTCTCTGCCTTTAAGTTGCCTAGCTAGGCCTTCCCGCATCTTCGCAGTCGTTCAATTGTATTTAGCCGAGGCCTTTCATAATAAGCTTGGTCGTAGCCTACCATGGCAGACCTGGCCTAGAACTCTGTGGATTCAATTTGGGAAGGCTGTGGAGCCGACGATGTGTCGGCGTGACTGATGAGACGAATATGTGAGAATAACCGTAATCAATCTATCACTTGGCAATTCAATCAAACAATTCAAATCAAATCAAGTAGCCTAGCCTCGCATCCCGGGAGCCGCCTGAGCGCGGCGACGCGCGAGTGGCGAGCCCGTCCGCGAGCCCACCCGTCCGCGCGCCTGCCTGCCTTGCCCGCCCGCCTGCCCGCCCGCCTGCCCGCCGACCCACCGGCCCACCGGCTCGCGCAGCCGGCCTGGCAAGCATGGGCGGCGAGCACGACGCGAGGAGGACTGCGGCCCCGTGGAGGCAGCGGCGCGGGCCGGTCCTCGTCCTCGCCGGCTTTGCGCTCGCCGCGCTCGCGGGCCTCCTGTGGACCGGCAGCCCCGTCGTTGCCGGCGTCAACAATGGCGAGCAAAATCTGCTGGCCAAGGTCAATAACGATGACGGACTCAATGCCGCGGCGGATTCCACGGATGATGATTATGATGACAATGATCAAGCTGACGCCCAGGAAAGGGAATGGGCGACGTCGATTATGGACTCGCTGATGTTCTTCACGAGCAAGAACTCGTACGCATCAGACTCCGCGTGGTTCAAGGCGAGCCAACTCGCATGGGAAGAATTCCAGGAGACTTTTCGCTTTCCCGAGAAGCTGCCTGCCTGGAAGGCGAGCCGCATGCCGCCACCGTACGGGACCGACCTCTGCTTCTCGGTGTGTGACACGAGCGAGCGCATCTGCAAGGATGACCTCGAAGAGCACGTGGACCGATCATCGGCGAGGAACCCGTTCATCTCCACGCCCAAGTGCCCACAGCCGCTACCTCTGCCATACTACGCCACGGTTGGCTATCCGATGGCCGGTTCCACCTTTTTCACGGACATCCTTCAGTGGCACGATAACGTTGCGCACGCGTGCGAGAAGGAGATTCACTTTTTCGACACGGACCTTGTAAACATGGGCCGCTTGCGCAAGAACGCCAAAAAGCTGACATTCCCCATCCAGGGATTTTTCGACTGCCTTAATCACAAAATGAGCGGCGATGCGTCGCAGGCGGCCAACAGTATCGTCGGAGACAACACCATCAAGGACATCTTCTACGACCCGTGGATGCCGCTGTGGCTCAAGGCCATCAATCCGAGAATAAAACTCATGGTCCTTCTCCGCGATCCGGTCAAGCGCGCGTACTCGCGCTACAGCATGATCGGTGGCGGCAAGTATTGCAGAAAGTTTCTGCCACGAGAGGTCTGCCACCGCAACTTCGATGCGTACGTGCCTGCTCAGCTCGAATTCATCCGCACAAAGTGCCCAGACATTTCGCCCGGCGGGGACCCGGCCGCAGTCTATGCCTGCGGCGCCGGCTCCGCGAACCGCGAAGACTCCGACTCCATCGTCTCCTGCCTTTATGTGCACCATTTCCGCCACTGGCTGAACTTTTTCCCCGCGAGCCAATTTCTCGTGCTCGAATCCAGCAAGATCTTTGCCGATCCGCGCAGAGAGGCCAACCGCGCCTTCGAATTCCTCGGTATCTCGCCCATGGACGAGAGAACCTACCAGATCAAGAAGGAGCAAAATACCGCCGAAAGGTATAGCCATACCAAGAAGGCCGCCCCGGCGAGCCCCGCGTCGCTAAAGGTCCTCGCGGACTTCTTTCGCCCCTACGACGACCAGCTTAAGGCCTTGGTCCGGGAGGAGTTTGGCATCGAAGACCTTGAGCTCATTCCCAAAATATACACGTAGGCTTAGTAGAGTACCAGTAGTACGTACGTACGTACCCGGGTAGCCAGAAGCCAGTCAACTATAACTACTACTTGCGGCTAGGCCTAGCCTAGAACTAGGCTAGGCTACTCTCTTGTGAAAAAGTCATTCTCTTCTCGCTTCTCGCGAGGTCATTCGCGCGCGCCCGCGGGGCGCTACGCGAGAGGGTTGATAGTATGCTCTGCAATCGAGGTGCAGGCGATGGGCCGTCAGCCCGCGGGCGTGCGGCTCCCCTGCACCTGTAAATCTAAAAAGCTAAAGTCTAGGACCGCGGCGCGCTGTCACCGGCAGCAGCTCGACCCCTTGGAACGCCACTTTTCCCTTTCCCGGGGGCTCCGACTCCGCGCCACTCTTTTGAGGCGACCCTCGCAGACCGCACCGCTAACAGCGAAAGACGTTTGGATGCGCATCACTGACTCACTCACAGTCAGCCAGCAGTGCCCAGCACGCCGAGCGGCACGCCAAATTCGCCACCCACCCGCCGAGACGTCGCCGAGACCCCGCCGAGCGGCGCCAAAACGTGCCGAGCATGCCTGACTGACTGATTCATCAGTCAGTGACAGACAGCGGGAGAGTCTAGGCTACCTGGTAGGCTAGGCTAGCTACTAGCCAACTAGCGGGTCCGGGAATCTCATCATCGCAGCGTCATCGACTCATCGGTCCTCAGTTTCTCCTCACTGTCAGTCGATAATTTTGTTTCCCTCCTGTGCTGTGTGATGTGGAGTTGAGCACGGCTGACCGTACGTACCATGGTGGCACGGTCCGTCGCGATCACCGGTGACCACCACGGAGACTGGCCACCGCGCGATCAACGCAGCCCGTCCACCGAGAGACGTGTGGGCCGGCGTGGCCAAGCGACCGAGCACCAGCGTCGGTCGGCCGGTCGCGAGGGAGGCAAACCGGGATTGGCCGACGAGGCCTATGCGAGCATCTTCGTCTCCGCGACCGTCACTTCCTGTCAATCCAACCTTGTGTCCATTGGGATCAATCACGACGGCCAAATCAATCAGGACGGCCAACAAATACGTAAGGTCTCGTGCGCTCGTGTGCTCGCTCCGAGAGCTCGTGTGCTCGTGAGCTCGCTCGTGCGCTCGTGCGCTCGCTCGTGAGAGCTCGTGCGCTCGCTCGTGAGAGCTCGTGAACTCGCTCGTGAACTCGCTCGTGAGGCTCGAAAGGCTCGCTCGTGAGGCTCCTCGAAAGGCTCTAGGCCTCCTAGGATGATGGAGAACGTCTGTGGCTCCCACCTGATGAAGGTGGTCGCATTAATTTGCTTCATCGCCACGTTCTGTCTTTTACAAAGCGGTGGTATGACATCCTCAGTCGTCGACCTCGCGAGCGACACCGACGACAACACCTTCGACATCTCGGCGGAGTATGACAGCCACCTGAGGGCGTCGCAGCGCGCCTTTTACTCGAATCAAAAGTTTCGCGTGCGTAATGCCACCTGGTTCGAAAGGGCCAAGCAGACTTGGCTCGAGCTACAAGAAACCTTTCGCTTTACAGAGTATTCGCCCGTCTGGGAGACGAATCGCGTTCCTCCGCCCTTCAGCAAGAAGATGTGTTTTTCCTTGTGCGACAAGGACGAGCTCATCTGCGCAGACACCCTTGAGGACTACGTCGACCGAGACTCGTCGCGAAACCCCTTCATGTCGACGCCCCGCTGCCCCAACCGCAAGCCTCTGCCCTTTTACGCTACCATCGGGTACTCGCAGGCGGGGTCCACCTTCTTCACTGGGGCGCTCACCCTTCACGACGACATCACCAAGGCCTGCAGGAAGGAGATCCATTACTTCGAAGGCAACCTGGTGCGCGAGGCGGGCCTGGAATCGAATGCCCAAGGCGTGGCCTTTGAAGTCAACGACTACCTTCGCTGCATGAATAGCCCGTACGTGAATGCGCCCCATCTTCTCAATGGAACAGTCGTCGGTGACAACACGATTAAGGAGATCTACGTTGACGCCTTTGTCCCCATGTGGTACAAGGCGATCAACCCGGAGATAAAGCTCTTCGTCCTTCTTCGGAATCCGGCCAAGCGGGCGTTTTCGCGCTACAGCATGCTCGGCGGCGGCCATTTCTGCAGCAAATTCATCAAAAGCGACATCTGCAAACACAACTTTGACGCCTATGTGCCTACCATGATCGACTTCATTCGCAAAGAGTGCCCAAACCTCACTCCAAGGGGCGATCCTAGCGCCGCCTACTCGTGCGCCTCCGGAGGCGCCAATCGCGAGGACACCGACACCATTGTCTCCAACATGTACTATCACCACCTTCGCCACTGGCTCAACTTCTTCCCAGCGAGCCAGTTCCTCGTCCTCGAGTCCGACAAGCTCTTTGCGGACCCTCGCGGTCAGATCAATCGCGCCTACGAGTTTCTCGGCCTCCCCGCCATGGACGAGCAAACTTATGCCCAGAAGCGAGCTGCTGTAGTCGTGCATCAATTTAGCCACTCGAAAAAGTCCAAACCCTCGCAGGAGTCGATGGACCTACTCGCCGCGTTCTACCGCCCCTACCTCGACGAGCTCAAGGTGCTCGCGCGGCAGGAATTCGGCATCCCGGATCTCACGCTCATTCACTGACAGGCGAGGCCATTGTACCATTTTGCTGGACTCTCTGCCACTCACCTGACGACCTCCAAGCGCATGAAAGAATGAGAAAAGAAGTTTCTGCCGATATTTAAGTTGACTGTCTCATTTTCGAGCTTGCGGACGCGGAGGCAGCATGCGGAGCTGCGAGAGTCCATACGCGTAGATGCCGCACGTCCCCGCGTCCGGGGCCAAAATCTCGAGGCGAGCTCGCGCGGCGCCCAGACCGTACTCGATCAGCAAAGAGCAATTCACGGTCTCGTTTGCTATCATCGCGTCCGTGACACTGATCCTGGCGTCCGATACAGCGTCCATCCCGTCTTTCATTTCGTCAAGCTGCTCTCGACCAGGGCACGTGGCCACGGCCGCATTCAGCAGGCTTGCGCTAGGAGCTCCGCGCGTCACGCGCACGATCTCGCGCACGTCGACCCGGATCCCAGCGTTCTTCCTCTCACTCATGAGCTCTGGTCCGGGGACAAGCTCGAGATGCGCGCCGCTGCTACTCAGTCGGAGATGCGCTGCCTGCAAGCTTTTCTGCCCCCTCGCTCGCCGCGGAACGTAGTGCCAGGTGGTGCCGCGCCGCATCACGTCAAATGCTCGCTTGCCCTCGCTAGAGTTCTTCTGGATGCGGCGTCCTTGACCTCTTTCCGTCGCGACTGCTCTTTCGTGTGCCCCCCGCATCTTGCCCCCGGGCGGGCAGATCTTGGCCTGGACCGAGTCGCAGCGCGAAACGACGTCCAGATCGTCCCGGTTGGACTTGGTTTCTAAGACTTCCTGTCCAGCATTTGAAGAAGAAGAAGAAGAAGAAGAAGAAGAAGAAGAAGAAGACATCGCGCGAGGGCGACTCAGGAGGTCGCCTAAAGGCGCGGCACGGTGCCGCAGGACGTTTTCTCCAGCTTTTAAAGAAGAAGAAGAAGAAGAAGAAGAAGAAAACATCATCACGCCAGGGCGACCCGATAGGTGTCGCGCCGGCGCGCCGCGGTGCCGCCGCCCGGCCTCCATCCGCTTCAAGCCGGTACTGAGTCGCTGGCGCACATAAGCCAGGTCTCCATCCGGCTGCTGGTCTTTGTGGGCTTCCTCTTTGCCGCCAAACCCCGTCAGGTGCTCAAGCGCGTCGTACCATTTGCGCATGCTCTCGCCATCTGGAAATGCGAGACTTTGCCAGCCGTCGCGCCTGGAGGAGATCGACACTTGGTGCATGTGCGCGGCTTTGCCCGGGCCGTCGAGAAGACTTAAGAGCCCGAGCATCTCCACTTGGGCCCCCTCCAGAGACACGCTAGCTCTCTTCTTTTCACCCTTCCCAGGTTTGCCGGCGGCCTTTAAAGTCCACAGCGTCCGCGTGCCCGGCTCGACCCACGCCAGTACGCGCGACCAGCGCGCCTGCTCGAAACTCCGCTGCAGAATCCATTCAGGCGCGACCGTGAGGGACGGTGCATTGGCTTGAGTCTGCTTCGACGCAGCAGCAGAAGGAGAAGCGAGCTCGATGTCCCTGCGATGCTTCACCTTCGAAAGGTCGCCGTCTCCCTGCTCGGCGCTCCTTGCTGAGCCCTTGAGCTCGGGCGGCGCGTCTGGACTCCCAGGAGGGGCCCGTTTGGGCAGCGGTACCAGGACGCCAAGGCCAAACTCTTCGTAACGACCCGATTCGTCCGAGGCGGGGGTGTCCGGCACTGCGAGGACCTTGACTTCAGCGCCCCACAGCATATCCTCGGCAATTTGCTCCGAGAGCTTTTCCATGGCGCTTCTTCGCTGGCTCGAGGCGATGATTGCCCCAATTGTCGGCGGCAACAAAGTGTCCGCACCCAGCATCTCGTCCACCTCGACACCGGACGCGCTCTCGCAGTCACTAAAGTTCTCAGACTCGTAGGCTTCGCCATCTTCGTCGCTGTCGTCGTCATCGAGGCCACTGTGGTGGTCGCGGATGCCGCTGTCATCGCTATTACTACCACGGCCAGCGTCGTGAAGCCCGTTCCGGTGGTGATGGTCCGTTTTGATGCTATAGATCTCGTTAGCCGCGCTGCTACTGCTGCGGCAGGTCCTCCAGTCTTCCATTGCAGACACAAAGCTCGCGCGTCGTGGACGCGCCTGAAATGACTCGTACAGAGAATCCGTGCAAGCCTTGCCGAGCTCGCAGAGAGCCCCTGCAACCCGCATTACGCTAGGTCCGCACGCCTCGAGGTCCAAGGATGCAGATTGATCCACCAGGCCGAGGACCCGAGAGATGGAATCTTGAACGCCGAGCTCGATCAGGGCGCACAAGGCTTCTGCGCCCTGCACGCAGGCCTCGCGTCCGACCTGATACGTCGCCGCATTGTCTGAAAAGACATCGTCGGCTTTCATGGTGATCATCGCCTCGTTGATTGCAGATGCAAGAGCTTGGCAGCGCGATGATACAAGCGTATCTGCAAGCTCCTGTGAGCCTTGTTGTTGACGTACAAGCTTACTCGCCCGTGCGACAGTTTGCCACGCTACTACATCTTCGTGATCGAAGCGGGCGCGCGCTGCCCCTTGGCTTTCCGAAAAGTCGTCCGCTCGGCGCGAAGAGGCTCCAAGATTCGCGGGCGGGGCGGCGTCAATCGCAGCGGGCGTGGAGGCTCCCACATTCGCGCGCGTGAAGGCGCCAGCATCCGAGCGCGCGGAGGCGTCGACCGAAGCGCAAGAAGCACTCGAAAGGACTTTACACCGAACATGGGAAACAGTTCGACAGTCGAGGGAAACATCGACTGTCGGAACACTGCTCGAGCGTGAACGCGATCGCGCACGAGTGCGGCTCGTGGATGTTGTTCTCGCGGCATTGACTCGTTGCTCTGCTGCGCGCAGCGCGGCTTCCTCGTCACCCGAATCACTGTCCTCCTCGCTCGAATAGGCATCAGCGCTATCCTCACCGTGAACCCACGGCGCCATTTCTCTTGCGCTTGACCTTTGAGCCTTGTCGGCTCGATTGTCTTCGAGCTCAGGCCCTGCGGGAGCGTGCGCCATGCCATTGGCCCAGCCGCCATCTTTGTCTGTGCTACCCTCATCCTCGTCGTGGTCGCTGTCATCTCCCCCGGTCCAATTTTTTTCATCGACAGTCTCAAGCAGCAGCGAATGAGCCTTCGTAACATCCTGGTCATCAGCCCAGTCTTCATGCTGGGCGTCCGCATGATCCGCACGGTCGTTGGCATCGGCCCAGCCGCCATCTTCATCCGCTTCGTCTCCGCGGTCGCTGTCGTCTCGGCCTCCGCAGTCTCTTTCATCGACGGTCTTTAGCGAATGAGCTTTCGTAAAATTCTGATCCTCAGCCCGGTCTTCGTGCTGGACGTCCGCATGATCCGCACGGTCTCGGCTCAGAAGGCGCGTTTGTACGGGAACCCAGTTGGAGAATGCAGCGAGGGACGCTTTGGGTAAGAGAAACTTTTGGACAGCGAGCTGGCGCTGTTCTTCAGCGCTGCGCGCAGATATGGCGACCCCGGTCATCCCGCGCACGTTAACAGAACTTGCCGGACAGAGGTCCTGAGGCACCCGCTCTTCCAGACTCGCGACCGACTTCATCGGGACGACAGCGCGCGCCTGCGCCGCCGAGTGATACTGTAGAGACCACTGGCGCTTGGAAGTACTGTAGACAATTCTGCAGAAGCGGCGCTTCCAGCGGGGCGAGACGCCAAAGAGTGCCCCGGTAGCGGCCGACCGCTTATAGAGAAAACCCTGGATAAGGCAGGCCGGTAGGCCTGCCACGTCTGAGTCGTACGTTTGGCCGTGCGCGGCGGAAAAGGTGGAAGTGAACGAGATGTTCTCCATCCACGAGCGCCGCTCGCTCTCAGACCTTGCCGCGAGAAGAAACTTGGCATTGTTGAGCCCTGGGAGGCGCAATTCCATCCCAAAGAAGCCGCGCTGTGGGCCCTGCTTTTGCAGCGACTTGAGCGCCGACGCGGCAGTTTTCCCAGTAGGCAGCGCAACGCGCGCGCCCGTCAGACTCGTATCCTGGCGCAGCTGGCCGATTTCGAAAAAGGCGAGGGACTTTTTCCGGACAGTCACAATGCTCGGCGTCCACGCGCCCGAGTGCGCGTCCTGGGATACGCAGAGCTCCACGCCCAGCTCTTCGCAGCCGCCGTCGATCCACGAGGTAGGGCTTCGCGGCGCCCCAGACGGACTTCCAAGGGCCGCCGACAACGGGGATCCAGGGGCAAAGCCGCCGTGCACCGTGGCTGCGGACGAGGGTGGCGAAATGAACATCCTGCCATCATCATCGTCTTCATCATCAAGGGCGACGTCGTCCCCGGAGGTTTCGCCTGGATTCGCGCGGGCCGATTTGCGCCCCGCCAGCTCTCGGTCCATGAAGTCGAGGTCCATACGGAGCAGGATCTCGCGCGCGGCGTCGTCGCAGGTGTGAATCTCCCGCTGCAGATTTAGACGCGCCCGGGCCAGCTCGGCGCGAGATAGCTCCCGCGCTTCTGCGCGCCGCAACGTGGCCTCCGCCGCGAGCCTCGCGACCGCGGGGCCCTCGGCCACGCCGGCGGCTTTGAGCTTCTCGAGCAGCTCCTGCACGACCGGGTCGCTCCTGTCGGGGCCGCCGCCCTCCGCCGCGCGCATGCTTGCTTGCTTGCTTGCTTGCTTGCTTGCTGGCTGGCTTGCTCGCCTACCCTCCCAGCGCAGCCAGCGCAGCGCAGCGCAGCGCAGCGCAGCGCAGCGCAGCGCAGCGTAGCTGAGCGCAGCGGCTCGACGACCGCGCCCCAGGACCGGGCCCCGCGGCGCCCCTGCGGCAGTCCGAGCAGCGGGTCTCCGGCGGGCGGGCGGGGGCGGGCGGCGACGCGCGGCGCCCCTGCAGGCAGCCCGGGCGGGTCTCCGGCGGCGCGCGGCCCCTGCGCGATGCGCGCGAGCTCGCTCGTCTCGAATGGGTCCTGCGCGAGCGCGCGATGACGATGATCCCCGCCCCTCTTAGTATTACTATGGGGCCTACTAGCTAGTAGCTAGCTAGCTAGGCCGTAGGCCTAGTAGAAAAGACAGGCGGAGACAGGGGACAGGGGGCCGCCGTCCCCGGAGCGTTTCATCCTCAAATGGCGTCAGCAGCGCCCGAGT
>KQ758850.1:11840739-11852273 GCA_001462505.1 Aurantiochytrium sp. T66 | reverse complement strand
CGGGGCTGGATGCGATGAGGGGATGGTTCGAAAAGCGATAACCGTCGCCGCCATGACGCCGCAGAACCCCGACTCCGACGCCGGGACCAGCCGCGACGCGCAGGAGCGAGCCATGGCCGCGGCGCAGCCGCTCGGCGACGGCCGCGACGGAGCGGCGATCGTGCGCGACGCGCTCAAAGCAGCGGAGGACGAGGCGATGATGAGGATGAGGATGGGGACGTTGAGCAGGACCGCGACGACGACGACGACGACGACGGCGACGACGAGGAGGACGGCGGGGAGGACGACGGAGGAGGGGGAGACAGCAGCGGCGACGACGCAAGGCCTGCTGGAGTTCTATAGACAGAGAATCGATGAGGTGGAGAAGGAACGAGAAGAGCTCGTGCGAAGGGTCGGCGCGTCAGAAGTGCCGCACGCAGAACTGCACCGCGTGAAGTGGGACCTGAAGGTGCGCCAAGAAGAGGTCGAGCAGCTGCAGAACGCGCTGAGCGATGCCAACGTGCAGATCTTTCAGGAACGCGAGGAGGCGCTCAAGCTGCTCGCGGAGAATGATGAGCTCAAACTGCAGCAGTCCGAGGACCGCAGGCGCATTCAGCACCTGCTGGCGCTTACCGAGCCGGTCTCGCAAGAGGTCACCTTCTTCAAGGACTGCAGACCCTACCTCATGACGCGCAAGCTGCAGGGGCCCGCGCGAAACTCGTCCACCGAACGCAAGGCCGGCGAGGCCGAGGTTCACACCATTGCCGGGGGCAGCGCCAGGAACAGCGGCGGGGTGCAGGTTGTTCCGAACGCCAAGCTCATGGCCGCGGGAAGCAAGGAGGCCGCGGGCAGCAAGATCCTGCGCACAATCTACTTGCCCAACGAGCAGACCGAGACGCTCAGCCAGCGCGTCGACGCTCTCGAAAAGCAGCTCGAGCAGCAGCAACGAGTCTCCCGCGACCGCATCGCCGCTCTCGAGCGGGACCGCGCCGATCGCGAAGCCCAGCACAAGCGCGCCAGGGACGCGCTCACCAAACAAGTCGAAGCGCTCGAGCAGCGACTCCAGTACAGCGAGCAGGCCACGCGTGCAGCCACAAAGGACTACCTCGAGCTCCGCCACAATTCACACACCGAATCCCGCACCAATGTCGAGAACCTCGCGCGCCTTGAAACCGAGAACAAGACGCTTCGCGCGCAGCTCGACACCATTGCGGAGCGCACCACGCAAGAAGTGGAGGCTGCACGGCAGTCCATTCTGCGCGACGCCGAGCACGCCGTACAGCGTTTCCGCAAGCAGGCAATGCTCGCAGAGGACCAGCTCGTCAAGCTCAAGCACCAGAAGGAGCACGTCAGCCGGGACCTTCGAGACAAGGCCATGTCGCTCGGCGACCGCAACCTGGCGCTTACCAAGAAGAACCGTCACCTCGAGCAGCGCCGCAAGCTCGACCACGAGGGCTTCTTGCGCGACATCGCCGCCATGCGCAAGGAAGTGCAGGCACTCGAGCGCCTCGCGTTCGGCCCTGGACCAGGGGCGCCTGAGCCCTTCTTGCCCAGCGAGAACACTCTTGCGGGCGCCAACGTTCTTGAGCACGAGATCGAAGCGCTCAAGGCTCGCATCGAGCACCTCAAGCCAGCCCTTGCCGCCACGGCGGCCGCCAAGCCGCTGCCGCCGCCCGCCAAAGCGAAAAAACCGTCTGCCGCGGCAAAGTCTAAAAAGAAACCTGCCGGCATCGTGCGGCCATCCCACGTCCAAACCAAAACCAAATCAGCAAGGATGCCGCGCCCAGAGTGGGAATGAGGACGAGCAAGCCGAACATAGCTCTGCTTTACAGAGGTGACCAGGCTCGCAAGCGGAAGATGTATGTACGTACGTATGTACGTACGGCGCTTCTGCTGCTGGACAAATGATGACAAATCAGTACGGAGCACCAGGGTACGTACCAGGGTAGAGAGAAAATACCTTTTAGATAGCGTCCAAGACGTCTCGGACCGTTGTTGTTGCTTCTTCGACACCAGTGATTACATTCAGAGCCCTACAACCCGTAGTTAGCCCGCACGTCCAGGAGGTACTCCTCGATGGGCATGGCACCCCTCTCAAACATGCGGACGAGCTGAGCCGTGTTTTCCGCGACCGTGGCGGAAATGTCCTGGAGCCAGGCCTGGTCGAGGGGCTCTTGCTCCACATCTGCGTCCATGGCAGCGCCCAAGATCCACTCGCGAATCTCCTCGCGGGTGGCGTCGGGCAAAAAGTGGGACTTGGGCAGCGGGTTCTTGTGCGGCTCGGGAATATCGGTGTCTTGGAAATCGGCGTTGTCCAAGTCCCCGAGCTCGCCCTCGTCAATGGCCTCGCTGAGGTCGAGGTACCGGTTGAGAATGACAAAGGCCTTGCCAAGCCATTCCATGTCCTTGCATGCAGTACCGGCAAGGTAAAAGATCTTGTCGCAAGGGATGGCGTCGCCCTTGAATCGGAGAAGCGCCACGAGAATTTTGGCCGCCAGGTCCATCGAGCCGCCCATGACGCACGTGTAGTGCAGCCGGTACAGATGGGTCACCAGCAGGAGACGCTCGAGGGTCTGAAGGTTCGACTCGCCTGCCGATTTGGACTCGAGGCGGCGCGAATTGGAACGCTGACGGATCGCGTTGAAGAGGACCTCGCGAAGATTCCGCAGCGCAATGTCGTACGTGGGCTGCTCACTCTTGCCGTCCGGGCCTGCGAGCATCTCGTCGCCGGGATGCTTGGCCTCGCTGTCCTGGTCCGGGTCTGGACTGCGGATGTCAGAGTGCTTGCGGCCAAGGACCTCCTGGGCGAGGCGGCAAAAGAGGGCAAAGTGCTGCGGGCCCGACGGCGTGCCGTGCTTGGCGAGCCGCGAGACGGCGTGGTCGAGCTTGTCGACGGGGACCTCGCCCAGCGGGGCGTCCGCAACAAGCCGCGCGGCCATCTCGCCAGCATACTTGGACCCGAGCTCGACGGGAATACCCTCCTGGTTGTCGACGATCTCGAAGATGCGCTCCCAGTCGCCCTGGTCCGCGTGCAGCGCGAGCGCTGCATCAAAGTCTCCGAGCTTGAGAAGCTCGGCCGGATTTCGCTCGTGGCGCATGTGCTTGCGGTACGCCTTGTCGACGAGGGCCTGGTACGCCGGGGCGATCTCGGCGACCCCGCGGGCCTTTTCCCACTTTTTCGCCTTGATGTAGCACCGCACCGCCTCCTCGTGGCGCTCGACCTCCTCGTAGAGGTCGCCAGCAGCGTTGAAGCGCGCCACCCCGGCGAGTCTGTCGGCGACGTGCTCGACGACGTCGCCGTGCGAGTCCGGAGCGTGCTGGGACGCGAGCCGGATGGCGCGATCCCAGGCCGCGACCATGAGGTCGACCTCCTCGCTCGAGGGCTGCGGCGCGACCTCGCCTTCAGCGGCCTCGCCTGTGTGCAAGAGGCAGTCGATGGCCTTGGCGAATTCGCCGGACTCCTCGAAGGTCTTGGCCGAGTCCATGGCGCTGCGGATGGCTTCGAGCAGGCCGCCGTCGCCCAGGGCGCCGATGCGGCCGCGCACAGAGGCCGGATTGTAGGCGGATTTCGGGCTGCGACGACCACTGGGCGGCGGCGAGGCCGCGGGAGCCTTGGCCATGCTGGCAGCAAGGCTCACCGAGACGCTGCCGCCCTCCTTGAAAGCGCGCTGCACCTCCTGCAGCTTGTGCGGGAGGTGCATCTTGGCGAACCTGATCGCCTCCTCCCAAAGACCGTGCTCCTGGAACATGGCGAGGGCGTACTCGGGCTTCTTCGCGTTGAGGAAGAGCGTCTCGGCGTTGGAAAACTGCTTGAGGCCGACCGCGTGCTTTGCCTGGGCCACGAGGACGTCCGGAACGGACGCCGGGTCGTACCTCTCCGCAACGCGCATGGCGCTGCTCCAATCTTGCTGGTGGTTGTACATTTCGATGGCCTCCTTGGGCTTTTCCGCCTTGATGAACTCGGCCTCCGCCTCGGTGAAGCGCTCTTCGTCCTCGAGGTAGAGAGCGTGCTTGAGGTGCACCTCCGGGACGCGAGCCGGCAGCGAGTTCTTGGCAAGCTCGAGCGCCTCACTGTAGGCGCCGTCGTCGATGGCGTAATCGATTGCCTGCTCGACGAGGCCGAGCTTGGTGAGCAATTTGGCGCCGGCCTCGCCGCCGAGGACCTTGGCCCACTGGTAGGCGACCTTGCGGCTCGCAGAGACGCCACCATGGTACTTGGCGACGCGAATGGCCTCATCCCACTTGTCGTTGGCCGTGTACATGTTGACGGCCGAGGGCCAGTCGCCAGACTGCGCAAAGTGCTCCTCGGCCTGCTGCAGGTTACCCTCCATTTCGAGGCGGCCGGCCAGGCGCAGATGCGTGTCTTTGAGCTTCTCTTTGCGATACGCAGCGACGAGGCGGATCATGTGGTCGAACTTGCGCGCCTTCTCGTACATGGCAATCGCACGGTCCACGGCGTCGACGGTGAGCAAGAGGCGCTCGGCCTCCTTGTAGCGGCCCTTGCCCTCGAGCGTCTGGGCCTGGCGGTGGTAGAGCGCCGAGACCTCTTGCGAGCTCATGAACCTCGTGGCGAGCGCGTGCGCGCTGTCCCACTGGCCGGCGTCCGTGTACATCTGGATGGCCTCCTTCTCGCATCCGGCCAAGGTGTAGTACTTTTCGGCGCGCTCGTACTGCTGCGCCTGGTGGTAGTGGTTGGCGATCCGGCGGTAGTACGGCCTGGTGGTCTCCTCGTCGGCGCCGAGCGAATCGACGAGCTGGCCAGCCTTGGTCCACTGGCGCGCGCCGAGGGCGGCTTCGATGGCCTTGCGCGTGGCGTTGGCCTCGATGAAGTGGCCGATGGCCGGCTCGAGGTTCTTGGTCTGCACGAGCCAGTCGCCCCACATCTCCTCGAGACGGATGACCTGGTCCGGAAACTCGCGGCGCGCAAGCTCGACGGCGCTGCGGTACGCGTGGCCCTTCTTGTACGACTGCAGGGCGCGGTCAGTCTGGCCGTTGCGCTCGTAGAAGCTGCCGGCCTTGTCGTACATGGCGCTGTTGGTCAGCGCCGTGGCGATGCGCTCCAGGAGGTCGGCCTTGTACGACTTCTTGTACGTGTTGACCACGTGGACCGCCTTGGCCGGGCGGCCGCCCCGCAGGTAGAGGTCGATGGCCTCGACGTAGTCGCCCTCGCGCTCGCGGATGGCCGCGGCGCGGGCCTCCTGGCCCGAGGACACGAGGTAGTCGAAGTAGCTGGCGCGCATGTCCTCGGCCTCCGGGTGGTTGCGCTCCTCGGCGACGCGGATGGCCTCGTCCCACTGGTGCAGGGTCTGGTACATCTCGACGGCCTCGTCGCTCTGGCCCTGCTCGAGGTAGATGAGCTCGGCGTCGCGGAAGTTGCGCTGCAGCAGGGCCAGACGCGCGCGCACAATCCAGTGGCTGTCGCCGTCAGTCCCGGTGGCCTTGCGGACCTGCATGCGCGTCTTGTTGACCTTGCGCATGTAGCGCGCCATGGAGACGTCGCCGACGGCGGCGTAGCTGCGCTCGGCGACGTCCAAGCGGCCGGCAGACCGCGCGACCTCGCTGAGCTGCTTCCACATCGTCTCGGTCTCGGGCCGCAGCGCGCCGTCCTCGGACTGGAGCTCGAGCACGCGCATGGCCTTGTCGAGGTCGCCGTCTTCGACGGCTCCGCCGAAGCCGATGAGGGCCTCGTCGAGGCAGTACACGGCCGTGTTGATGCCCTCGTCGACGCGGACCTCAGTCTTGCCCTCGACGCGCTCGATCTCCTCGACCTCGCCCTGAATGGGGATGATGGTGACCTTCTCCGGGGCCTCGATGTTGTACCACACGCACAGGTTGCCGCGGTTCTGCGCGACCACGACGTCGCTCCCGGGGACCCACTGCACGTAGTTGCAGTACGTCAGGAGCGTGTTGCGCGTCTGCTTGCGCACGTTGTACAGGTGCAGCTGGCGGCGCTTGTCGCGGAAGAGGAGGAGGTCCGCGCGCGCGTTGAGCTCGAGCCAGTCGATCTTGCTGGTGTGGTTGATGGTCGCGTCGGCGTACCCCGAGGCCAGGTCCATGACGCGGATGGTCAGCTGGTCGAGCAGGTAGGCGATCTTCTTGTTGGGCGCGTGCTGCTGCGCGGCGGCCTCGGCGGCGCCGACCTTGGACTCGCCAAAGGGCGTCGACAGCGTCGGGATGACGCCGGCGCCCGCAGCGCCGTGCTGGGCGCGCGGGGGCCGCTCGTTGATGCGCACGGACACGAGAGTGTTGCGGACGTGCTCGGTGCGGCAGCTCGAGAGGATCTCGTTCTGGCCGTACTCGATCATCGCGAGCTCGCCGGACGTGTAGACCATGCACACGCTCGGGTTGTCGAAGACGTACTTTTCGGTGCCGACAAAGTTCCACGGGACCTCGCTCATCTTGGCGGACTCGAAGTCGCCGCAGATGAGCGTCTCGGCGGTGTGCGCGACGAGGTAGCGGTCTTTGGCGTAAACGTTGATGCGCGTGATTTCACACTCGAAGGCGCTCTTGATCATGACGCGCTGGCCGGTGCTGATGCGCTTGACGATGACCTGCGACGGCGACACGTAGGTGAACTCGAAGGCGTTATTGTAGCGTGTGCGGCGAATGCAGGCGTCGAAGACGTCGACGGCGCCGCAGAGGGTGCCGACGGCGAGGCGCGAGCCGTCCTGCTTCCATGCGAGCGAGGTCACCGTGTAATAGTTGGGAATGACCTTGGGCGCCATCTCCTCCCACGACTCGCGCGCTGTACTGTAGGAAAAGACGTAAAAAGAGTCGAAGTTGCCCACGACAATGCTCTGCCCGCTTGGGTTGCTGGCCGCCACCGTGAACTCCTTCGCGGGTGGCGCCCCGGCGGCAGCGTTGCCCTCGTCGCCCGCGTTTTCGTCTGCATAGTCGAAGGTGCGCTGCTCCGTGCCATTGTCGTCGTAAAAGACGACGCGGCGGTCGGCGCCCGCGGCCATGATAGAGTTGCCCCAGGCAAGCGCGTACGGCGGGCAAGCGTGGTGCGCGAGTTTGCGGTAGGCGGCGCCGCTGGTGGACCCGACATCCTCAAAGTTGAAGCAGTAGATAGCGCCGTCGAGGTGCCCGCTGAGAATGGACTTGCCGTCAGGCGAGGCGCAGCAGGCCACCGTGTACGACTCTGTGGAGTAGAGCGTGGCAGGTTTGTTGGAGCGAAGCTGGCCCACCTTGACCTTGCCGTCCGCGAGACCAAAAACCAGCTCGTTGGGCTGTCCGCTGGGCCAAGTCAGGCACGTCACCGTGCTGGACTGGGCGAACTTGTGACGAATGCTCTTCTTGTCCGTCCACTCGAGGCCCAGCTTGTACACGAAGACGATGTTGTCGGTCTGTGCGACTGCCAGCTTGGTCGAGTCCGGGGACCATGCGAGCGCGCGGACCAAATAGTCCTTGTCTCCCTTTGTGGCTGCCTTGGTGGCGAATTTATCCTTGCGCTCGCCTTGCTCGTCGTACAGGTACACGACGCGGTCCACCGTCACGACGGCGAGCCGCTTATTGTTTGGCGACCACGACATCGCAGTCACCTTCTTCATGCCCTGCTTTGTCGGCTCCAGCAGCGACTGCATCATGGTGAGCTGCATCGTGCCGTACGTGCGTGCGTGCGTGCGTTCGTGTGTCCGCGTCTGCGTCTGCGTGCCGCCCTCGAGGTCCGCCCGGTCGCCTTGCCTCCCACGAAAGGTTACCGCTCGAGGGGTCTGCGACGTCCCTGTCGCCGAGGGTCTTTGCGAGAGCGAGCTAGCTTTCCGGAGGCGGGCGTTCTTCTCCGAGCCCCGGGCAGCGCGAAGAAGGGGTCCTGGTCTGGTCTTGTCTTGTCTTGTCTTGTCTTGTCGTGTCTCGCCTTGTCTCGGACGTCCCGTCTTCTCTCCTCGCGCGCCTCGAGCGAGCTGTCTCGACAAGGTCCCGCGCAGCGCAGCGGACTCCATAGTGCGACCCATGTGACCGTTGACAGGACGCGGCGCCCAGGAACTCCCTCCGTGCCCCACCTCTCAGCATCTCAGCCTCATTCGTGGGGGGGATGTGGGGGGTATGGAGCGAGGGTAAATTAGCCATCCCTCATGGGGCCTTCTTCGACAGCAAGCAAGCTTGGACTTGGACTTGACGACGAGATTGATCTTGGTGGTTGGTTGATTGTTGTCGGAACGCGTGCGAACGTACGAATACGTATGCTCGTAGTTATGTAGAGTACGTGCGAAATTTAGATCTGGAGGTACGTATCTCGTTTGCATGACATCGAAGTTGGGATTGACATCGATCGCTGCGTCTTGGGCAAATGCGAGTGTAGAACTTCGAGAGACGAGACGATGTCTTCGACGCACGTACAGACGTACAGTTCGTACAGTACGTACGTGCGTGCGTACGTACAGTACGTACATCAACGCATGCTGTCATATGCCATTTGCTGGATCCGGAGGAGCTTCAATTGCATGCATTGTTTGCACGTAGTTGATCCTGGCATCGATCGCTGACACATTGCTGACGTCCATAACATGCGCGTGCACAGCTCTCGTTTGTCTCCGCCAGACGCACGAGCCTCGGGGCTGCATTTCTGCGCAAGGGGATGGATCTTCGCGCGCTGCTACGTAAGCACATGGATGATCGTCGTCGTCCTACATTGCGTCGATATCTATCATATCCACAATCTCGCTCGCGATCTTCGAGACCTTGCGCCCGGAGACCGCGACCGCAGCGGCCGGCAGCGCGTCGAGGACCCGCGGGGCGCCCCCTCGCGCGCCCCGGGGCCCCGGGCGGCCGGCCGCCGGCGCGAACCACCGAGCATGGCGGCGCTCCTGGAGCGGGTCCTGGAGCGCGTGCGGCAGGGCGGCGCCAGGCCGGGCCTCAACGTGGTCGCGTACTCCGGCGGCGTCGACTCGAGCGTCGTGGCGGCGTGCGTGCACAGGGTCTTCGGCCTCGAGAACCGCGCCGTGGCAGCGCTCGGCGTCTCGGCCTCGCTGCCACGCAGACAGCTCGCGCAGGCCCGCGAGGTCGCGCGCGAGGATATTGGGATCCCGCTCGTGGAGGTGCGCACCACGGAGGGCAGCCGGCCAGCGTACGTTGCCAACGAGGGCGAGAGCTGCTACCACTGCAAGGTGTCGCTGTACGGCGACGTCATCGCGGACATCTCGAGGCACTTTCAGCACGATGGTCACGTCCAGCTCTTCAACGGGACCAATGCCGACGACCTCGCGGACCCGACGAGGCTCGGGCTCATCGTAAGTTCCTCAGGAGGACGGGGCAAGGGGCTTTCGCAAGAGATATCGAGACCCCATCGCAGACGCGCGAAATTTACACTATAGAAACACTCACGGAGAGTCGCTCGCAACACAACAGGCTGCGCGCGAGTTTGGGGTTCAGTCGCCGCTAGACGAGCTGACCAAAGACGAGGTCCGCCAAGTGGCAGCGGCGCTCCAGCTAAGGACGGCGCGCATCGCCGCTTCGCCGTGCCTCCGTTCCCGCCTCGCCCCCGGGGTGCGCGCCCTCGAAGAGCACTTGGCAATGGTCGAGCGCGCCGAGGACGTCGTGCGCGCAGAGCTGTGCCTGGGAGTAAGCGAGAATCTCCGTTTTCGCATGCTGCGCGGCGGGCGGTATCGCGTCGAGGTCGACGCGCCGTATCTGGAGGCGGCACAGGCGGTCCTGGGCCACTTGGAGGAGGCGCTCGAGGTCCCCACGTCGGCGCTCGAGGTCGGGGCCTTTCGATCGGGCAGCGTGAGCAAGACCGTGGCCATTCCTAGCTTCGCTCGAGAAAGTGCACCCACCGTTCGTACTCGGAAGCGCTCGTGAGCGGCTTGCAGGCGGGTAAAAGATCCCAGAGGCTTCGCGCACATTGTGCCCGGAGATCGGCATCCTGCTGCAGACGGATGGCGCGCTTGAGCAGCGTCGAGGCCTCGGGGCTAAGCATAAGCGTCAAGGCGAGCTTTGCCGGAGCAGGCAAGGCAGCTCCGGTTACTACGGCGGCGGCTGTTGCAGCGGTGTGTTCAGGAAAGATGCGATCCGAGATCTTGTCGCGCATGGTGACGCTCTGGGAGAGCGCCGAGAGGAGCACCTTGACGCCATACGAGTCGGAGGCGACGCGCTCGAGGGTTTCGTCAGGAAAGCAAAGCGAGTCCGCAATGAGGAGCGCCGTAGCACCATGGAGCTCGGAGGTGCACGCTCGCTCGAGCGCCTTCTGCACGACGTAGTTGCCATACTGGTCGCAAGCCGCATCGACGATATTGGGCTTCATGATGTTGACCAGGAGCGCAAAGCAGTCGTCCGGGCAGTTGCGAATGAAGGCGGTCAGGAGCATCGCGCCGTGTTTGTTAAGACTGGCCTGGTGAATGTAGGCGACGTCGTCGGGGGAAATGTGCGTCACCAGAGCGTCGAGCGCATCGTCGCGCGGGTCGGTGTGCAGCATGAGCAGAGAGAGAGAGAGGCGGCGAAGTTCGCCCCTGAGCGGCGATGAGAAAAGCTTTTGCAATGTGAATGTCGCGTTGCGGTCGAGCGCGAGATTTCGCACTTCGAAGCGAAGACCCTCCTGCACGATTTGTAAGTGCTCTGGGTCGTGAAGAGCCGAAATGATCTTTTGCAATGCAAAGGTGCCCTGCGGGTGCTGCGCAATGCGGCAGAGTCTGCTCTTAATCTCTTGCAAGAACTGGAGGCGGTCCCTCGCGTCGAGCACCTCGAACAGCTTGGACACGGCATAGTTGGCAGTGCGGTGCATGAGTAGACGCCCAAGCTGGCCCTGCGCCGATACGAAGACCTCGAGCGCGCGGTGCATGAGCGTGTCGAACTCGTGGTCGCGGCCGTTGGGGTTTGCAAGGCGGTCCAGCTCGCGCTGCACGGCCTGACTACCGGCGACGGTGCGCAACGAAGCGACAATTTCCTCGCGTCGGGCTGCCGGCAGGAAAATTTCGCTCGAGGTGCCGCTGTAGGTCGGTGCCCGCGGCGCAAAGCCGGTCGCGCCGCGCTGCGCCGACCCTGGCGGGCCGCGGGCGCCTTCCGGACCCGCGGGCTGCGCCGCCGCGTGTGAAGCGCTTCCTGCGCCCATCATGATTTGCGCGAGAGGAGGCCGGTTTCTGACGCGGTCCAGAAGCGCGTCAACGTCGAGGTTTCCGCTTGACTCATTGGGGGACCGGTACTTGCCGTAGAGGCGGGCGAGCTCGGCGTCGACGTCGACGCCAGCATCCTCGGGCCCGGTCGTCGGCCCAAGAAGCGCCTCCTCTTGGCTCCGGAGCTTGCGCTGGCGCGAAACGAGCTTTGTCCGCAGGTCTTCGATGTCGTCCTCTAAAGACTTGAGCCCGCCCGTCACCGTGGTCATATCCGCCTGCCTCGTGCCCGCGCTCGCGCGCGCGCCGGTGGCGATGCTGGGTGCGGGCCCGGGCGCGGGCGAGATGGAAGGTGACGGCACGGAGTAGTCGAAGATCTGCAGGGAGGCCAAGGACTCCGACGGCACGGCCGCGAAGCCTTTGTGGGACGCCGACAGCCTCGTTCCGTGGGCTCTCGCGCCGCGGTCGGTGTGGGCGCCCATCGGGGGCTCGAGCCCCGGCGGCGGCGCGAGCGAG
>KQ758850.1:11812045-11823058 GCA_001462505.1 Aurantiochytrium sp. T66 | reverse complement strand
AGGGAGGGAGGGAGGGAGGGAGGGAGGAAGGCAGGAAGGGCGGAGATCCGGCCCAGCCGACGCCCAGCCGAGTCAAATTATGAGTGGATAAGTGCTTTTTAGAAAGCCTTGGCGCAGTGTGCAGGGCGCACGGAGGCGGAAAAGATCCGTTTGAGTTTTTAATTTTAGAGGCTCACTCGCCGCCGCGGCGCCCTCGAAGCTCGCATTTCTCGGATGCGAAGACATTTTTCGTCATCGGGGTGATTGCTGTCGAGAATGGAGGACTTCGTCTTTTTCCTCCGTCACGGACTCAATCAAAGGCTAGGCCTAGGCCGTACTGACTGTCATCATCAACGTTCCCAATCATCCCAATGTAGTAGGTTTAGGCCTACAACGAAGTTTTCATCATGACACCGCACGGCATGCAGGGGCTAGGTCTACGTGCACGTTCGTACGTAGTACGTGCGTACGTACATTTGTAATACGAGCTCAGCGCTCAGCTCCTTCTGCCCAAAGAACGAAGAGCGAGCTCAAGTCTGTGGGGGCGTTGACGAATGAACTAGTTCTCAGCAAAGGCTGTGGCTTGTGGTTGCGCCCAAAACACTGCCGACCGGGGCAGGTACCACGCACGGCCTGAGACTTTGTGTGCGTGCAGGCTTCTTTGACGCGCGGCTCTGCGTGCAGACTTCGACGCGCCGCGCTGCGTCCCTTCGGGCGTCCGGCGGCGGCGTTACCGACGCGCTGCGTTGCGTCCGTCGGGCGTCCGGCGTCGGCGTCGACGACGTGCTGCTTTGCGTCCTTAACGCCGGGCGTCGGGCATCCGGCGTCGGCGTCATTGACGTGCTCCTTTGGCCTTTGCGACGCAACGCAAAGGGCGCAAAGCCGTGTCTCTCGGCTTCAACTAAAGCGTTGCCGGAAAATGGTCAAACGAGGCGCCGCGTCCGTCAAGCCGGAGAATAGCAACGCCGAGACCAAGCTCGAAGCTTACATGGCGGAGCTGGGCACCATTGAGGCAGAGCTGGAGGCCACCGAGGCTGCTCTTGGGACGTCTTCGTCCAAGCGCGCGGTCCGCAAACATCGTGGCAGCGAGGGTCGCGGGCGCAGGATCCATCCAGCGCCGGAGCGAAAGAGCATCATGCCCCACATGGAGTCTGCACTCGGCAAGGACAAAGGCAAGCGCCCGCGACGCAGCTCGAGCAAACCGTCTGTGGCCTCCAGCGATCCAGGGGACATGGTTGACCTCAATCTCGGCGAGCTAGCGAGCACAATGCCCGAGGAGGCCAGGGAAGCGTCGACGCCTGGTCGACCTGGGCCCATCCCTACCTCAGCGACCGTGGAAGCCTGCGAGGTCACGAGGGCAGACCTGAAGCAGCTCAAAGAGCGACAGGCCGCGCTGGACGCCAAGGCCCGCGCACGTGCCGCCGCCATTCGGGCGGAGCAAAGGCGGATCGACAAGCTCCGTCGAGAGCGCCGGGCGAGCAAGGAGCTCGAGCGCAAGATTGAATCAAATCGGAGGTTCAAAGCGGGCATTCAAGCGTCAAGAGCAGACAGCTTCAAGTCCACGGGGTCGGCGTCGACTTCGAGCTCCGGCACGTGCTCAACTTTGACCGCCTCTCAATCAACGGCGAAAACTCCCCGGAGAAACAACGGTCTGAACAGCGGCGACGGCATCGAGCGTCCAGCCAGGCCAAAGTCCGCAGCGCGCAGGATGAAAGCAAGCTGCGCGCAAAGCTCAGATGCATCCCGCCCTGCGACCGCGACAGGAGCGCCGCGGTCCCCACAGCGCGAGAAGAAACCCCGTCGCGTCCAGCGACGCCCCTCGCCCAAGGATCCAGAGGTAAAGCCGCTCATCCAGCAGCAAATGGACGTCGACTGGCGTCGACAGCAGCAACCAGGTTGGAGGAAAACGTGGGAGATTCTTGAGCACGGGTCATCGCGTTCTATTGCCACGAGCTGCGCATCGGAAGATTCGCGTGCCACGAGCTGCGCGCAGGAAATTCCATCGCGTTCTAGTGTGACGAGTTCGCGATCAGCGACCGCTGAGGCCGCCCGACGGCACGTGAAGCTCGACACCGATTCGGACGAAGACACCGAGACCGAGACTGGCTCGGAGACTACCCAGCATGGCGCAGGGAGTACTGATTCGGAAGCCGACACGGAAGCCGCAGTTTCGCCTCGCGCTTTCGAGCCCAAAGAAATCGGAAGATCCGAAGCCACTGAAGGGGAGATCCGAACGGAGCTTCAAGTGGAGTCCCTGTCGAATTCGAAAGGTATGGAGGACCTGAAAGAAGGACTTCCCGATGCAGATGCTCCCGTCGTCGAGCGGCCTGTGGAGGACCATCTAGCGTCTCCAGGGACGCGAAACAAGTGCTTGAAAGATGACGATGACAATAAGGCTGATCCTGAACCTGAAGAAGAAGAAGAAGAAGAAGAAGAAGAAGAAGAAGAAGAAGAAGAAGAAGAAGAAGAAGAAGAAGAAGAAGAAGAAGAAGAAGAAGACAACAACAACGACGCAGCTGTCGAGGCGGCTGTCGACGGAGACATTGGTGCGGCGGACGGCGACGGAGACATGTGTCTCCCTGCAGGAGAGAGCGCGGCGCCTGCGCAAACGCCTGAACGCGAGGCCGCTCCGACGGACGACAGAGACGTGTGCCTTCCTGCAGGAGAGCGCGCGGTGCCTGCACAAACGTCTGAACGAGAGACCGCTAGAACGCCGCGCAAGAATTCTGGCCCCCCTGATGCCTCGCTAGCGGCAGCGCTCGAGGCGTTGACAGAAGCGGAACTTGCCGTCGCCCAGCCCGGGACCTGCATTGGACAGGGGAGGGTCGCCAGCAATGCGGAGGCCAGCGGTCTCTGCGGTCTTGAGGAGCAGCCGCGCTCAGCGGTGATGAGGCCATTGGACTTTCAATATTGCACAACAAAAATCTGTCAGGACCTCGACGAGCTTACGATCCAGATGGGTCGCAAGATCCAATTCGTGAACTGGGACGCTTCGCAGGAGGAGGAGTATCAGCGGCTCTTTGGGACGGCAGTCGTGGACGCAGCAGTAGCGAGCAGAGGCGATGTGAGCGCGGCAGTGCGCGCGGTAACGGAGGGAGCGGCCGCGGCCGCTGCGGCTGCGCAGGGAGCCGCTACAGCCGCGCAAGACGCCGCTACAGCCGCGGAAGGCGCTGTAAGCGCCGCCGACGCCGTGGCGGCTTTGGCGGTGGACCTGCAAAATGTCACAGAGGCGGTTGACGCGGCGCGGGCGGTTAGCCTTTCCCTCCCCGCCCAGCAGGTCGATGACCCGCGCGCGGGGCCTCTCGAGCCCTGCAATACCGCGGATCCTTTGGTTGAAGAAGCGCAACGCAACCACGACGAGCCTGTGACGAGACCACAAGATCCCGACCATCATCCAGTCGACGATCGACCCGCTGCGCGCGAGGTACTCGCGCAAAAGATGGATGGAGCAGAAGTATGTACAGCTATGGGGGAGGGCGAATCCACGCCACCACGCTTTGTCGTCGAGACCTCTGCGCTTGAATCGACGGGCGAGCTCCCGCGAGAGAGTCCTTCTTCGAAAAATAGTCGCACTGGAAACCCTGGGCCCGACGAGGCTGCAAGTCCCGATGCCGAAAAAGTCAGACACGGCGATATCGCAGAGACTGCCGAAGACGAGGCTGCTAGTAAAGCCCAGGCGAGTGCCGCAGATGCAGAGGACAGGCACGGCGATGTCGCAAAGACGCCGGACGCTGCTGAAAGCAGCGGCGCTGCCAACGACGAGGCCGCCGCCGTCGACACAGATGTTATGGCAGGCACTGCGGCCTCAAACGTGCAGGTTCGGCGTCGTAAAACGCTTTGGTGAGAAGGAGGCGTAGCGATGATCACTGATCGATCCATGGGCGCGGAGCTCAGCACGGTGTGGCGATGCCCGCGGCCGTCGACTCAGATGTTGTGGCAGGGCACTACGGCATGCAGGTTCGGCGTCGTAAAATGCTGAGGCGTAGAATGGAGGGATCTGAATCATTGGGCGCGGGACAAAGTGGAGCTCAGCACAGCGCGCAAAAGGCCAAAAAAGGCGGACGGCCGCATGCTGGGATCCTCAGATTCATATTTCCAGCCAATGTGAAACTCGCATTGGCGACAGGAAATGCAGGTCCAGGCGTACCCTGGAAAGTAGGTATGCTCCGTTGTCGGCACGCCGTGCGAGATGTAGGCGCGTACGCTGTCTAAAGTAATAAGCTGATGTGTAAAGCCGTGCGCGTTCATGTAAGACCCAGTAGTCCCCCCCTCTTCAGACATGGCGATCACGTTCGAGGTCGTGGCGAGCTGGGAGCTGCAGTATCCACAGAACAATGTCTCCTCGACGCAGGAGACGAACTTGAGAATCTCCAGCAGACGGCGTTCTGTGGAGTTGATTTCGAGGAGCGCGCGGACCGTGCGCATGTCTAGCGGGAGGTTGCGCGACAACCAGTACGAAAAGGTCTCAGTTTCGCCGCGGGTCCGAGGCAGCGTAAAGTCCTCCGAGGGTTCGTCTTTTCCATAGGGCCGTAGCAGGCGCCCCCCGCGGGCTACGATGCGCGCGCACAGACTCACAGGGTCATAGGCGCGCCGCACGAACGGCGGCATGGCGGACGCAGACGCAGGAATGCGGGCGAGCCCCCCGCTGCTCTCATCGGGAAGGACGCAGATCCGCGCGGTGGCGTGAAAGAGGCCAGTGGGTGCTTCGAGCGCAAGGACGCGGAAGCGCGCCGCTCCAGATATGGTTACGTCGGCCCAATCGCGGGGCTCCTCGTCGTCCAGATCGACGTCGCCGCGCACAGAATGCCGCGGGGCGGCACGCGAGACCACAGATTCAAGACGCGCGAGCGTGCCAACGCGGCCCACCAGAGCGTCGTCAGTGCCGCGGCGCGGCCCGCAATCCAGGTGGCCTACATACAAAGGGAAGCGGATGCCGTCGGTGAGCGCGACCAGCGAGCTTTCGTCGAGCCCCTCAATCATTTCGCGCGCAAACTCGGACGAGATTCGGATGGGCATCGTTTCTGAGGGCATGAGCAAAATCTTGCGGAAGAGCAAAACGCAGGCGACGAACTCGCGGCCTGGGTCGGGGAGGCTGGCGGCGTCGCTGCCGCCGCTGCGCCAGCCGCAGGTTTCTCTTGCATGCTGCTGCTCATCATCGCGGCGGTCTCCGCTATGTTGCGCCTGGTGGTCCTCGCCGTCGCCGCGCGCGGCACCTGCCCGCGTCCCCCCGGCGGAGCTCAAGGTCCGCGACCAGGCGCGGTTTCCGTTCACGGGTTCTCGCCTGCCGAGGTACGCGTGCTGCGGCGGCAGCGCGGTGTCGAAGACCCGCACCGCGTCCGCGTCCCCCTCCGCCATCCTCCCGCCCGGGCGGCCAGCGTACGCGGCCTGCGGCGCGCCTTGTCGGCGCAGCAGCGGCCCGGGGCCGGGTTCGGCTGTTGAGAATTTGAAATAGATAAAATAGATAGATACGTAAGGTGGCACCGGCCCCGAAGCGAAGAAGACTCCTTGGAGACATCGCTTGGAGATCGTTCGAGGATGGGACCGCGAGCACTGCAAAGCTTGCCTGGCCTGCATCAAAGGCGTCATCTACGACAGCGCCAGCACAGAGACGGCGACGTAGTAAACCTCAAAGAGTAGGCCAGGAGTCCACCAAGTTCAAGTTGAGTAAAAGGTAAAAGGTACGTAGTACGTTAAGGTGGCCAGGTGCGTACGTACGTACGTACGAACTAGTAATAAGGTGGCTGCGCCACGCTTTCTCTTGGACCTCTCTGATCAAGTCAGTCGATCGACGCGGGCGAGGCGGCGCGAGGCGGCCTGCGCGACGCGAGCAAGCCACCCCCCCGGGGCCAGCGGCTCGCCTGGCCCGCCGTCGCGTCGGCACGAGCAGCGGAGAAGGAGAGCATGGCCACGGCCAGGTCGCTCGCGGCCGCGGCCAAGGCGGCGACCCGCGGGGAGAGCGTCGCAAGGCTCTGTCTGGCGGAGAGCACGGACCTGCAGTGCAGGAACATCATGTGCGAGAAGCTCGAGCAAGCGTGCGTCTGCAGACTAGCGCGCTTCGTGGCGCAGACCCCGCTGCGAGAACTCCGGGAGCTCGACATCACGAGCAACAGCATCGATACCTTGCCGACCGCTGTCTTCGAGCATCTCCCGGCGCTGGAGACCCTCGCGGTTGCCAGGAACAAGCTCCGCGAGATCCCGTCCGAGATCGCCCACTTGCAGCACCTGCGCGTCCTCGACGTCCGTGAGAACCCGATCAATGCGATGCCTCTCGAAGCACTCGCAGGTCTCCCCAGCCTCGAGTGCCTCTATGTGCAAGGTCTTGACCCGGAAATTATCGTAGGTTCATATCATCGCTCGCTAGCCAGGACGCACCATACACTGACTGATCAACTGAACGCAGACTGCTCTACGCTCCGCGCTGGCCGGCCGGAACTGTGAAATTATCGACGCGGAGGCGCCCTGACTTCGAGCCTCCTCGGGGACGAGGCGGAAACGCCCAGAGATGTCACCGCTAAGCCCAGCTGTACCACTCACACGATGCCCAGTCGCGACCGACCCTGCGATGCGCCTCATTTTGCCAGAGCAGCAGCGTCTGCCAGCCAAGAAGCCTCTCTGAGAGTCAGGGACGAGGCGGAACGCTTCTGAAAGATGATGTCCAAGGTGGCACGGACCTGCGAGCAGTTCGTGGCCTGAATGCCGACCATGGTCTGGATGTCGTTGTAGTGCTCCTCGCCGCCGCTGCGAACCACCGCCATTAGGCTGGCTGCCTCACAAGGCATCCTGGGGCGAGCTGACGGCGAGCTCGTCCTACGAGACAAGTGCCGATGGCAAGTTAGGCTAATGACTGTGACGCACGTGAGGCAGGCCTGAAACATTTTTCAAAAGGCCCAGTCGTGTCGCGTCCCACCCCGGCGACCCCCGTGCACACAGAGTAGCGTCTCATCTCAGTCAAGATCCAACTGGCTCAAGAAAAAGGGCAAATCCGGGCCCCTAGTGATCGCACTGCCGGGCACTCACATAGTTAGGCCTCGTAGTGCCCTGCCAGGTGGTATCTGGTTCTACGTGGTACGTACTAGGCCTACGTAGTACTAACGTGCTGCGCGTACTTACCCCGGCCTTCCGAGTCCACATAGCCACCGCCGCCGTGTGCACTGTAAACTGTCCTAAACTCAAGTCAAGTCCAGCAAGTCAAGTGATGATTGATTGATTGATTGATTGACTGTATGAGAGTGTTGGTTTGGTGACTAATAACGCGCGTGCCGCCGATCGGAGAGAGCGCCGACCGACTCGACTTGACTCGACTCGACTCGACTCGGCTCGGACTGGAGACTCGGTTCTACAACGTCGTCCCTCGCAGCAGCAGCAGACCCCGATAAGAAGCGCGAGCGAGCGAGGGAGCCCGCCGACGTGCCGGTCTCGCTCGTTTCCTCGTCGGCGTCGTTCGCTCGCCGTCCACCGACCGAGTCGCCCCACGGGGTTAGCGCACGGCACGCGCTGCCTGCCGATCCATCGACTTGGACTCCGATTGACTTTCTCTGCTGCTCGGCGCCCACGCACGCACGCACGCCACGCGCAGCAGTCCGAGAACCAGCATCGAAGAAGAGAAGAGCCAAGGGTAAAGGACGATGGAGACGCCTCGCTGCGCGCGCTGCGACGACCGCGTCTACCTTGCGGAACGGTACGTAGACGCGCGACATTCCTGACTGACCCCGAGGGAAGGCACGAAGCTGACGACGCACGCGACGCGCGCACGCACAGGTACGTCGTGCTGGGCAAGACCTGGCACAAGTCGTGCTTCCGATGCTCGTCCTGCTCGAAGCGCATGGAACTCGGCAAGCACCTCGAGCACGGCGGAGACCCGTACTGCCAGGGTAAGTTCGTTTTCAGCCCTCGAAAATTCATGACTGCTCGCAACGACTGCTCGCAACGACTGCTCGCCGCCAGCAGCGAAGACTGACTGACCCGACTCCTGCTGGTCGCTCTACAGGCTGCTACGCGAAGAACTTTGGTCCGCGCGGCTACGGGTACGGCATGGGCGCAGGCATCCTCTCCGGAAACTACGACGGACAGTCGCCCACCCAGGCGCCGGCGACCTCGGCCTCGTGGCGCAAGCTCAACATCGGTCTCGACGCTGAGGATGAGGACGAGGCGGGTCTCTTGCAGGACCAGGAGGACGAGAACGACGTCGAGGAGGTGATCGCCGCGGCCTCGAAACGACTCAGTTCCAGCAGTCGGCGCAGCGCGAGCCGCCGAACGTCCAACAAGCGGCGCTCGCAGTCCCGCCACGCTGCACCGAGCTTCGACAACTACGCGGAGGAGCCCGAGGAAGAGCCCCAAGAGTGGGTCGCCAAGCGCCGCTCCAAGCGCCACTCGAAACGCCGCTCCGTCAAGCTCGAGGAGCCCAAGTCTATCTTGGACCAGCTCAAGGAACTGTGCGGGTGCGGTCGCGAAACCGTGCGCGACTACTAAATCTGTCCTGTCGAGGCAGCTGCCCTCCATTCCGTTCCGTGTGATTCTTATAAAGCTTCTTCTTTCGTCGATCCTCTTGCCTTTGGTCCACGGCGCGAACCGGGCATACACAAGGTCCGAAAAAGGGGTGTCAGGGGCTTAGGTATCATCTCTTCTGCTGCAGGCGGTACTTGGCCTACCTCGTGACCTGCGCCTTGACTTGAGCGCAAACGGGCGAAATGTGCTGCAGAATCTGCGCCACGAGTGCCGAGAGCCTTAGTGCAAGCGCCGCTCTGGAGGAGCTCAAGTTCTCCCTGGACCAGCTCCTGAGGGCGAACGCGGTCGCAAGATCGTGCGTGCCTACTAGATCCATCCTGTCAAGCAAGCTGTCCTCCATTTCGTTCCGTGTAATCCCTCTTTCTATCGTTGATTCTTGCTTTGCGATCGATCGATCCGGACAAACAAGGTCCGGAAGGAGGCAGTTAGTTGCCTCACATGGAGGAGCCCCCGGCGCGGGGGCAACACATCATTTACGGGCGGCTGCGAGCGGCGAGATAAGCGGCGACCAAGCTGGGCAAAAGCTCCGAGGAGCTAAAAGGCAACAATGGTGGCCTCCCCCTTGCTAAGTAGAAAGTAGGGTTGCCTCCACTCCGGGGCTCGCGGCAACGAACGCAGCGCCTAAGTATATACGTAATAATCGAACTCGTCTAGAAATTCTCGGCCCAGGCCGCCGCAGGCCCCGTTTCGAGGTAGGGCACGACCTGGAAGTTCTCGTCGTAGTCGTCGAACATGGAACAATCCACCTCGGAGCGGATGGGAGGCTTCCAGGGCGCCTGGATCTGCTTGGTCTCGAGGTGCCGCCAGTTCACCTGGCGGAACCATGGGTGACCCATGATCTCTGACACGCCGCGGACGCTGCCGCCGATCCTGTGCAGCGGGTTCTTCTTGAGAAGGCCTGCGATGAGGCGCTTGGCCTCGATGTCGTGGCAGTCCTCGGGGAAGATGAGCGGCTGCTTGACGATGCGCTTGCAGACTTCGTTTTGGTTGTCGTCCGGACCACTAAAGGGCGTGTAGCCGGAGATGATCTCGTACATGAGGATGCCGATGCCCCAGTGGTCGTTGCCCTTGCCGTACCCGCGGCCGAGCACGAGCTCGGGGCTGAAGTAGTCGGGCGTCCCGCACGTCGTGAAAGCCACGTTGCGCTCGTGCTTGGCGAAGCCAAAGTCTACGAGCTTGAGGTAGCCGTCCGTGTCGATGAGGATGTTTTCCGGCTTGAGGTCACGGTAGAGAATATCCCTCGAGTGCAGGTATGCAAAAGACGAAACGACGCAGGCCATATAGAACTTGTGGTGCAAGGGTTGCAGATTCGCGCCGTAGTTCTGCAGAAAGGAAAAGAGCTCGCCGCCCTGCACGAGCTCGAGCAACATGTACAGGCAGTCCCGATCCTGAAAGGTCTGGTGGAGGGTGATGATGAACGGGTGCCGCAGGCCCGAGAGGATCATCTTCTCATTGAGAATGTTCTGCTGCAGACGGTACCTTGTAATCTGCGCCTTGGACTGTACCTTGAGCGCGAAGGTTTTCGTGGTCGAGATGTGGCGCACCATTTGTACGCGCCCAAAGGTGCCCGTCCCAAGCGTCTTGACGGCCTGGAGCTCAAAGAGGCGAAAGCTGGTCTGCTGCGAGGTCGGCGAGTCCACGGGCGGCGGCGGGACGCCAGGGGACGTTGGCTGCAGCGAGCTGGCGTTGCTCGCGGGCTCCACATCCATCGCGGTGGCCCCGCTGCTGCCGTCGTCGTCGTCGTCGTCGTCGTCGTCATTGTCGTCGGACCCGGCGCCCTCGCGCGCCTCCGCGGCGATGCCCACGCGCACGCGGAGAGGGTCAGCGCCAGTCTGCTGCTGCTGCGGTGCCTGCGCCCGTGCTTGCGATAGGTGCTGCTGCATCTCCACTTGCGGCTGCGCGCCGTCTTCAGGCCTGCCCTCCATATCCGAGGACGACGACGAGGAGGAGGCGGCGGACGCCTGGGCGCGCGCCGCCTGCACCTCCATCTCGTGCTGCTCCTGGACGGCGCGCTTTTTGAGCGTGTTCTCTTGGCGGCGCTTCTTGATGACGCGCTTGAGGATGGCATCCGCGGGCCCCAAGAGACCTTCAAAGCTCTCGCGATCCAAGACAAAGCACTCGCAGACGGTGCGGGCACTCACGTTGGCCTCGCGCACGCTGCCCTCCGCGAGGGCCATCTCGCCAAAGTAGTCGCCCACCTTGAGCGTGGTCACGTGGTTGATCCGGCTCGTGTTCGCGCCGACTTCGACCTCCTGGGTGACCTCGGCCTCTCCGCTGCGCAGCACGTAAAAGGACGAGGCCTCTTCGCCCTGGCGAATGATGAACTCGCCGGCGGAGAAGGACTGCAGGGTGAAGGCCGAGAAGACCTTTTCCACCTCGGCAATGTCAAGGCAGCGAAAGAGCTCGATCTGCTTGAAGAGGCTGTCGCGGATGTTGTTGTCCAGAACCTCGCGCAAGGGCCCCAGGATGGTGTTGAAGGCGTGGCGGTCGAGCACAAGGCACCGCGTGTCCGTCAGCGCGACTACGTTG
>KQ758850.1:11761060-11780564 GCA_001462505.1 Aurantiochytrium sp. T66 | reverse complement strand
CTCGGCGGCCTGCTGGGCGCGGCGGAGGAGGCGGCGGGGCGCCGACATGGCCCGCGGCGGCGGCGGCGGCGACGACGACGGCGAGGACGACGGCGAGGAGCAGCAGCAGCGGCCCGCGGAAGAGAAGCAGCAGCAGGAGGAGCGGGAGATGGAGCCCCGCGTCGACGTCCTCGCGGCGGAGGTCGGAGGCGTCCAGGCGCTGCGGCCCGTGAACGCCGCCTCGAGGCGCGAGAACGTCAAGAGCCACGTCCTGTGCTGGGGCGAGGTGCCCTTCCGCACGAGCGCCGGCGACCCGGCGGACGTGCGGGAGGCGCCGGCGCCGCCGACGTACGTGCTCGAGCCGACGTCGGCGCTCAACGCGCAGAGCATCCGCGACGTGGCCTGCTACGCGAGCCGGATGCTGGCCGTGTCCAACGCAGGCGACGTCTACGAGAGCACGCCCTCAGGGACCGACCTGCAGCAGGTGCTCGCAGGCGAGCGAGCGCTCGCGGGCGTCCGCGTCGCGTCGGTGAGCTGCGGGCCGACGTTCTCGCTTGCCGTGACCTCGTCGCCCCGGGGCGACGTTTACAGCTGGGGCACCGGCCCGCACGGCGAGCTGGGCCACGGCCCCGACCGCCACCGCGAGCGCTTCCCGCGGCGCGTGGTCGGCCTCTTGCACGAAGTCGTGGCCCAGACCGCGTGCGGGGAGCGCCACGTGCTCGCGCGCACACGGAGCGGCGCGCTCTTTTCGTGGGGCTGGGGCGGCTGCGGCCAGCTCGGCCACCGCCGCGCATCCACGCTGAGCGAGGAGGATCCCCTCACGCTCAATGTGCCGAGCAAGGTGCAATCCATCCCAATGCGGACCGGCGCAGCCAAGGGCCGCTTCAGGTCTCGCATCATCGTGCACGTGGCGGCGCGCGCGGACCACTCGGCCATCCTCGACAGCGAGGGCGTCGTCATGTGCTTCGGGTCCACGCGGCACGGCCAGTGCGGCGCCGAGGTCTCTGGCCGCCCGGTCTGGGCCCCGCAGATCGTCCAGGTGCGCCGGGGCGCCGACGCAGCCGCCGCGGCCGCGCGCGACCCCATCGTCCAGGTCGCCTGCGGAGACGCTTGCACGGCGGCGCGCACCGAGAGCGGCCGCGTGTACATGTGGGGCGACAACGTTGAAGGGGAGCTCGGTCGGGAAACTACGCGGCCCTTCGACCACGAGCCGGGCCCGGTCAGGTTGCGCGATCTCGCGGGGCGCGCTGACGACAGCGTCCGCGCTTCCTGGATCGCCCTCGGAGGCCACCACGGAGCCGCCGTGCTGCGCGGCGACGGCCAGGTCGTGTGCTGGGGCCGGCGCACGAGTACACGCGTCCCCGCGGTCGAGATCAGGGTGCGGCAAGCGGGCCCGCCGCACGCGGCGGCAATACCGGAAGGTGCGGCCGGTCAAGCGGACGCGCACGGTGACGTCGTCGGACCCCTGATCAGCCGTCGTACGAGCCGCGAGCGGACGCGCCCCAGCGCGGGTCTGCGCATGGTCGCCTGCGGGGACACTTATTGCGTCTACGTGGAGAACCTCCGCAACGACGTCGATCTGACCGCGGCGAGTCCGTATCCTGAGGAGACGATCGAGACACAGCAGCCCAAGCTCTTGCCCGAGGCGCTCGCGCAGCAGCTCGCGCACGAGAGTGCCGAGACGGCGCGGCGCGGCCGCTGGAAGGAAAAGGTCTTTAAGGACTGGAAGCGACAGCGCGAAAAGAAGCGCACGCGGGTCATGTGGATGGCCGGGATTCCCATGCCCCTGCGCGCCACAGCGTGGCCGCTCGCCGTAGGCAACGCCATGCACATCACCAAGCCCCTCTACTTTGCCTTCAAGGCGAGCGCCAAGCAGCAGTTCATCTTCACCGACTCCCTGCCGGCGCACTCGACAAACGCATATAACCCCGAGGCCACAGAGACGGAAGTAGACTCTGACTATAAAAAGCGTCTCGACATGCCGCGCGAGACGTGCGAGCTCATCGACGCGGACCTGCCACGGACCTTTCCCTCGCTCCGCATGTTCGCGCAGAGCGGGCCCCTCGGCCGCCGTCTGCGGAACGTGCTCAAGGCCTTTGCGCACTACCGCCCCGACATTGGCTACGTGCAGGGCATGTCGTACTTGGCGGCGGTGGTCTGTCTCAACACGGCCAACGAGTACCTGGCCTTTCAGACGCTGGCCAACCTGCTCCTCAAGGAGCACCTCTTTGCCTTTTACCGCTTGGACCAGGCGCTCATCTTCGAGTATTACGAGATTTACGAGCGCGCGCTCGAGGCGCACGACGAGACCTCGCGCGTGGCGGCGCACCTGGGCGAGATCGGCGCCCACCCACACCTGTATTTGTACAATTGGCTCCAGACGCTCTTCTTCAAGGTGCTCCCGATCGACCTCGCGAGCCGTGTCATGGACTGTTTTCTCTGGGAGGGCACGGCATTCTGCATCCGCGCCGCCGTCGCCGTCGTCGCGCTTTTCCGGGACGTTCTGCGCGACGCCCCCTTTGAAACCTGCATCAAGTTGCTCTCGTGCTCGCCGGGCCAAGAATTCCTCTGGGATACGCTTGTCGTGAAGCGCGCGGACCACTTTTTCACCGTCATCGACGACGTGCGTCTCTCCAAGGATCTCCTCGCCGCACTCCACGAGCTCAACGCCCGCGTGTTCTATTGAGAACGTCAAAACTGACAGAGACTGACCAACTGACCGACCTTTCCACTGGCAAGGCGTGCCATCCCCATTGTATTTATCACAACCAACTTATGTATCCTGTTCCACGTACCGTATCATCACACGTACGTACATGCCAAGAATTTCGAGCTCCAAGCATCAGACGGACATCAGGCGACGTCCATCTGATCGAGCTGATCTTCCTGAAGATGTTTGCAGACTCGGACGCCGTCGGCAGCCTGCGAACAAGTAGTACCAGGCTGATCTTCAAGTTCTCGCAAATGCTTGCAGGACACCGCTGGCCCTCTCCATTTCCCGGGTTCTGCAAGCAAAAGGCTGACACCAGAACCCCAGGCCATACCCTACTTTTTCAGCTCCACAGGCGGTCCGAGTCCACTGGCTTCGCTCACGAAACTTCTTCGTGCCGTGCAAGCGGTCGTGCAAGCAGTCATCACAGCAGAATTGCGTACAAACCCGGTAGTACTTACATACGTACTAGTACGGACTTACTTCTTCTTCAATGTCCCCGATCCAAGTCCCGTCCCTTGGGCGCTTTGGACCATCCGGGGGGGGAACCCGGCGGGCCATCTCGGGGCCCGGGGACTCGTCCCGCCGGGTTCTGCAATCCGGCTCTCAAAACGGGTTCCGCAAAAACGGGTTCCGCAAAAATGGGTTGCGCAGATTGAGCTCGCGCAGCTCGCGCTCGCTCTAACCGTAGACCCGGAACTACTAACCTACGCCCGCGACCGTCACAGAAGCCCACTCGGACCCAGGACGCGCCGCCGGCATGTCGCGGCAGGCGTCGCTGCGGTCTTTCTTCAAGGCGTCGCCAGCGCTGGCGCCGGCGCCGGCGTCGTCGCCGGTCATGAGGATGGCATCGTCGACGACGACGACGACGACGACGATGACGACGACGACGACGACGACGACGACGACGCCGACGACCGCCGCGGGCAAGAAGCGGAAGCAGGGCGAGGAGCCTGAGGCCGCCGAAGCCGCCGCGTCGCCCGCGACGACGACGACGACAATGACGGGGTCGCCGGATGCGGCGAAGAAGAAGGCCAAGACAGAGGCTCAAGACGTCGCGGCGCTCAGACTGGAGCCCGGCTGGCAGGCGCTCCTCGGCGGCGAGGCGAGCAAGCCGTACTGGCGCAAGCTGGACGAGAGCCTGCGCAAGGAGGCCAAGAAGGGCGCGACCATCTACCCGCCCAAGGATATGGTCTTTGCGGCGCTTGACCTCTGCCCCTTCGACAAGGTCAAGGTAGTCATCCTCGGTCAGGACCCGTACCACGGGCCGGGCCAGGCGCACGGGCTCGCGTTCTCCGTGCAAGAGGGCGTGGCCATCCCGCCCTCGCTCCGCAACATCTACAAGGAGGCTATGGCGGACGTGAAGATCGCCAAGCCCAACACCGGGTCCCTCACCAAGTGGGCCCAGCAGGGCGTGCTCCTGCTCAACACCGTGCTCACGGTGCGCAGGTCCGAGGCGCACTCGCACAAGAAATTCGGCTGGGAAAAGTTCACCGACCAGGTCATTCGCGTGCTCAATGACCAAAAGTCGGGCCTCGTCTTCATGCTCTGGGGCAAGCACGCCCAGGAGAAGGCCGCCTTCGTCGACCGGTCCAAGCACCTCGTCATCACCAGTAGCCACCCGTCGCCGCTGGGCGCTAACTCGACCAAGCAGCCCTTTATCGGCTCCAAGTGCTTCTCCCGCGCCAACAGCTACCTCGAAAAGAAAGGCAACGAGCCCATTGACTGGAAGATCTGATATACACTCGCGCACGACTGGCGCTTCGACAGACAGAAAGCGTAAACAAACTTGATGTGTTTTCTTAGCCCGCCGTCAAGTCGAGGCCGCTGACCATGAACCTGCCGGCGCCCGCGCCGCCGCGGCCGCCTCGCCCGCGACCGCCGCGAGGCGGTCGCCCGCGGCCCCCCATCGCGCCTGGCATGACGCTCATAAACGAAAAGGCCGCGCCGGCCCGGGAAGCCTTGCCCGCGCCCTCGCCCACAGGAGGCAGGGAGCGCCGCTGCTGCGACTGCACGCCGCCCACTGGCATCCACGAGGCCTGGCGCTCCTGGTCCGTCTCCGCGATGCTATCTACAATCGAGGTCGCGCCGCCGCCCGCGGCGTCGCCGTACGCCTCGGGCAGCGGGGCAATCATCATCGAGTACGAGCGCTGCTTCCAGGGACCGTTCTCCTGCTTCACCTGGCCCACGGCGAACTTGGGCGCCGGCTGCTCGTGGAGCTCGTCAAAGGGAACCCCGAGCGCCTCAAAGAACCCGTGCGACTCCAGCTCCGAGACACCCTGCGACGAGCAGAGGCGCTTCTTCGGGTCGTGCACGAGCAGGGCGTCCACCAGGGCCTGCGCGTCCGCGGGAAAGCCATCAGGGTACCGCTCAATTTCAAAGGACACAAGGCTCTTGACCACGTCGCGCTCGTCTTCAACCCACAGCGGCGGCCGCCCGGCCAGCATCTGGTACACGACGCAGCCGTAGGCCCACCAGTCGATGGCCTCCGGGTCCTCGAGGGCGTCCGGCGCGGCAGCGCTCGGGCCAGACCGCCTCTTGAATAGCTCCGGTGCCAGGTACGCCAGCGTTCCCTCGAGCGGCATGGTCGCGCTGGCGACTTGCTCCATGCGCCGCGTCGCCCCAAAGTCGCCGAGCTTGACGTGCCCGTTCGCGTGAATAAGCACATTCTCCGGCTTGAGGTCGCCGAAGATGAGGCCCGCGCCGTGCACGGCGCTCAGCGCCGAGGCCACTTCGCCCGCCACAAAGCGCGTCGTGTCCGCGTCGAGAGTGCCAATCGTGGCCAGCGCCGTGTGCAGGTCGCCCGAGGCCGCGTACTCCATCACCAGATTAATGCTGCCTGCACTCTCGTACAGCCCGACGAGCCGCGTGCAGAGCGGGTGCTGCACAGCGTCCATCATTTCCGCCTCGCGCAGCGCAATGTCGCGGTGCCGCTCGTCCATGCGCTTGATGGCAAATTCGGGCCACTCCTTGTTCGGCTTGTTCTTGACGGCTTGCTGCGCGTGGAATACCTTAGAAAAAGACCCGTGGCCCAGTTCGCGGCCTACAATCATGTTCATGAACGAGACGTCGCGCTTCGCCGCAATCGTCGCCTTGTCCGCGGCTCGGACCTTGCGCCCAGTGCTGCTGCTGCTTCTGCTGGACTTGCGGCCGCCGTCTTCGTCGTCCTCGATGTCCTCCTCCTCTTCCTCCTCCTCTTCCTCCTTGGGCGCGGACTCGAGAAAACGATCAATGTACGCCTCGACCTCTGACGCGTCCGCGGCATCCGCCCCGCGCAGGACTTCGGACGCCACTGCGACGACAAGCTCGCGGTCGTACTCGCAGAGGCTCTTGAGCACGAGCGGAGCCAGGCGGGCCACCGTGTGGTTCCAGTGCGTGAGCGCATTGGCAACGAGCGAGCGGATGACGGACCGGACCGCAGCCTCGCCCAGCGCGTACAGGCGCTCCACAGTGTCCTCGTGCTTCCAGTACATGAGCGCCCGCTCGCAGACCGTGCTATTGTCGCTTGCGACGGCCTCGCCCAGCTTGCGGCCCACGATGGGGCCCGACGCCGCCGCCGAAGGAGACACGGGCAAGTCGGCGCGGAGCACGGCCTCGAGCTCGTGGAGCAAGAGGACTTCCTTGGGCGAGTTTCCCTCCCACGAGGTCGGCCACGCCTCGGCCAGGCCCTTGATAATGACGTCGGTGAGATTGACCTGGTCCTCGGGCACCGCGAGCTGCGCAAAGGCCAGCGTGCACGCCGTGAGTGGGCGATGGATCTCGCCCAGCGCAGATTCGCTCGGCGAGACCTTGCCCGGCAGCCCGTGCAGCGGCAGCACAATAGTCGCGAGGAGGCCGCGGTCCGCATTGCTCAGGGGCGTCGACATGCCCTGGACAATGGTGCTCACCGTGGCCAAAAGGCCGGCCACCGCCGCGAGGCCCTCGCGCGTCTGCGGCGGATCGTGCACGCACAGCTTCAAAAAGCCGCCCATGGCGCTGCGCAGCTTGGCGCGCCCAATGGCCGACTCATCGAGGGCGTAGCTCAGGCACACGGCGTCCTGCAGCGCTGCGCTGCTGCGCATCTGCAAGGCGTCCAGGGCCAGCTTGCCGACGGTCCAATCAAAGACCTCTTTCCGGGCCCCGTCGTCGAATTCGGGCGTCCCGTGCAGGAGCGCTAGCACGCAGGCGTCGAGCGCCGCGCAGACAGCCGGCGCCTCTTCGCCCGCACTCGTCGGCGGCCACCACCTCTTGAGCGCCCCGCGGAGGTTTGCGCACAAGTCCGCGTCCTCGTCCCAGGCAAAGTCTCGTAGCTCCCCGGCCTCCGCCATTTCGTGCAGGTCCTGCGCCGCGCTCGCATCGCCCGAGGCCAGGGCCTCGAGCACCGCGCTGGCTTCGCGGAACTCGCCCGCCATGCTTCGATGCGCTCTAATTTGCCTCTATAGAAGATCTCCTCGACGTCCACGGCGGGCGTCGGCGTCGCCTGCCGTTGCGGTCGCCTTCACGTTCTCCTCGCTGCAGGGAAGGCAGCTTGAGCTGCTGCTCGTCGACCGGTATCCCGGTCCCGGTCTTCTGGGGCTTCTCCTCGGCCTCGGCCTGCTCGACTTCGCTTCCTTCGCCAGATGTTCTGCGGCTGGGCTCAGCTCGGCCTCAGCTCCTCGTCGTCGTCGTCCTCCTCCTCCTCCTCCTGCTCCTGCTCCTCCTCCTCGTCGTCGTCGTCGTCGTCGCGCTCGACCGAGGTGTATCTAGCTCCTCTCCTGACCTCTCGCGACGCGGGGTCGCGCGTCTTGTCGTTGCGATGCGGGTCGTCGCGTGTCGTTGCGCTGCGTCGCTATCCGCGCATGTCGTCGCCTTCGTCGCCGTCGAGGTCGTCGTCCTCGTTTGCGTTCTCCATGAGCGTCTCCATGAGCGTCTCCATGAGCGTCTCCACGAACCCCGAACTCCGACCTCGATCTGCAGCTCCGCCGCGACGATGGCGGGCCTCGGCCTCGAGCAGGCGCTCGCGGCCGGCCGCAGCGCGCTCGCGGGCGGCGCGGGCGCGGGCGCGGGCGCGGGCGGCGCGGCGCGGACGGTGCTGGCGGTGACGGGCAACGACGCCTGCGACGCGGACTCGCTCGTGAGCGCCGTGGGCTTCGCGTGGTGGTGGGCCGCCAGCGCCGAGACGCGCGCGCTCCGGTGCGACCCGGTCGCCATCGCGAACGTCCCGCGCGCCGAGCTCAGGCTGCGCAGGGACGCGGCGCTGCTCTTCGAGAGGGCCGGCCTCAGCGCCGACGCCCTCGTCTGCGTCGACGAGGCCGCCGAGGCCGTCAGGGACATCGCGCACGAGGACGTCGCAGCCAGGATCGCGCTGGGGCTCACGGACCACAACGCCGTCACGGACAGGATCAAGGCCATCTTCGGCGAGGACGTCAAGGTGCTGGGCGTAGCGGACCACCACCAGGATGCCGGGAAGCACATGGACGCGCCCGTGCGCATCGTGGACGAAGGGTGCGGGTCCGCGTGCACGCTCGTGGCGGAGAAGATCCTCGACGAGGGCGAGGGCCTCGAGGTCCCGGATTCGCTCGTGCAGATGCTGCTGGGCGTCATGTTGCTCGACACGCGCGACTTTGACCCCGACGCGAAAAAGTTCAACGATCGCGACCTCCGCGTGTACACAGCGCTCTGTGATCGCTTCGCGTCCATCGTCCCTAGCCGCGAGGGGCAGTCGCTCCTCTACAAGGACCTCATAGCCGCGCGCGACGACACCGAGGGCTTCTCTGCCTCGGACCTCCTGCGCCTCGACTTCAAGAGCGCCAAGCTGGCGTCCGGGGCGCTCGAAGGGTCCACCGTGGGCTTTGCGTCCATCATGGACACCGCCAAGGGCTTTGTCGAGCGCGCGACTGCCGACGGTGGTACCTTTGACGAGGCGCTCCAGACTATGATGGACGATAACGACCTCGAGGCGCTCTTCTGCCTCTGCAAGCCGGTCAAGGTGCCCGAGAAGGGCGGGAAAATGAAGACCGTCATGATGCGCGCCCGTAAGGAGGGCACGCTGGCGCCACTGCTGACCGCCCTCGACCGCCTCCCCGAGGGGCTCCCAGACAAGCTCGCCGCGAATCCGCTCTTTGGTGCCGACGTGCAGGACATTGTCAACCAGGGCTTCGGGATCCTCGATGACAACGAGCTCCGCACGCACGCCGGTCTGCCCGCAGACGGCCTCGCGGCGGTCTGCCACGTGCGGCGGCCCATCACCCGCAAGACGCTCATGCCCACCATCATCAGCTTTCTCGAGGCTGTCTAGACCTAGGCTAGGGTTAGTCTAACTTTGATTACTTTTACACATTAGTTGGTCACGAGACGATATGAGCTGAGCACGAGCAGTGCTCAGCTCGCGAGTGGGCAAGCTACTCGTTCAAGAGAACAAGCGGATATACGCCTTGGCGGCGCCTCGAAGCGAGCGCCAAGGAGGTTCGGGCCTCACATGCTGACAGAGACGACGGTATAGCCGACGCGAACGTGGGGCCTTGCCTGAAGCTGTGCGGGTGGAGCTAGAGATCCGCGCAGACGCTGTCGACATTGCAATAGGCTTTGAAGAGGTCCATATCGAAGGCCTCCACGCAGAAATTATAGAGGCTGTTGTTCCTGCAGCGTTTCTTCTTCATGCACGCCAACACGGTGTCGTAGTAGGCTTGCTGCGCGCTGCACATGTCTGCCAAGTCGTCCACCGCGGGGTTTGCGTTTCTGGCGTTCATGCACCGTGTCGCGGCCTTTTGGCACCGTCTCGACAACCATCTTGGCCGCGCGCTCGCCAGACCCCTTGCGTCCTCTTGCCGCTGCCGCTGCAGCTGCTGCTCCTGCTCCTGCGAAGTGGCAGCCTCAAAGGCGCTCGCGCCTTGGCTTGTTGGAGCCAGCAAGAGCGCCAACAAGAACACCGCCAGCACTATCGAGCGCGACAAGCTCGACGCCACCGTGACGCCGACCATGCTGCCGCTAGCTCGCCCCGGCGTGCGCCACGGAGCGCCGCACCGCACCACACGTAACGGAGGCGGTCTACGCAGCAAAGAGGTCTGCTGCTGGCGCTCGGTCACCGTCCGAGTCACGCGCGGCTCAATCAGCTTACTATGGAGTTCTTGTTCTTCCTCACTTTGATCAGGTCAGGCTGCAGCTTCGCAGCTTTGTTCCCGTGCGCGCTTTTACTAGCTAGCCGACCACGATGTCACCTCGGTTCATGATCATCACACGCAGAAAACCTTGCGCAGCTAACCTCAATCATGATGATCAGGGCCCGCCGCACCCGCTCTTCGCGCAGGAATGGATGTCGCGGTCCCGAACTTTGCCCGCAAGTACCGCTGGCAATCGCAAAGGCGCCCGGACGTCGCTACTAGGTCCCGCCTTGTCGGACAATCGAACGGAAAAATATACGTACAGTAGGCCTACTACGACTTGTTTAGCCTGCCTACTCGATCGCAAATGACTCCGCCGGATTTCCGGGAGAACGAAAACGAGTTGTTCTCTGCCGCCGCAAGCGCCGCAAGCAAGCGCCGTAATGTGCGCAATGTCGACACAATGGCAAGGCCCGAAGGCCCGCCTGCCCCGAACAAGCCTCAGATGAGAGAGGCCTACGTAGAAGTCCCGACGTACGTACGGACCATGGTTCCGTACCAAGCTTCCTCCCGATGTGACGGTCACGGTGAGATCAGACGAAGCCTCACCTCCCGATGAGGCTGGACATCATCATCATCATCATCATCATCATCATCATCATCATCATCATCATCATCAGCAGCAGCAGCAGCAGCAGCAGCAGCAGCAGCAGTATCGGCTTCACAGGTAGGCTAGCTGACCGGGGCCATGGAACCTCTGACTGTGAAAGGACGGGCACCTCAACTCGCTCCTCGAGAGATACGATGAAAGCGCGAGATCCTTTCTCTTCGCTTGCTAATAGTATCCGCCGTCTGCACGATCGTCTGCACGCGCTCCGAGTCGCACGTCCGAGCCTCGCGATGATCATTTCGCACCGCACGCACCGGCAAAGGCATGGCAAGCGCCTGTTATTACGAGTGCATGCACGTACGTACCACCGACGTGCCCGGCCGTAGCGGCCGTACGTCTGTTACGTAGGCCTACTACCTAGTACGTACCGAGCCTACTTGCTATTGCCACGTCCGTCGTCCAGGCTTCGCAGCTGCCAAGATCGCTCGTCAAATGTTCTGCGACGGCGCCCCGAACGGTCGCTCCGAGTCCACGTTCTTCGTGCGCTTCTCCTTCCTGCACAGTCTGCAAGGACTCTGCAAGTATCCTCATGTCATCCTCATGATGCTCATCATCGTCGTCGCGCTCGCTCTTCGACCCTCTCGCGCGCGATCTTGGGCCTCGCCGCGGGCGATCTCGTTCTTCATCTTCGTCTTCGCCTTCGTCTTCGCCTTCGTCTTCGACTTCGCCTTCACCTTGAACTCGAAGTCGAGGATGGCGCTGCAGAAGCGCTCGATATCCTCGGTCGCGATGATGGTCGCGATGATGGCCACGATGGCGCGGTTTTCGGGGCCCCGCAGATCGGCATCGTCGTCGTCGTCATCGCCGTCCTGCTCGATCATGCGCGGCGACGGCGCCTTCGCGGCGCTCGCGGAGATGGACCCTGCGGCGGCGGCGGCGGCGGCGCCCTGCGACGAGTGGACCCACGTGAGCGGGAGCGAGAGCGCCGAGGAGTGGCAGCACGTCGACGACCTCGAGTCCGCCGCGGAAATTTCTGCCGCCGACGCCGACGCCGACGCCGACGCCGACGCCGCTGCTGCTGCCGCCGCTGCGCTGCGCGACGCCCGCGAGAGCGAGAGCGAGAGGCTGCGCGCGATCGTCTTCAGACTGGTCCGCGAGAAGCGGGAGCTCCGCGAGAAGGTGCGGTCGCTCGAGGCCCTGCAGGCCGGCCCGGCGAACGCGGCGCAGCGGCGGGACCTCGCGCGCGACGGCAACCGCAAGATCCGGAGGCAGCTCGCCGCGCAAAAGGCGCGCGCGCCGGCGCATATCACGTCCAGAAAGGCCAAGATCAAGGACCAGGGATTCCACGCGATGCCGCGCAGCACCTCGCAGCGGGGCCGCTTCTGACCTGAGCCAGACTCGGAGGCTGGCAAGTGCGGTCGAGGACGAGGCTGCCGGCCTACGTAGCAAAGAAACGAAGCGATGAATGGATGAATAAATGCCTACTGCTAGCCTACGTACCTACACATGCACGTCCTTCCAAGGGTCGCCCCGGGACCCTCACTCCATCATCGCGCGCAGGCAGCCGCGATAGTATTGCGAGGTCTTGCTCTCGACGCCGCGCATCACCTCCGAAGAATTCTCGTCCATGACACTGGTGAGGAGATCGGGAAGGGCCCGCGCCTCTAGCGCAGAGAGAACCTGGGTGAGCGGAGGCAAGCTGGCCGCCGCTCCAGACGGCGAGGATGACTTCGCCCCCGCCGAGGAAGATGAAGAAGAAGACGATGACGATGACGACGAAGATGCAGCTGCTGCCGCCGGCCCCGTCTTGCTCTCCTCGTGGGTGCGCGCCTTCTTGGCGGGGTGGAGGCTGGCCGGTTCGGCGCTTTCGCTCGTCTCCGTGCCCAGCCGCCGATAAAAAAGCAGGTACACCGTGTTGGACGCGGACTGCTCAATCTGATTCGTCATCATCGCCCAGGTCACCGGCAGCACCTTGGAGTCGTTCAAGAGTCGCCAGGGCGCTGTCAGGCTGTCGCGCTCGTTGATGCTCTTGTCCGAGGCGTCACGAGTGTACGCAAAGTAATGGCCAGAGTTCGCGTTCGCGCCAGTGTGCACGAGCACAGCGTAGAGACCGTAAGGTACCTCCACGATATCTTCGGCAGCCGTGTCCGCCGCGGTGCCGCAGGGCAGCGCGAGCACCGGGTCGAAACGCGTATTCTGGAGATGCTTGATGGCCCGGTTTTGCTTAATGTCAAAGCCCATGCGCTTCACGGTCAACACCAGGTGCTTGGGCGGTGTCGTCATCAGCGTCGACTGCTCGTGCATCCGCTTCTCGCCTTCCGCGTCGCACATGAGCTTGTCCGGGCCGTCGAGGACCGCTGAGCTAAAGTAGTGCTGCACCAGGCTCTGGATGCCGTGGTCGGCGCGCCGATCCGAAAAGAGCTTGCGCCCCTCTCGCCAAAGCTCGCTCGGGTCCTTGGCAATCGCCAACTGCACGTACGTGTCCTGCACCAGCGTCACGACCCCGGCCGTCCTATTCCACGACCACGACGCCTCCATTTCCCGGTGCGAGCTTTTAGTGCAGCCGCGCCAGACCGCCGGTGCATGCTGCGGGTCCTCGGGACCCCCGGCGTCCGTCTTCATCCATGACCCGCACATGACCCAGTCTGCGCGCGAAGCGGCCTGGCCCGCTGGCCGTCTCCGCTTGGCAGCCTCTCGGGTCCAGGATGGCAAGACCGCCTGGGCCATGTCCGCGCCCTCGTCGCCCCCCAACGGGACGAGCACCAGCGACAGCACCGCGCCCGGTGCGCCCTGGCTCAGCGACGACAACGCGTTGAAGGAGCCCGTCGCCAGCGTCGCCGCGCGCCGCGCAGAGACCGCGTACAGATGCATTTCGCCCCACGTGGTCTCGTACGTCCCGTTGAGAACGTGCGGATGGATCGTGGCCGACGACTCGCGTTCCTCCACGCAGAGGAAGATGTTGTGCTTCCCCGCGAGCGAGAGGTTGGCCTCCATCTGCTTCGACACCGTGCGGTCGATCGCCGTGAACCCGGACGGGACCTTCTCCGAGAGGTCGCGCCACTGGAGCGCCAGCCGATGCACGGCGCGCGTTGTCTTGGCGCCCGAGCACCGCTTGAAGGCGATGTACATTTGCACGCCCTCCGTGTCATGGTTCAAGTCGGCGCTCGCGCCGGAGGGCGTCTCCACGATATGAACAAATCCTCCCGGGAGCTCCTCGACTTCGGGGAGGAAGAACCCGATCTTGCAAATCGGATCCTCGCCCGGATCCGCGCTGTGCCGCGCGGCGAGAAGCATCGGCGCCGCACTCTCCCCATCGCGAATGTTCACGCGGCGCGGGTCGTTGAGGCTGGAAATTACCTCAAAGCCCGCCGGGACGGACTCCCCGTTGCGCAGAACGCAAATGTCCACAATGGGGCCCTGCGCGCCGCGAGGCGTCTCACTCACGCGCTTGCCCTCGAGCGGAACCTGAACCGCCGCCGCCGTCCCAGAGGCATTCGAGCTGTCCACGGCCTGCCCGGACATCAGGTACTGGCCCGGGCGCTCCTCCATCCGGAAGCTGACGCTAAACACAGAGTTGCCCTCCAGACACGCGTATCCCAGAAACGACCAATGGCCCGGACCCCGCCGGTAAAACAAAGTCCCATACAGATTGCCAGCGCGCTTGTCCGGGCCGAATTGCGAGAAGCTGCCGTGGCAAAACACGGTCTCTACGTTACGCTCGAGACAATGCAGCTGCAGCGCTCTGCCGCGGCCAACCAGCAGACCCGCTGGCGGCACCGCATCCTGACTCGAGCCACTCGAGCCGCCGCTCGAAACGGCCGCCTGACTTGCACGAGAGGACGGGCCTGTTTGCGGGATCCAGATCTTGTCAAAGAGGGCAAGAGTTGGGTCCCCAGCCTCCTCCTCCTCTTCCTCCTCCTCGGCGGTAGCAGCGGCCCCACCTGACGAGCTCGCGGCTTGATCGCCGCCGCCGCCGCCGTAGAGGTCCAAGACCTCGCTGAACCGAAAGCGCGGCACCACGCGAGGCGCCCGGAACACGGAGACCTGCGTGATGGGCGTGCCCTCGCCTCGCCGCTTGAGCAAGGCGAATCCGCCCCGAAATACAAAGTCTCCGCACGATTCGTAGTCCGCAAATTCGGCGACGCGATCCATTTTGACGAGCCGGAGGTCTGTGACCGGTTTGACAAAGACCCGAGAGTCACTAAACCAGAGGAACACCTCGCTCGACACGGCGCCGTGCGTAGGGTCCAGCGCCAGGTTGAGCGGCTTGTCCAGCACCTGGTAGTCGGCATTCTCGTTGGACGGCGGGCTCGACGCGATGATTACGTCCGTCACGGGCATTCCGCGCATGTAGCAAAGCCTAACCGGCGTAGTCGACGGCCCCGCTGCGGCTCCAGATTGGCTCGCGGCGGTCGCCGTAGCGGTTTGCGGGCCCGCAGCAGTGGCAGAGCTTGCGGGAGACGCCACGGGGATGCCGGTGACCACCGCGGCGCGCGCCTGCCAGCTTGGATTCAGGTCCGTGTTGATGACTCGGGCGGCCTCGGGCGGAGACGCAATGGCGTCCGCTCCTACAAGGACGTTAATATCGGTGATGGGAGACCCACGGGCGTCGCACTGGAAAAATAGATGGACCTGGTCCGGCTGTTCCCTGGTCGAGGCTGCCTCGGCCGGCCCGCTATTGCCCGCCGCCGCCGCCTCTGCAGGCGTCGGCGAAGGCGGCTCAGGCCCTGGGTTCAGATTGACGCCCACGCTCTGGTATCCAGCGGGCGTGGCGGGCACCGGGTCCGAGGCGGGGACCACCCGGAGCAAGAGCTCAGTCACAGGAACCGCTTCGGGGTCGCGCCGAATGCAGAGAAAAACACAGGGGGCGCCGTCCTTGTCGGCGTTGAGATCGACCCGGATGAGCTCAAAGCCCTCCGGCACACGGACCTCGTGAAGCATGGCCTTGGACGCGCAGGTGACCGCGGTAATATCGGTGATGGGCAGGAACTGGCTCGGAAACGTCACGGCCAGCCCGCGGCCCGCCTCGTCCATCACCTTGGCCGTTCCGCACGTCGCGCACCGCCGCACCTGCGCGACTTTGTACCCAAAAAGGTCGTCGAGAACCGCGCCCTCGGGGAAGGCGTCTTCGAGCTGCGCAAACACATAGTTGTGAAAGTCGGACACGTCCATCTGCTCCCCGGTTCGCCAATCTTCCGAGAGAGCGCGCTGCAGGTCCTTTGTCGCAAAGACTGGCGACTGCGAGACGAGAAGCTTGGCGAACAGCTCGCGCAGGCTCCTGACGAGGGCGTTGTCCACAAGCGTACCCTCGGGAGGGGAAAACAGAGCGCGTCGCAGCGCGCTGGTGGCAAAGAGGGCCTGCAAGAGCGAGTTCTGGTAGCACACATTGTAGAGCCCGAGCTCCATATTGCGCAGGCCCGAGGCGAACGGCGAGAACGGGTAATTCTCCTCGTCGTCCGTAACCTTGATTTGCGCCTCCCTGGCGTCGCGCAGCGCCATCTCCTGGAACGAGGTCACGATTGTGTTCTCGCGTAGACGTTGCGAGAGCCCGCGGACCCGGTCGCCGTCGGCCTCGAGCTTGGCGTTCCAGGTCCCCGTGGCGGCGTCGCCAAAAGTCCAAGTGCCAAAAAGCCGCTCTCCGGCATCGTCGAGGCGAAGGTCCACGTAGTGTGGACCGTTGCGTCCGACGCCGCGCGCGTGCCAGGCACCCGACATGCGCCAGGTTGTCGACGCTGCGTCGACGTAGGCGACAAGCTGAAAGTCGCCCTGCTGATTCCCGTAATGGCCTGCGAGCTCGTACACGACGCGGTCTTCTTCGCCGGCCGCTGGCGCAACGTCCAACGTGCCCAGGGTGGTGTCCCAGTTGCCCACTCGGTCAAGGACGGGAAGCTCAATGTCTTGATTGCTAAAGTCCGCTCCCATGCCGATCATCTCCGCCTGGAGCGCGGTTTCGAGATTCTCGCACCGCGCAGCCAAGGACGCCTTGAGACGATCAGCCTCCGCCTGGGATGAGGCGGCGCTCTGTCCAGGCGCAGAGGCCGCCGCCGCCGCCGCCGTCTCCCCGCCACTCGAGGCGACGACAGCGTTTGCAGAGGGGGCGCTCGGACGCTTTGTGGTGCATGCCGAGCACATCGTGGCGGCGGCCGAGTTGCGCAGCGTGCAGATCGGGCAATCCCAGGTGGCATCCGCGCTCGCGCCCGAAGCCGCGCCACTGTTTCCGGAGCCCTCGCCGCCAGAGGGGCTCGCTTGCGGCCGCTCCTGCCCGCACATTTCGCACGTCGGCCTGGACGCCGCATTGCGGAACGTGCACTGTGGGCAAGCCCATGGGTCTGCAGCACTGCCACTTCCTCCGCCACCGACGATCCCGCTGCCGCCGCCCGCGCCAAAAGACTGCGCGGCCTCGGCTGGAATCAGGGCAGTCGACGTGGACGCGACCGGCGCCGGTCTCGACGTCGTGCAGGCCTCGCACTGCGTCGCGCTCGGCGCGTTCAGGCATGTGCACAAGGGGCACGCCCAACCCTCAGGCTCTACCGCCGCGCCTGCATCTGCCGGAGGAGGGCGGTCCCCCGCCGTCTGCCCGCCGCCGGCAGCTGCCGCCGCGCTGCTGGCCGGATTAGATTCCGATGTCGCCGCCGTGGCCGCTGCCACGGCAGCGCTGCCGGAGACCTCCCAGGGCATTCGTCGCTCGTGCTCTGGACCGATCTCGCGCGCGAGGGCACTGACCTGCAGAACATCAAAAGGCTGCGAGTTGGCCATGACACCGAGCATGACGCCATCTAGGTTGGACATGCGCAGTAGCTCGGGAAGGTCTGCCGCCAGCGTGGCAAGCGGCTTGCCGTTGGCCAGCACGGACAGCTCGCGATCGCCGCTGTAGTCGAACCCCAAGTTGAGGTGAATGCCCCCACCCGTCGGGCCCGCCTCAGAAGTAGGAGTGAAGCCCACGCTGGGGAGCTGGACAAGCGTCTTGATGTGGGGCTGCGCGACCTGGATCGAGATGCGGTAATGGAAGCCGTGCCCCGAGACCGGGTCCACAGACAGAAAGATGCGAATCTGTCGGTCAAAGGCGCCATGACGTCGGTACGTGCTCTGGAGCACGTCCCAGTACGAACCAGCATGAAGGACGGCGCAAACCTGCGCGCCCGGTTTGATGCGGAGCGCCACGCTCACCTTGGCCCCGTCTGCGACAGGGAAGCGGCTTTGCGTCCACAACGAGGCGCCCGCGCAGAGGCTGATGCCGCTAGTGTTATCGGCTTCCCGGCTCTTGGCGACGGGGCCAATCGTGAAGAGCTGACCTTTCGAGTGCGCGCCAAAGAGGGGCGGCGTCGGTGGCAGGGACCTATTCGTCTCGAGACTGGAGACCTCCGCCTCGGCGAGCTGGGAGGATAGGTCATCAGCGACGACTACGAGATGCCGCCCGTGCCCAGAGACGTCGCAGAGCGCAGTGACCCCGGAGCCGTGGAGAGGGCAGAGCGTCACGAGGGAGTCGACCTCGTCGGTTGCGACCAAGCTCGAGAATCCCCGCTGGTACTCACGGACGATGGTCGCCACGTCGATGGAGCGGTTCCAGACCTTAAGCATGCTGTACAGAACGTACGGCGAGCAGAGCTCTGGTGCCCCGAGACTCGAAAGGCGGCAGCTCTCCTCGCTGCAATTCTCGATAATGTGGTCGCCGTTGACAGCCACGCCGAGCCCGTCCGCGCTGTGACCAAAGAACACTACTTGAACCCACTTGGACTCGGGGAAACTACCTGTAACGCTAAGCAGAGTCTTGTCACTCTTGGTGTCGACCACGTTTATCTCGAAACCCGCCGGTCCCTCCGCCATACGTACGGCCAGAGGGCCGACGCGGATAATCTCTAGAAATGGCTCTGGAGCCTCCTTCTTCCGGAAGACCCAGCACTGGACTGCCCAGCCGTCCGAGCCGGAAACCTCGCCCTTGCTCACGCGAAGGGCCTGGCCCGGGCCGAGCGCGACGGTCTTGAGCAGGTGATCTGCACTTGTATCGTTGACGGCATCAATACTAAAGCCGGACTGCACGACCCGCGGGACGCCGAGCAGGACGAGTTTCTCCGCGCCCCGCGCTCTCCATCCGCGCAGCTCGCGTGTGGACCAGTAGCTGAGTTGCAGCGGATACGGGTTCCGTTGCGGCCCCGCGGCAGAGGGCTCGCGTAAAGAGGCGTACAGAGAGCTGCTAGCGCGGCCGCGCGACCGCGTCAGAATGCCCGCGACGAGGAGCGGCGAGGCGCCGTCTTGGTCGAGAAGGCAGCCGTTGACCGAGGTTCCAAAGGCGCAGTTCCGTGCCACGAGGGCAAAGTCCGGACTATCTCCCTGGCCAGGGCTGGGTGCGAGGACCCACTTACCCTCGGGCCACGCAAAGTATGGGTACGTAAAGGCGAAGTGGTCGTCATCCGGGCGCCGAGGGAGCAGCAATGGCCGCGAGGCGCCGTTATGAACCCAGGCATTTGCCCGCATGGCGCTCTCGCGGGCCGCGGCATCGCCAAAGGGAGACTCAAGGGCGTCTATCGGCGCGCACGCATGCGCCAGGCCCCAGTGCATCCCGGCGACAAGGCTGGCGAGCTCGGGGCCCGCGGCCTCGATCAGCGAGCCGAGCGCGAGCACTGTCGCCGGCGACGCTGTCGCGCCGAGCAGCAAGAGCTCGAGGATCCGACGGCGGTCGGCGTTGGTGTGGGCGCCCTCGTCCCTGGCGTCTTCAAGCACAGCGCGAGCGACGGGGACGGCGATGTCCGCGAGCACCGAGGGCTTGCGCGCGACCACGAGGCCCTGGAGAGTCCCGAGGACGAACTCATCGAGACTCAGCCGCAGCGCCGTCACGAGGACGACGGCGGCGCCGTTGCCTTCAAAGCCAGGCTCGCTCGCCGTCGCGAGGCAGAGCACGTGCGCGGCCTCCACGGACGCCACGGACGCGACGGAGTCTACGACGGCGTTATCGACGGCGTTATCGCGCGCTTCGGGCCCGGCAAGCTTGCCGCCAGCGTTTCCTAGCTCCGCCGCGACGGCGGCAATTTCACGCGCCTTGTCCAGCGCGGCTCTGCGCGTCTCGGAGTCTCCCTCGCGGGGCCCGCGCAGCGGCGGCGGCGGCGGCGGCGGCGCCGCCGCCGCCGCGGTCATGGCGCCGCGCAGCCACGA
>KQ758850.1:11747107-11757892 GCA_001462505.1 Aurantiochytrium sp. T66 | reverse complement strand
GCCGGCGCGGTCGCGCCTCCGCGCCATGCTGCCGCGCCGCGCCGCCGCGTCGTCAATCCGCGCGCGCGCGCGCGAGAGGCGGTCTCGGCGTGGCCACCCGTCGCGGTCCCGGTATGCATGAATGAGTTGGTCCGTTCCCACGCATCCACGCGCGCACCCCACCATGGTGTGCACTTTCAATGCGCGAACGTACACACTCGTTCAATGCGATACGAGATGGGACGTGATGCGGATGCCGCGCCTGCGCGAGAGCGGCCACGTGCGCGCGGCGAGGGCGACGAGGACGGACGACGACGTCGACGTGGGCAGGACGCGGAGAACCGTGCTCTGCCGACGGCGCGGGGCCCCGAGATCTCGAGGACCATCTTAAACTTGGTCGACGACCCTCTCCGAGGAGCCCCATGGGATTGCGGACTATCCTCCGTGGCGCGGCGCGGCGTCCGGACGCACGCGCGAAGGCGGCCCCGGCGAGGCGAGGCGAGGCGAGGCGAGCGCCCGCACGCGTCGTCCTCCCTCCTCGGCAGGGTTCATGGCGCTCGCGGCCGAGCGCGGATAACCTCGGGCATCCTGAGGATGTAGCCTGAGACTCGGACGCCGCTCAGGCCCTGCCGGCCTGGGCTGCAGAGCACCGCGCGCTGCGCTGCGAGACAGACGCGCCGGCCGGCCCGCGCCGACTCGGAGGCCGCTCGCGCGAGGCCTCGTCGGAGTTCAATTTCGCGGCGGCGCCAACTGGGCGCTGGGCGGCCACGCCGCGAACTTGACCGCGACTCCGACGGCGCCAACGGCCCAACGCGCATCCCGCCCGCCCCGCACGCGGCATGGAGGCCGCCGTTGCCGCGGGCTCCGCGCTCGCCGTCGCCGCGGCCGTCGTGGCGGCGCAGTACCTCGTCAGCGCGGCGGGCGCCGGCGGCCGCCGCGGCGACGCGCCGGACTCCGACGCGGCGGCCAAGGCGAGGCGCCCCGCCGCCGGGCTCGAGCTCACGCGGCGCGTTCAGCACGCCTTCACGGGGCTCCTCTTCGTCGGCGTCTCGGCCGGCGCGGTGCTCACGCCGGCGCAGCAGAAGGCGACGCTGGCGCTCTCGACGGCGTGGTTCTTCCTCGTGCATCGCCTGCGGCTGCTGTACCCGGGCCTCAACGCGACCCTGATGCGGCATTTTGCGGCCATCGCCCGCCCCGACGAGGCCGCCGGCAAGGTCCCGGGCGCCTTCTTCTTTCTGCTCGGGGCCACCATCTGCAGGGTCTCCTTCCCCGACCACGAATTCCGTCTCGGCATGCTCATGCTCGCCTTCGGGGACCCCGCCGCGGGGCTGGTCGGCACGCTCTGGAAACGCCGCCAACCGCCAACCTCATCTCGCGACGGCAAGTCTCTCGCCGGGTCTGCGGGCGCCTTCGTCGTCTGCGTGCTCGTCGCGCTCGGCTATGGGGCCTTCGAGTGCCGCCGCGAAGCGTACGCCCTCGGCCCGCTTCTCGCGCAGGCCATCATCGCGGGCACGGTGGCCGCGCTTGCCGAGCGCATCGACATCGGTGGCCTCGACGACAACTTGACCATGCCGGTCCTTTGCGCGGCCTCCATGTATCTCACGGGCAATGTATCTGATTTTACGAGGGTTTGCTGTTCCTATATAGCGGCGTCGCGGTCGAAGCCGTCGTCCACGCCGTCGGTGCTCCGGCGGACAGCGGCGCAGCCTCCGTGGACGCGCCGACCTTGGCCTTGTCGTTGGCAGCTTCGGGACCGACGGGGCCGGCAGCTTGCGCCGCTGCGTCGAGCTTGTCATCAGCAGTGTTAGCAGTGGCCCCCTCCAGCGAGGTCACGGGCTTGTCAGGGGTGGTTTGAGTCGCGTCGGCTGTTCCAGCGCCCGCCCTGATTTGGGCGAGCTCCGCGGCCTTAGTGGCGGCGCCAGGAGCAGAAGTTGCATTCGCCACCGTCCCAGGCTGCTTACCGACAGCATTTTCCTTGCCGCCCGGCGGCGCCGAGGCGAATGAATGTACAGCAGGCTTTTCCGCTACAGGAGTTGGGCCTGTAGCGCTTGCCGTGGCTGGCGCCCCGCCAGCCGCTGCGTCGGTTTGTCCGGCGGGCGACTCCGCGGGAGCCTCCTTCTCCGCGGACGTCGTCGTGTCCTCTCTTTCCGGTGCCTGTGTCTTGGCCTCCTTCTCCGGTGCCTGTGTCTTGGCCTCCTTTTCCGGCGCGAGCATCTTGGCCTCCTTTTCCGGTGCGTGCGCCGTCTCTGCTGGTGCCTTTGACTCCTCTAGTGTCTTGGTCAGCCCTTTGGCATCGTTAGCCTCGCTCGCCCGTTCCATCCCGGTCATCTCGGTCGCAGCAGCACCGTCCTCACTCGCCGCCGCATCAGCGTTGCTCATTTTTGCCCCCACCTCCGAGGGCTTGGGTGCAGGCTCGCTGCTCTTCCCCGAGACAGCCTGGACCTGGACGCTGCCGGCCATCGGCTCGCTCTTCACCACGGCGGGCTTGGCGTCACGCAAAGGCGCAGCAGGCGGCGGAAAGGGCGATTCGACGAGCTTCTCGCGCTTGTCCGCGACAGAAGGCGTGGGCGAGCCCTTCTCCCCCGTCTTCGTGCTGCGCTGCGACTTGGTCTTGAGCAAGTGCTCGAGGGGCACGTTGGCCATCTTGGCGTGCACAAGAGCCTCGACGGGGATGACCAGGTAATATTCTACCTCGACTGCGAGGTCTGGGATGTACATCGTGGCGCCCATGTCGAGCGCGACCTTGGCTACGGGCGGGACGTTGTCGCGCACATCCTGCACCGTGCCCCATCCGAAGGCAGTCTCCACTCGCATGTCCTTGGTGGCCTGTACGGCCACACAGTAAGTTCGAATCCCCGTGCGGCGCAAGACCACGCCGACACCGTCCGGGGTCACGACTTGCATGCCCACAACCACGTGCTCCTCGTCGCGCTCGGCAGGATCCTGCTCCATCGATACGCCAATGTCTTCGTCAAAAGCGGCGTCGACCCAGGTCCCGTAGCTGTTATTGCTCCACGAAGTCGGATTCAGGTAAGCGAGCTGGCGATCGTCGAGGGCGTCGGCCTGCCGCGAGATGTCCTCGAAGCTGATGAGCCCGCCGTAAAGACGCTTCATCTCCTTGAAAAACATGAACATGGCCTCGCGCTGCACCGTACGCCTGCGATTGCGGTCGCGCAGGGCCGCAGAGCGTTCAGTAAGCGCGGCGCTTGCGGTACTCTGCGTGCTGCTCGCGCGGCGCAAAACCCCGGGGGCGCCCGCGTTGGCGGGAGACAAGTGGCCGTCGTCCACGAGCACCTTGCGCCGGATCTTGACCTCGACGCGCCCCAGAGGCTCGCCGCCGTCCGCCGAGACCTGGTTGACTAGGTCCGCGAGCACGCCGAGCACGGTCTGCATCGCCGTCTTGGACAGCCCACTCGCCTCGAGCGCGGATCTCGCCAGAGGCTGATAGTCCTTGATGAGTGCCTTTTGCCCGAACTTGCTCAGCTCGCGCTTGGTCTTCTCCACAAAGCGGTAAACGCGCTGGCCGGCGCGGTCGTCGGCGCGGGCCGAGAATGAGTACAGCGGCATCACCGAGGCGAACTGGCCAGGCCCGGGGTGCCGCGGGAGCCAGTCTTCGGTGCGCCCCGCCTGCCTCGGAAAAACGACCTGCACCGCATCGGCGCGGGCGTCGACAATCTCCACGGCAAACCACTTGCGCGAGCGCCGATGGTACGCGTCGATGCGGTGGCCGCTCTGCAGGTCGTCCACGCTGCCAATGCCGTAGCCCCACTTGAGCGAGGCCTCGCCGGTGCTCGGCTCTTCGGGCACGCTGCAAGAGGCAAAGTGCGGGTCGACGCGCTTGAGCATCGAACACGTAAAGTTTTCCGGAAAGTCTGACGCGGCGTACCCAGCCGGAAGCTTGCGCCACTTATTGCATTCCTTGTCGTCGCACTGGATCCAAACGTGCTGGTTCACAGTCGGGGGTGGGGGCGGCGAGAACATCTGGCCCTCCTTGCCCGGGAGCCGCGAGCCGGATCGCCGCGTCGCTTTGAGTACGGTGAGCAGGCGCTGGAAAACGTCGTCGCCCTCGGCGCTCGCGGGCTTGTCCTGGTCCTCGAGTACCTGTTTCTTATAGTACACGTCGTCAAGACGGCCTTCAAAGCCCGAGGCCTCCCCGTCGAACTTGCGGTTGTCAAAGAGCGCCGCGTCCAGCACCGGCGACCCAAAGAGTCGCGGCGGAGGCAGCGGCGGCGGCCAGGCATCTGCCTGCATGTCGGCATCCTGGGCCGCCCTCGCCGAGGGAGGGAACATGCGCTGGGTGTCCTTGTCCCAATCCTGATACCGCTTCTTGTTGTCTGCCAGCTGTTTCATCAACCGGTTGCGCACGTGCGACCCGTACTTGGCAGCCTCCGTGGGCGCGTAGGCGCTCTCCACCTCAGGGAGCACCGTGGTGCCCATGAGCTGCTCAACCAGCATGTTTTCCTCCTTTTGGTCAAGCCACCCGAGGAGCGGGGCTACCACGCTGCTCTCGTGGTGCAGAGGATGGGAGGCGGCAGGGTCGTCGTCGTCATCGGCGGCGGCGGCGGCGGCGGCGGAACCTCCGGGGCCGTAAAAGTTCACCGGCGGCGCCTCCGTGACCTGGAACCAGTTTGTGGTGAGGCTGTAAAAGGTCAAAAGGTCGACGAGCTTTTGATGCGCGTCCTCCATCTTTCCATCCTTCCAGACCTGGCCGTCTTCAGACTGCGCGACGCCAGGGATCTTGAGCACGAGGTCCCGGAGACGGCAGATACCGTCCCGCGCCTCCTCGATGGTCCCGACGCAGTAGTTGGCCAATTCGCGAATCTCCCGCATGGCCCTAGGCACGTACGTCATCTTCTCGGCGCGATCTGCCACCGGAGGCTTGCCCTTGTGGATTGCGCGCGTCTTGATGTTCCACCAGTACCGCGTCTTGATGCGCGGGTCGCTCGCGGGCTGCCACAGATTTACGTGGTACACGCAATTCCTTTCCAGCAGACGAACGACGCGCTGCATCACACTGTTGGCCCGATCGTTCCAGAGCGCGTCCATCACGTTCTCGTCCGTAAGGGGCCGAAAGGGACTTTGGTGGGACTTGGTGCTCAACGCGACGTGCGGGAGAGGATAGTCCTCGCTTTCGGCGAGCTGCGGCCGACGCAGGACATCCGACCCGATGGGGATCCTGTTGATCACTTTGCCGTCATCGTACAAGATGTGCACGCTTGGGCCGTGCAAGATGGCATCGTGGTACGCCTTGCTCGCCGGGTCGCCCGAAGTCCCAGTGGCCGGGCCTCCAACCCCTGCCAAGTTCCCCTCCCTTTTGCTAGGTTTGCCGTTCTCGTCCGGCACAGAAGGCGTCTCGGACTGGGCCTCACCGCCGGCAGCCCGCGAGCTCGGCGTCGGCGAGTGAGCCGGCGTTCCTGGAGCCACGGCAGAAGCTGCGGCCCCGCTCTCCCCGTTGGCTTCCGAGGTTGCCGGAGCCTCGGGAGCGGCGGCGGCAGCGGTGGTGGTGTTGGCGGCGGCGGCGCTGGACGCGACAAGCTTCTTCTCGTACGCAGAGCCCTGGGCTTCGCTCAGCGGGTTCGGGTACACATGAAGAATGGTACCCGAGTACCATCCAGGGTAGTCCGCAGCGTCGTCGCCGCACCAGCGCGCCTCGCAGCGGTCGCCCACCCACCAGACGCGTTCAACGAGTTTTGCCGTAGTCTCGTTAACGAGATCGCGCACTTTTTGGTTGTGGTGAGGCACGCGCTCGCTGCCTCTCGAAGGCGACATGGCGCCCCAAGTCTCGGACTTGGTCAGGATTCCATTTCTTTCGCTACCGAAACCAACATCCCCGCCGAGGCTGCGGGAGAGCATCGTGGGCCGAACATTCTCGAGGGCGCCCTCAAAACCGAGCCGGATGCGCGTGTCCATGCGGTGCCGAAGCTTGCTCAGGGCGATGATCAGGTTGCAGACACGTTGGCGCGCGATGCCCTTGGCCTCACGCTTGACGGACTCCCAAATCTCGCGGGCCGACTCCGGGTCGAGATCACGTTTTATGGCTTGCGCTGACGAGACCGCCCCCGAGGCGTTCGCGGACGAAGCGCTCGACCCCTTGGCGGCGCCGGTGCCGTTCGCTGAGCTGGCGCTGCTCGCCCGTTGTCTCGTTGCGCGCGCCGTCTTGCGCGTAGGCTTTGAAGGCGCAGGGGCCTTCTTCGCGGCCGGCGCCTTCTTGGGCGCGGGGGGCTTTTTCGCTGCGGCCTTCTTCGCCGGCGCCTTTTTAGAGGCGCCAGGTCCGCTTCCGGTGGCGCCGCTCGCGCCCGCTCCCGCCTTTTGCTTGCCGGCTGCCCCGTGGCCGGCCTGCACCCCGTTGACGCCCGAGCTGGCGACCTTTTCGCGGCGCGCGAGCTCCTCGTGAAAGAGGCGCGACGGCAGTTCGAGCTGCTCCTGCTCCACAAAGCGCAGCGCAAGCGCCACGAAGCGCAGCGCCCACACAGGGAGCCTGTCGAGGAGTTCGAGCTTGAGGCCATACTTTTGCATGCGCGCGACGCTGTCGGCGTCGAGCCCCCTTAGGTCTTCCCGCGGCGGAGGCGTTCCCGAAGACGCTGCCCTCTTGGGCGTCGTTCGTCGTTTGCGCGTCACTGTGGCGCGACTGGCGCCTTGGGTGGAGCTGGAAGCAGGCGTGGGCCCAGTGGCGGGCGGCGGGCTGCCATCAGCTTGGAGCGAGGCTTCAAAGAGCATGGCAGCGCGGTGCACGGGCTGATGGCGACGCTCGACCACTTGCATGAACTGCTGCGCGCCGGTAATGTAGAGGAAGGAGCCCCGGCATCCCTCGGATCCGCAGAGACAAATGGCGGCGCGAAACTCATCCATGCTGTCGGTCACGCAGTTGTAGTCGATCGTGACCTCTTCGCCGGGCTCGATATTGCGAAGCGCGCGCATGGCAATGTTGTACTTTCCGTCCACGACGGCCATCATGACGCAAGCGTTGGGACGACAGCTGTGGCTGAGGCGACTCATGCTCGTGCCAAAGTGCTTGGAATCGACGTAGAGGATGGTGAAGCCGTTGGGCTCAGAGCTTGGGATCTCGAAGCGCATGTTCCAAAAATCGGGCAAGGTCGTTTTCCCTGCGCGCGTTTGCTTGCGCAGCGCGTCCTCGCGCGCTTCCTTTTGCTCCCAGAGCCAGAGCGGGTAGAGCTCACCGTGATACGAGCCGAGAATGTCGCCCTTTGAAATGCCTTCCCGGTTGAGGCAGACGACGCCGACCCCTTTGGGGTGTACGCAAAAGTTGTGCTGGCCCCAGTTGCGAATGGAGCGCAAAATTACGTCGACCGCAGCCACCACCATGTCGTCCGTGACGTTGCGGTCGTAAGTGGTAGTGGTCACGTTTTCCACGATGCAGCGGTCCTTGAGAATGTCGACCCACTCCTCGATGCCATTGTCAAAGAGCACGCAGTGGTTCTTGCCTTCCTTCTTGATCGAGGCGGAAAACGAGGTGATGCGGCCCGAAAACCAGGCGCACTCTACGGGGCGGAAGACACTGACGCGCTTTCCGACGAGATCGCGACCGCTCGCGACGGCGTTCTCGGTGGTCCCGTTGCCGGCGTCGACTTCTTCTTCTTCGATGCCTTCGTCCGCTTCACTATCGGTACCCGCCTTGCTGGCCCGGCCCGCGCGACGACCGCTGGCCTTGCGCTTGGTGGAGGCCCGGCTCGCAGCACGCTGGGCTTTGGTCGTGCCCTTGGCGCCCTTGGCCCGGGTGGACTTGCGAAACGTCGTGGAAGCGCTTGGGGTGCGGCCGCGCTTGCGCGAGGAGGCAGCAGCAGTCTTGCCCGTACCCCTGCCCTTGGCAGAGGCAGTCGGGCGCGCAGGGTCATCCTCGTCGTCGTTGGAGGCGGCAGCCGGTTCATCGTCGCGGGGAGGCACGGGCTCCTTGGGCACGGCCTCGAAGAACTGCGGCTTGCGGCGCGTGCGTCGCGAGGACCAGATGATGTTCTCGTGCTCGACGAGGTTGGTTCGCTTGCGCTTACGTTCGACGCGATTGATCTTCTCGACGACGTCGGCCAAAGAGTCGGCATCGCCGTTGCTGGAGGCGTTATCTTTGCCGGCAGTTTTGGCGGCCTTTCGCTTGAGCGTCGCCTTGGCAGCGGTCTTGGAGTTCTCGGAAGGCTCCTTGTCAGCAGCGGGCGCACTTTTCGTGCCGTCGCCAGATTCTGCCGCAGCTGCTTCCTTGTCATCATCTTTCTTGCTCATCTTGAGGTTTTTCTTGGCGTTGGCGGCTGCCCTTCGCGTTGGTGGGCGCGCGGACCACGTTTCACTGGCATCCTCCTTTGCTGTTTCGTTAGCCTCGGTTTTGGCTGGTTCGCTGGCCTCCTTTTTGCTGGCTGGTTCGTTGGCCTCCTTGTTGCTGGCTGGTCCGCTGGGCTCTTGCTTGGCTGGTTCGCTGACCTCTTCTTTGGCTGATTCACCGGCCTCTTCCCTGGCTAGTTCGCTGGCCTCGTTCTTGGCTGGTTCGCTGACCTCGTTCTTGGCTGGTTCGCTGACCTCGTTCTTGGCTGGTTCGCTAACCTCGCCTTTGGTTGAAACACTGTCAGTGACTTCTTTGGCAGGTTCCCCGGCATCCTTTTCGGCCGGTTCCTCGGCATCCTTTTCAACCAATACACTGGCCTCCTTCTCGGCCAGTTCACTGGTCTCCTTTTCGGCAGGTTCACCGGCCTCCTTCTCGGCCGGTACGCTGGGTTCCTTTCCGGCCGGTACAGACTCACTGGCATCCTTGGCCGGGACCGGGTTCGCGGCCTCCTCCTTTGCCGGCGTGGCCGCGGACGGAGACGCCGGCTTGGTTATCTCGTCGGCGGCAGCGGCAGGGGCAATGGTATCTTGACTGACTGCCTCGGAGGGCTCGTCCTGGTCTTTGGCTTCGACGTTGGCTTGTTTTACCTTGTCGATACCCTCCTCGGCAGGGGCTGGTGCCGTGGTGGTCACGATGGCGTCGTCGGCCGTCTCTCTCTTGACAAAGAAGTCGACAGAGGCGGTGGCACCCGAGAGCGCGCGCTTGCGGAGAGAATGCAGAGCATGGTTGAGATCCCAGCCGACGTCGGAGCCCTGGCGGTTGAGCTCGCGGAGGAGGAGGCCCTCGATGAACCAGTTCATCTGCGGCTGTGTCATGCGAAGATGCGCGTCCTCGACAGACTCGAGGGCGATGGAAAGATTGCGGCGCGTAAAGGGATCAATGCCCCAGCTGTCGACCTCGAGGAGATCCTTGCCGAGCTCCTTGAGACGCCAGCTGACGAAGGGGAGGTCGTTGCCGGCGAAATCGACGCGAACCGGGGCGGCAGCGCCATCGGCGCGACGGCGCTTCTTCTTGACCGCGCCGCGCGCGTTGAGTGCGCTCTCGGCATCGCCGTCCTCCGGCAGAAGCCAGCGGTTCTCGGACCCTGAGGCATCGAGCAAGGCCTCGAGCTCGGCGTGCTCTTCCTCGGTGATGCCCTCGACGACCTTGTAATGGCCCACCTGTGTGTACTCGCGCCTCTCTTGCGGTTTCTTGCGCCAGTTGGACATGGCCGGCTCCCTGTTCTCAAATGTGAGTCGCTCTAGCTTTTCCTCGTCGAGGACTTTGTGGAGTTCTTCCTTGTTCTTAGTTCGCGTGCTGGCAAAATTGTCGGCCACGAACTCTTCGAGACGCTTCGCGCAATTGTAGAACGAGCGAGGGTCGTCGTTAACTGTCTCGTGTTTGTAGACGTACTCCCAGATGTTGCGGAGGTCTGCCTCGATTGCGTCCCAGTTGATGTCAAGAAAGTCCGACTTTTCCAAGAGCTTGACCTCCTCATAGGTCTGGCGGGAGCGGAGCATTTCGACAATTTTGCGCGAGTTGGCCCAGTCGTGCTCGCGCATGGCGTGCGGCATGTAATAGTTTCCTTTTTCGGCCTTCCTCATGACCTGAGTGAGCGTCGTCATGCCCCGGGGCGTGGGCAGCCCGCTGTAGTCCTTGCCGAGAATGAAGCCGTATCGGTCAATCTTGAGGACGCGATCGAGCATGCGTTTGAAGTGGTTGCGCTGGATCTCCAGCAAGCGGCATCGCTTGGCGAGCGGGTCCTCGAGCACCGTCCTCTGTACGCGCTTGTTGTATTTCGGGCCTCCCCCGCCGCCGCCGCCACCGCCGCCGCTGCTGCTCGAGCTGGAAGCTGGAAGTCTAGCGTCGGCGGCGGGGATCACGGGGCCGGCCGTGAGCTTGGCGAACATTCCTTTGCTGCTCAGCGGTTCGGCTGACCCGCCGGCGCCGTCCTCTGCTTCTTGCGGGGCCTCGGTCTTCGTCCCAACGGTTGCCGCGATCGAAGGCGCCGCCCTCGTCGAGGACGACGCCGACGAGGACGACGAAACTGACGATGACGACGACGACGCCACAAGTCTCCTTCCAGGAGGCTCCGCGGCGGGCACGGCGTCCGCTGGCGAGGCGTCATCCGGGCGGGGTGCTGCGCCCGACGAGACTGGCACCGCAGGCGCAACAACCACAGTGTCGTCGGACTCTCGCGCGCGGGCTTTCTGCAGGTCGGTCTCGGCGGTGGGCGTGTACCCGTCGACCTCGATGCCCTTGCTCTCGAGCAGCTTGCTCGAAGGCTTGATGCCGCGCGCCGATTTCCGCATGGTGGGCCGTCCGTATCTACCCTCGAAATCGCGCTCTACCGCGGTCCGCACGGGGCCTCGATTCGCGCGCGCGCGGGAGGTCCTCGCGGTGGTCCTCGCGGCTGTCCCCGCGCTCTCCCCGCCGCCCTCCGCGCGCGCGTCCGCGCGCAGGAGCGCGTCTTCGGGCGCGTCGTTGGCGGCGGTCTCCTC
>KQ758850.1:11709649-11720224 GCA_001462505.1 Aurantiochytrium sp. T66 | reverse complement strand
CAAGTTTGGGCCGGTCGAGTGACATAAAGTTTGCGCCGCACCGCGCCTTCGTCCTGAGCAACAAGGACACGCAGCAATTTGATGGGGTTCCGCAGCTCTACGCCACGCTGCAAGACCTCGCATGCGACCCAGCGCTGGGCATTGCCTTGCGCGTGCCAGTATCGTACGTGGCGCTTCGTGACACGCTGTTCTTATATGAGTTGCCTGCCACTCCGACGCTGGAAGCTATGCGGAGAACAGTTTGCGACTTGTCCGAGGTACAGGAGCGACTGGGAGAGAGCAACGGAGACGGCGCGAGCCTCGCGAAAGATCCTGAAAAGATGGATCTCGCCCTCAAGCTTCTGCACGACCTTGGGCACGTGCTGTGGTACGGAGAAAGCCCAGCGCTGTCGCGCTACGTTTTCACGGACCCTGCGTGGCTCATTGAGGTGATGCGGTCCATCTACCGCCACGACCTCTTCAAGAACCCCGAGACTCGCGACAAGGGCGCGATCTACAAGCTAGCAGAGCCGACAGGGCGGGGCAAGAGCGTCAAGCTCAAGAAGCTTGCCGAGGACCGAAGACGTCTCGAGCAGGACTGCGTGCTGACGGAGTTTCTCCTTGGCTATCTTCCCATCATCCACGACGCAGCGTGCGGCTCGCTTCAGGGTGTCAGGTCGCAAACCTGGGACCAGCTTCCTTCTGAGGATCGAGCCCTCTATCTGGACCTCTTCACGGAACTGGATCTGCTGTTCGAGCTACCCGTGCGCAATGATCGAGGCGGTGAGGAGCGCGACTTCATGATTCCGCTGCTTTTGCGCAAGGACTTCCCGCGCGTTCTACAAGCGGCCGACGTTGACAAGGAGCCTGTCGAGGCAACTCAGCAGGCTGTCCAGGCGCACGTCGCTCTCATCGGGCCGCTCGAGCATGTCTCGCGGCCCGGGACCGGACTCGCTTGTTCTGCATTGGCACTGTGAGTTCCACACGTTTTTGCCCGAGGGCCTCTTTCTCCGTCTCGTGGCGCGTTGCTACCGCCTGATCCATTTCGAGACGATTGTGGACGAGTCGAAGTTCAAGGGCACCATCACGGTGCCTGGATCCGAGGGCGCAAATCGGCAAGCTGTTGTTTATTTTCGGCTCGCCTCAGCGCGCGACGCTGACGGCCGTGGACGCATCGAGGTCAAGGCGTGGTCGTCGGGATCGCACCGTCATAGTCTCTTCGACAGCTTTAGCGTTGTGCTGCGGCGCATCGACGAGCTGCTTTCCCCTGGGTTGAGGTGGTCCACCACCCAGCTCTTCCTCGACCACGACGGGGCATTTGGCGTGAGACGAGAAAAGCTAGACAACGAGGACAAAGATGCGAGCGCCCGCGAGAGCGACGATAAGCGGCTGCAGGTGCGACTTCGCAAGGTCGACGCGGCCGAGGACGATGCGTATGTCCCGCGTCGACGTCTTCCTTGGGACTCTGGGGATGAAAGCCGCATGGTGCCACGGTCGCTGATCGCGCCGGCTGCGTCCCTGCTGATGCTCGTGGACCCAGCCATGCCTACGAGGGACAAAGGCCTGTGGGCGTTCAAGTACCAGGCGCGGACAGCGCTCAAGCTGATGCTGGAGACGACGGAGAAGACTGCCAGCCAGATAGTCAAGGAAGCTCTTCGGTACTTGCTGGGCATGCTCAGGCTCTACGGGTGCACTCCGTCAGCCACCTACGAAGTGAAAATCGCGGAGGTTTTCGGGCTGCACGCCGTTGACGCAGAGCTGGCGTCGACGCTGGATGACCTCGTCCAGCTCTCGCAGGGTGACCGGCCGTCAGCGGAGGAGGCGCGCACAATGGTGGAGGCTGTCGCGAAGCTGGAGACGCGGATTCGCACGACCAAAGATGTCTTTCTGTCGCATAGCTGGACGGTGGACTCACGCGACAGCGGCTGCCTCAACCACGCGCGGGTGCAAGATGTGGCAAACAGTCTCGAAGAGGAGTTCGGGCTGAGCTGCTGGTTCGATACAGAGAACCTGGGAGGGGATAAGATATCACAGAGGATGGCCGAGGGCATCGACGAGGCCCACGTCGTCTTAATGTGTCTCTCCCCCAGCTACATGGAGAAGATCCAGCCACGCGCGGAGCGGAACTACTGCAGGCTGGAGTACAATTACGTCTTTGTGCACAAGACGACGAGCGTGGGAAGCGACACGGTGATTCGTGTCCACATGACGGACGTAGTGAACGACCAGGGGGCGCCGGACCTCGTGGAGATGAAGTGGGTGAGCCTCGCGGACGATGATTTCAAGTACCTCGATGACCTGGCGGAGCGCATCCTGGCTGAGATATTCCCTTACGATGCCGCGGAGGAGCGCGCGAACCTCGTCAAGCTGTACCCCGCGGGTGCGCGCAACTCTGGTAAACTCTAGCTAGAATACTATTCATGTTTTTTTTTTGGGAAGGGGTTGTCTTTCGCGGCGGCGGAACCGACAACGCGTGGTCGCGCACGTCCGACCGCTCGAAGCCTTGCTGCGGCAGCGCGACGTCGCCCCGGAGGGTCACACGTCCTCCGTCAGTCAGCACGACCGCATCGCATCGATGTGGAAGACTTCCGCGTGGCCGACATTGTTTTTAATAATTAATCAAAACACAAAACATCATCTTCTTGTTACTATTAGGCCAGCTCGAGGCCAAACTCGTCGGTTGGCGCCCGGCGCCAAGCGGCGGCCGCGTCGTTGATGCTGCCAAACAGGGTCGTGGTCTGGCGCGGCCGCGGCGCGGAGGCCGGGCGGCCGCCGCCGGCATCGAGCTCGCGCCCGCGGAACGGGCCCTCCAAAGCGTCCAAGCCGGCCTCGTCATCCTCATCCTCGGACTCGGACTCGTCGTCCTCGGCGGCGACCGCGAGTGGCCGGTGCCTGCTGGCCGCAGGCGCGCAGAGGTCGGCCTCGCTCGCGCAAGCCACGAGCATCGCGGCGAGCGCGACGCCGGCCAGCGCGCCCGCGAAGAACCAGTCGATGAGCACGACCAGGCCGGCGACGCGGAAGACCAAGACGGCGGCCACCAGCGCCGCGAGCGGCGCGGCGCAGCAGCCCAGCAGCGGCAGCAGCGGCAGCAGCGGCAGCCTGCGCATGCCCAGCAGGCGCGCGAGCCCGAGCAGGCATAGCGCCACCGACAACGCAGGCCCCAGGCCGAGCCCCAGCGAGGCCCAGGCGCCATGGAAGGCGAGTCCGTGCTCGGCACCAAAGCACTCGCGCCGACCTCGCTCGCCGGCCGCGTGCGTCACGCAGGTCCCGAAGGGCTGGCAACTTACCGCCGCGACGCCCTCGGGGCTGGCGGCTGCGTCGAAGAAAGTGACCACGTCCTGCTCAAAGCTGCGGAGCAGGAGATTGTAGCCCCCGAAGCCGCGCTCCAGCGCGACCATGTCGCGGCGCTCGGCGTGGAAAAATACCTCCATCGGCAGAGGACTCAGCGGGTTGAGGTACTCGTGCGCGCGCGGGGCGCCGAGCACAGAGGCAACGTAGCCGCTGCATGACAGCTTGCGGCGGTCCTCCTCGAAGAGGACGCAAAAGTGGTGGTCGCACATTGCCACGGCGCGCACGCCCGCGTACTGGACCGACGGCGGCACCTCGGCCGCCCCCTGCAGCGCCAGCGTGGCGCAGAGCATGCCCGCGGAGCCAGCGCTGAAGTGGCAGAGGCTCAGCTCGTTGCGGAGCTCGAGCACGCCCGAGACATTCCCCGCGGAAGCTGTCTCCAGCGTGAGCGCCGGCCCGCCGGGACCGGCACCTCCGGCGCCCAAAAGTAGCGCCACCACCACGCCTGCCGTGAACAGTAAGAGCAGGCACAGCGCACGGCGCGCCGGCGCACAGCGACCAGGGCGGCCAGGGCGGTGGCGGGTGCAGCAAATGCAGACGCGTCGTCGGCGCCGGCGCCGACAGCACCAGTGGCTGCCCATGGTCATCTCACCCGGGGCCATTTTGCGGACCCACGACACGGTGCATGTATGAACGGGCCGCGGCACCGGCAAACCCGTAACGGTGCCGCCGCGCGCGGGGGCAGGATGGCTATGGACGATACCGAACCAGACCCGGGCGTTCTCGTGGTCTTTGACCTCGAGACCACCGGGTTCAGCCCGCTCCCGCTCTTGTCACGCTACAACCGCATCGTGCAGGTCTGCGCCATGCGGCTCGACACGGGCGCCACCTTTGCTTCGGTGGTCGACCCAGACATGCGCATACCGCCGCGCAGCAGCGCGATACACGGCATCACAGACAAGGACGTCGCGGGCGCGCCGCGCTGGGCCGACGCACTGCGTCGCATGATCCTTGAGCTGGAACTAGACGAACCCACCGGACGCCGCGTCACGCTCGTGGCGCACAACTGCTTCTTCTTCGACGAGATCGTGTTCATGCGCGAGACCGAGCGCTCGGGCGCCACAACGCAACTGCCGCGCGGGCTGCGCTTCTGGGACTCGCTGCCGTTCATGCGCGCCGCCTACCCCGGCCTCGAGGCCTACGGCCTGGGCGCTCTCTTCGAGCATTTCTTCTCCGTTCCGCTGACCGGAGCCCACCGCGCCGACGCCGACGTGCGCGCGCTTGCCATGCTCCTCCGCGAAGTCGTCGGCCTCGACCGCCTGCGAGGCGCAGTGGCCGCCAAGGACCGCGACGCGCTTCTGCCGTGCAGCCAGCTCACCGATCTACGCTGCGTGGGGCCAGCGCGCGCCTACCAAATCAGCGCCTCGCTCGGCGTGGAGACGGTGTCTGCGCTGCGCGCCCGCCTCGGCGCCGACGCGCGAGCGGACCGGGCCGCGGTAGATCGGTTCGCGCGCGATGTCCTCGGCATCAATAACGTGTCGGACCGCATGCTCATCATCGCGCAGGTCATGCAGCTTCCGCTCTGGGACGTAGAGGCCATCCGGGCCGTTATGATCGAGCCGCGCGGCGCGCGGTTCGGCCCGGACAGCCACTGTCTTGACGAGGTTGACTACTACATTGAGCAGGTCTACGCTCGCGGGCGCTGCGCGCGCACCTGCTCAAGTCCGTCTGCATTCACGCGCGGCCGCGCGCGGATACGTCTCGATAGAAGAATATGGTAATGGAGATTATCGTTGCTATTAGAACATAAGATCGATCATGTTTTCGCCCGGAACGGCAGTACGACTGCTCTGTTGGCTTCCACCCGGTTCAGTCGATTCGGCCGTTGGTGGGGGTGTCCCGCTCTGTTCGATTGCTGCATCGCGGCGGGCTACAGCATTGTATGCATCAATCATGTCTTCGGCCTCGAAGGTTGCTTCCGCGAAAGTGACGTCAATGAGCATCGCGAGGGTTTCCGGCTTCACGTTTACGATATCCTTACATAATTCCCCGTAGTCGTTTCTCCCACATAGGAATACTTCGCGCGCAAGGTGCATGGCGACCAGTCCACTGGTCGCCCTCGGACCGAGAGAGACTTTTCCCAATTCCTCATTCACTTTAACGCATGGTTTCTTCACAAGGTCGACGATACCATTGAAATCATCCGGAGAGACCTCCTCCGGGTGCGCAACAGTCAAAGTCCAGACTTCCTCGCCGTGGGGCCGAATCGCGATGACTAAGCCCCAGGCCTCACCCACCCTCACTGCGACGATGAAGCGGAGGAGAACATCACCCATGACTTTCTTCGCAATTACTCCTGGCACAGTAAATTTGCCAACGTCTTTGCCCGGCAGCACTTCCTTGGCCCTGCCGTCAATGGCTTTGAGAACGCTTTGGCCAGGGACCACAACGAGGGAATCGTTTGCTTTGAATCTATCACGGTCGGTAACATGCAGCATGTTCGCGTACGCCTTGAATACTTCAGGTGTGACCTTGAACTCTTTAGCCAAATCCTGGAGCTTCCGCATGGGCACATGCACCATGGTGACTACAGAATTAGGCCGCAACAAAAATTTGTAAGAGACTGATGAATCCACCTTCATTCCCAGGAAGTGATGGTACACCTCGATAGCCTTTCCGAAAATCTTGCGGGCGGCTTCTTCATCGGCCAAAATCGGCACATGGTACCGGACGGGGGACTTTTTGAATGCATAGCGCCCCAATTCCGGAATCTCTCCATCATTAACTTTTGCGTACTTTTTGTATTTTATGTCAGACCTTGTTCGCCATTCGAAATCTTTCACACGCAAGGCCCATCCCCGGGGGAGACCGTTCGAATCACACTCAACCTGCCCAATGCCGACCCTCTCTCGTTCCTTACCGGGCGAGGAAGCTGCGGCACCGGCGTCCGAGGAAGATGCGCCCTGAAGTTGCGCCGTCTTGGCCCTTTTAGCATTGCGCGAAGTTTCTTCTACTGCGTTTCTCTTGTTGTTGCCAGAGGAGCTAGACGGGGTCGACGGGGATTCAGAGGAACTATCCTGGTCCGGGCGCCGAAGCTTGCCAAGTCTTTTAGAAATTCTATCGATTCTACTGTGTATAGCTTCGACTGCGTCTTGCAATGCATGAACCTTGCTTTTCAAACGCTTGATTTTATCTGAACCTGAGGTTCGATTTTTATCCAGTTCATCACTTAGCTCCACTTCCAAAATATTCACCTTCTCATGCAGATCCTGAAAGTACTTGGGTTCTGCTCCTTCTTGCTGATCTTCTCGCACGCGAAGGTCTGCTATTTTTTGAAGCCGTTCCTCGACCAAGGTGCGAACCAGCTCCTCAAGACCCTCCACCAGTTGAACATCCGTGCCAAGGGGTAGATTTTCTCCCTGCACTCGACCCCGTGCAACCCCTCCCAATCGCGACAGTGACTGATTGGCCGCACCGGGCGGGGGCCGTTCGCGTGCCTCCGTGATGCGTTGGGCAGCAAGGTGATTGGCTTGTTTACACCTGGGGACCACGTCGACGAAGGCTTGGGCCACCGCTCCGATGACGCTGCGCACGGCATCAGCATCTTGCATATTATTGAGATAGTTCAAATAGCCCCCCTTACCCTTTTGTAGAATCTCAGCGGCAAGTACCATGACAAGGTACCCGCTCACCCATTTTTCAAAGTTGACGCTGCGTTCTCCGCCAGAAACAAAACAACCTGAGAGGCCTTTTGTCTCGTCTAAAGGCGACATGCCACTCGCACCGGGACGTTTCTTCCTCATGGCACTGGTCAGTGGGTCCAGCAGCTTGGTGCTGATGCAGTCTCCGTAGGTGGTCACCGTATTGATGTTGGGCTCGTAAATGAGCAGTACCCAGCAATCGGGACATTGAACCGGCTGCAGGTACAGGGTGACCGTTGTTTCTTGATTCAGCGTGATGTTTGGCTCAGGATCGCCCGGGGACACGCGCACGAAGTCAAGCAGCTCATACCTATCGTTTCCACGAAGATTCTTCGTCGGCAGGTCCATCGCCCCGGCCTCGCTGCGGCGCGCAAGGGACACGTAGAGGCTTGCGATCTCGCCAGGGAGAGGGCCCCCCGGTTCTCTTTTAGAAAATGGATATGGCAGCGCCTTGAAACTGAATTCAGCTGCTGCCCTTGAAACCGATCTCATGTTTCCCCAGGTCGATACAAGTTCTCGTATGCACTTGAACGAAACGTAGCAATCCTCGTTCACCGGAACGCGCTCCTCTCCAGGGGCTTGCGTCTTTCGCGGCCACGCTGGCAACGTGAAGCGAAACTTATCTTCTCCCTCGGGGCGATTCAATAAACTCATTTGTTCAGTGAAATGCATAATGTACTCGACGATTCCGTAAGAATTATTGTTGATTGTTCCTTGCGCGTGGTTGGTGACTACCACGTAGGTGGGGGCATTTTCAAAGTCCCCACGCGACAGCTCCTGGAGCTTCAAGACGGCTATATTGGGGTCGCACGCTACACATTTGCTTTGGTGCTCTTTATGACCCAAGCACTTCCGACAGTAAATGTCTTCGCGGAGGTTTTCCACCTCTCGTTTCACCTCGAAGATAGACTCCACATTTCCGCGGCGCCTAATCGCGTTAAAAAATGTAGGCGTCGGCCGCAACATGGTGCCTGGTTTCACAAAGGCAGCGTTTCTTGCACTTATGGGGCGGGCGAGCTGCGGTCGGCGCCAACGCGCGCGCCGGCGAAGCGGAACGCGCGACGTTCGTCGATATATGCCAGCAGCGTGACGCGCGACGTGCATGTGACCCGGGCCACGTCGTCGAGGCGCGCGCGGTCGCCGCCCAGATAGCGGAAGAGCGTCAGCGCCAGCACGGTCGCGTGGCCGACTGAACCGTTGAGCCGCGTGTTCTCGGCGAAGAGGGCGCGCAGGCGCTTCTCGTCGCTGAAGTCGAGCGCAAGCATCGTCCGCGCGAGAGGGATGTCGACGGCCGAGCTGGCGCGCTGCGAGATGCCGAAGTGCCGACACAGGCGGCTCACGTGGAAGGAGAGGCGCTTCACGTCGGCGGCACGCTCGAGGTCCTTTAGATTGGCCGGGCACCCGACGCTGCGGCGCGCGACCGCGATGGCCGCGGCGATTGTGACGCGGTTGCGGCGGCACTGGAAGAACTTTGGGTCGCGCTGCACGAGCGCAGCGGCGCGCCGGTGCACGCGCGCGTTGGAGCCCGTGAGTGTGATGAGTTTTTGCAGGCGCGCGTGCATGCGTCGCGCCTTGACCTCGCCGCGGAAGACGCGGTCCAGCAGCCGGTCGGGTGCGCTCGACGACGGCTGCGGCTGCATGACTAGCGCGCCCGCCCGGTCTGCCTGCGGCGCGGCGTCGCACGGGGCCGGTCGCAGCGCGGCGGGGCGCCTGAGCCGGTCGACCATGAACCCCCTGACCACCGCGCCGCAGATGGTGCAGATGAGCGTGTCGCTCTTGGTGTCGTGCACGAACTGGTTGCGCGCCTCGCGGCAGTTCTCGCACGCCATCCCCGCGACCGCCTCCACTAACGTGGCCATGTCGCCTGCGCGCGGGCCCTGGGCGCCGCGTTTCGGGTCTGCCGCCCGCGCCGCACGCCCGTCGACGCTTCGAGTCGGCGGCCGGCCCGGCGCGGCCCAACCAGCCCGAGCCTGAGGGCGGGGCTGGCCGCGTTCTTCCCGGGCGTTCTTGTTCTCAACGGACATCTGCGTTGCGCGGTCTCGTTGCACGATCTTCGTCGGTTGCACGCCGGGCCGGGAGCGCGCGGCAGATCGCCTCCCGGGCGAGCGCGCGCGAAGCAAGATGGACAGCGACGAGGACTCCTTCCCGCCGGCCCCGCCGCAGGCCGGGCCTCTGCCCCCGGCGGCCGGGCCAGATTATGATGACGATTCCTCGGGCGACAGCGACAGCGACAGCGACGGCGACAGCGACAGGGACCAGGCCGCCGGTGAAGCGCGCGCGGCGCGCAGCAACGATCTTGACGTGCGGCTGCTGCGCGCGGCCACCCACGCGGTCAAGCGGCTCAAGGACACTATGAATCAAAAGACCTTCTCGCCGCTAAACACGACCGCACGGAATATGGAGGCCTTCCTGGCGGGGCTCGAGGCCATCCCGGTGCTCGAGGACGAGGCGCCCCTCAAGCGCGCGCTGGCCGCGCGCAAGGCGCTGCTCCACGCGCTGCCCGCGGTGCCGGACGCCGGCAAATTCAGGATGCCGGCCGCCCGCGACACGCTGGCGCTGGTGGCGAGACTCACGCTGCACGAGGAGACCCACGTGCTGCAGGCCCTCGCGGCCGAGTGGATACGAAGCATCCAGACGCGAAACGTGGCAAACATGAAGACGAACCTGATCAGCCTCGTCAAACAGGGCCTTGAGGCGATGGACACGAGCGTGCTAGGCGGCGCGGCCACCGCGCCCCAGGTTGTTTTTAACGCCGGCCATGCCCTGGGCTCCAGTGCGGTCAAAATGGCGGTCAAGCAGCAGCTCGCGGCCGTCAACGGCCGCGGCGCAGACGACGACGAGCCCGCCCGCAACCACACGGTGCAGATCGACCTGAAGGAGCTCACAGAGCTCTGCGAGTCCCTCGATGGCGCGTACAAAAGGCTGCTGCCTCGGCCCGGGAAGCCGCCCCTCGGCGCTGCTGCGGCGGCGGACGCACGGACTGAGCGGCGCCGCCTCGCCTTCCTGCGGCTGTTTACCGTGCTCCAGGCAACCATCGGCTGCCGCCCGGGCGACTTTTGCGGCTCCGAGATCGCGGATCTGACGCGCGTCGTGGTGTGCGACCCGGCCTCCGCCATCGCCGACGCCGGCGGCGGCGTCTACATCAGCGCAAACGTGGCCCACAGCAAGGGAAGCTTCTCGGAGCGCTGGAAGAACGGCCACGCCCGCCTGTACGCGGACCTCAACTGCGCCGCGCGCTGCCCAATCACCGCGGTGGCGGTGGCGCTCGCCGAGATGGACCCCGAACTCGAGCTCAACGAGCAGATGCGCTTGATGGACGCCGCCCATATGAGCTGGAGAAAGAAACCGCTCTACGCAGACAAAGGGAGCTCCGCGCGCGTGGCTAAGTACTGGAACAGCGCCACGGCCGACCTGACGTGGCCCGCCTGGCTCCGCAAGAACAGCTCGTGGAATTCGCTGCGCAAGTTCGTCCAGACCACCGTGGGCGCCCGCGCCTTGTACTCCAACGCCCAGCTCTTCGTCTCCCTGCGAGCCGGCCACGCGGACGCCAAGAAGATCGCCGGCGTCGACAAGAGCAATGCGCACTACGTGGCGGGCTCGCCCGACG
>KQ758850.1:11678523-11692495 GCA_001462505.1 Aurantiochytrium sp. T66 | reverse complement strand
GCCGCGCGCCGCGCCGCGCCGCGCCGCGCCGCGCCGCGCCAAGATGCCATGGCTCGTCATGGACGAGGTGCTGTTCTTCCACGTGCCCAGGTGCGGAGGGACGAGCATCACGAAGCACCACCGCGTGGGCTACAAGGCGCGGCAGGGGCTCAATCCGTACTACAAGTTCGGCCTCTTGTACTACTACTATAGGTACTGGCTCCTGGAGCAGACGAACTTTCCGGTTTTCACGTAAGTTGCAGCGGCCGCCCTCGTTCGCGCCCCGCCGCACCCATCCTCCGTCCCCGAAAAGGGCGACCGTTCGTGTACAACCGACTCACGCGCACGGGATTGATCGAGCGCAGCTGGGAGAACTTGTTAGCCATGACGCAGATCACGATCGCGATCTTCATTTACTTCTTCATGACGCCCATCCCGCCCGCGCCGTACGTCATGTGGACGACCGCGAGCATCACTTTCACAATGTCGACATTTATCTGGACGGCGCCCATTACCATGCGCAACAACACGCTGCGCTACATTCTGATGATTTTCCAGGCAAAAGTCCTATGCGGGTTCGGCGGCGAGACAAAGTACATGACCGGCACCAACGACAAGGGATACCTCTTCCACATTACTGCCGGGCGCGCCGTGAACTACGGGTACGTGACCCCGGAGCAAGTGCGGCGTTGCGCGTTCTCCATCGTGCGCAACCCGTACAGCCGCATGGTTTCCATGTACGAGTACAATAAGCGACCCTTCGAGTCGTTCGACAACTTTGTGCGCAAGTTCTACGCCGAGTACTGGAACGTGTACATGGCCAAGGACACGGTCGAGTGCAGGGACGTGTACTGCCACGTGCTGCCCATGTTCGAGTACACGCATATCGACGGCGAGCAAGCCGTCGCCTGCGTCATCAAGCAGGAGCACCTCAAGAACCTCGTGGCCACGGACTGGGAGGGCTCGAACGTGCCGGAGTCGATCCAGCGCGCGCTCACCGGCATCCCGCACGCAAACAAGCGCTCGCGCAGGATCGCCTGGCAGCGCTACTTTACGCAGGAGACCATGGACCTGACGTACGAGATGTACCACAAGGACTTTGAGATTTATGGCTACGACACTGACATCCCCGGTCGTACCGACATTCACGTCTCGCGGAGCGTCCTGGAGAGCATTCAGCATGACCAGGCCGCTTACATGCGCGCTGGATCCGGCTTTGCCACGGGCGCGCCGACCTCGCCCACGCAGGTGCCAAGCGCGGGGCGTTACGAGCGACTGCAGGGCGCCGCGGAGAGCCGCCGCCGGATCGCCATTGAGGTCGACTACCAGGACGACGATCCGAGCGCTCCCGTACTGCACGCGGAAGATGAGGCCCGCGCGTTCCCAACCAGCGGCACCCTCGCAAACGGGGATGCCGAGGCCGCTGAAGACGTTAGCCCAGTGGCCGCGCGCGGCGACGATGGCCACACTGGGGCCATCGAGGACGACGCGGGCTCTGTCGAGGAAACGAAGGAGCTGCAAAAGGCGTCGTCTTTCAAGCGCGCAACCAAGAGCAGCGAGAGCTCGGAGAGTGCGGCCAAATCCGCAAACGGCTGGCGCAATTCGGTGCGCATCTCGTCGAGTGGGCTTTCTGAGGCCGAGCAGGCGGCCCGCCGCGAGGCAGCAGTCTTTGTACTGTCGCCTTCATCGCGATGATGGATGGAGGACTGATTGCTGGGACAATTCCCTTTAGTGAACCAACCGCCTAACTGCCTTGCTGTGCTCGCCGTCTGGGCGCCCCACCGGCGGCCGCCCCGCCCGCTCGAGCTCGCTTTGCCTTGCACAAGTGGAGAAGTGGTCGCGTTGCAGCGAGCGCGCCAGCGCGAAGTCTTCTTCGCACGTGACTGACAAGAAGTAATGATGACGATGTTGACAATGACAATGATTGAATTGACTCACAACGGTGGCAGAAGTTGATAACAAACAGGGGAAACATGATCTACTTGACATTAGCGTAGCGGCCAAATGCCCGAAGAGGCGCCGTGGGGATCGAGCTGGCGTTGATGCGTTTGCGAAAGTCGGCGTAGCAACGCCAGGCCGCGAAGGTGCGGCGGAGCATGGCGGCGTGCCGCAGACGCTCCATTGTGACCTCAAATATCTCCATCATCTCGCCTTCTTCGGCGCATTCCTCGAAAAGGGCTTGGGCCCACTCTGCACGCGCGTCCTCGACATCAATGTCGAGCGAGGCGATGGGGCCGGACACGGCCTCCGAGGCGGCGCGCTCGACGGGGGCGCGCTTCTTTTCCTGGAGTTTGAGCTGCTTGCGGGCGTTGAAGGTCTTACTCAGGTGCCGCTCGTAGGCCTGGCCAATGGCCATGATCCACGATTCCTTTTCGTTCGCCGAGGAAGCCGACATGAGCAAGGTGCGCGACTCCAGGTACATGCAAAAGAGGTTGGTGTGGCGCCCGACGCGCAGGACGCGCGCCATGTTGTCCGGCAGGTCGTTCACCACGCGCCCGCCCTCGTACTGGACGTCTCGGAAGGGGATAACGCCGAGAGGCTGCTCGAAGTCCTTAAACTTGCGCTTGCTCGTGTAGTACGAGAGTCCGCGCGTGGTCAGCACAAAGTAGCGCGTGTGCCAGGTTTTGAAGAAGTTACCCTGCTTTTCCAGATTGCCCTCTTTGTACACGCGAGGAGCCAACTTCCGCTCCGAGAACATCATGGCGAATCGTTCCTCATTCGCTAAAAGGCCCTTGTTGAGAAGTCTGCCGACGAAGTCATCCGTGACATCCTGGACCTGAGCCAGCGAATCCTCGTGCCTTCGGCGCCGGCTGCGTCGGCTGTGCTTGCTGTGCTTGCTCCTTCCACCAGGCGTGCTGGGCGGTTGCGACACAGGGCTCTTGGCCGTCGACGACGTCATGGTCGAGTCCTCGTGTTCGCTCCCGTTGCCGTCCTCGTCTGGATGCGAGTCGTGCTGGGTTGAGTGCTTACTGCCCTCGAGGTCTTCCTCTTCCTCGCCGTCCAGCTCGGCGCCCCAGCGGCTGAGGGATATTTTGGAGAGGCCAAAGCCTTTGCTGCCTCCCTTTTTGCTGCCTCCCTTTTTGCTGCTCTTTTTGCGGGTCGAGGCCGTCGTGCCCCTGGACGATGCCACCGTCGGCCGCGACGACACCTCGTCATCGCCTTCGGTAAAGCTTGAGTCGTCCGCAAGGCTCGCCGACTCCAGGAAAGGGTCTTGCGTATTTCTTCGACTGCCCGGCAAGCTCGGCACGAGCGACTTGCGCGGCTTCGGGAGCCACCCCATCGCCCAGTCACCCGCGCGTTTTCACGGTCCGTGAAGCAGTGTCACGTGTGGAGGGAGACCCCGGGGTCCCTTCGAGCTAGGTCTCGCCCGAGCTCGGCGGCGTCGATCCGCGACTCCTTGCGCGACTCGACACGCCTCGTCTCGCGTCGCCTCGCCTCGCGCCGCTGCTTCTCCGGCCGCCGCCTCGACGTCCCTCGCGCGGTGGTCCTCGTCGAGCAAGTCGGCGAGTCCAAAATAAGCGCCTTGAATTCCTCCTGTCCACTTGCACCGCGAGGGCCTCCGGGCCCCCGCTCGACGGAGCGGCGGCGGCTCGAGCTCGGCGTCTGCCTGCCGGCCTGCCGCGGCGCGCGCGCGCGCGCGGAGCCCGGCCGCTGACTGAGCCGGGGGCAGCGGAGCGGAGCGGAGCGTGGTCGCGTCCGTCGGCGTGTTTTGAGACTTTGGGTTTGAATTTGAATTTGAATTTTGAATTTGAAACAATTCATTATGTTTTCAAAACACATGTGGATACCTACCCGCGCACCCGCCAGCCGCGATCCAGCACAGGACCGGGGCCCCGCCGCCGCCGCAGATTGCGTCGCGCGCGGGCTCGCGGCGCTCGTCTCGCGCAAGAGAATAAAGAGCTCGAAGCTCAATCAAAGGCGGTGCCGCGCTGCCAGTGCAGCCGCGAGCGAGCAGACCTGCGCGCGTCCGCGTCGGTCTCGCCGAGGCACGTGCCCACTGGACCTAAAAACCGGTCTATCTCTAAACTTAATGGTCTAACTGATCCTGCGTCTTGTAACAGAGGTTTGTGTACCACCTTGGGTCCGGCGGCGCGCTCATACCGGACCGAGAGAGTTGCTTTAGGCGCCGCGCCGTCCGCGAGGAAGGCGCCGCCTATCGAATCTAGTCCCCGAGACCTTCGGCGGCAGAGTCCAGACCCCTCGCGCCAAGGCCAGCCGCCGCGCCAAGCCCTTCGCGCGCGAGCGCCCGAACGGGCGGGCGGGGCGGGCCTGGTCCGCGTGCCGGTTCTCCGTGCGGACCGGGCGCCGTGACGCGACCATGGGCCGCAAAAAGACCACGACCAAGGCGGCGCCGACGGCCAAGCCCAAGACGGAGGAGTCCGCCGACGCCGCCAAGAACTTTATGGACGCGGTCGACGCCATCCCGCTGCCCGCGGTGCTCCTGGCGCTCGTCGTCTGCGGGCTGGCGATGGTGCTCGTCAAGATCCAGGCTGGCGAAATGAGCATGCCGGCCTTTGGTGGCGCCGGCGGAGACCTTGCCTTTGAGCACATCATGAGCGACCGCCCGCCCAAGTGGTACACGGACCAGCACGAGGTCACAGAGACGCTGCCGGCGGTCACGAACGTGGACCACCCGTTCTCGTTCGCGACGCATGTGACGACGGCAACGTTCCAAAAGGAGGTGGTGGAGGCGGATCCGGACTCGGTCGTCCTCGTCGTGTTCTACGACCCCCGGTCCCACGCCTTTCAGCAGCTGCACGAGGAGATCGACGCCGCGGCGCAGCGTGTGGGCTCCCACCCGCGGCTCGCGAGCCGGGCTCGGATCTGCGTCGTAAATGCCGCCGTCGACGCATGGCTGGGCGAGCTGTACGCCCCGCTCGGCGTCACAGCGCAAGAGACCACCAAGACGACCATGAGCTCGTTCCAGTTCGGTCGCGAATCGACCTTCATGATGCTCTCGCGTGTGTTCCGCGCCGGCCGCGTTGCCGGCGCGTACAAGGGCATCTACGAGGCCGACGACTTGCTCAACTTTCTCGAGCTTGCCATTGAGCCGCTCGAGCCTCGCCGGCTTCCGACGGCCGCCGCGCTCACGGCGATGGTCTCGGGCGAGCAAGCCCGCCGCCCGGCCTTGGCCGCCTGCACAGGTGTTGTGGACCCTGACGAGTTTGCCGCGCTCGCAAAGCGCTTCCACGGCAAAGCCTTCTTTGCCCTCGTCGACGACGCCACGGCATGCAACGATGGGTCCGGCGAGGAGAATGGCAGCGTTTGCGCCCTGGTGAGCTACAGCCCGCGCGAGGAGCGCAAATGCTTTCACGCCAAGCTGGAGGAGGGCAGGGCGGCGAGCTCTCTCGCTGGCGAGGACGCAGAAGCCTTTATCCGGCTCGAATCTCGCACGCAGCTCGAGGAGATCCGCGAGGACAACATGCACGTGTACATGCGCAAGCCCTTCATTTGTGTGCTGCTCCTGGACCTCGAAAACATTGCGCAGTACCGAGACGTCTCGCAGATTGCTGCCGCGACGCGTAAGCACGAGCGCCTGGAGGCGCTTGGTACTCATATCGAGTTCGTCCTGGCCGACGCCAAGAGCATGGCGGAAGCTTATGACCTCGCGGACGACGAAGCGAACGCGATCCTTTTCCAGTCGAGCTTGATCACATCCGGAGAGCCAGAGAGCGTCTACTCGGCCGCGGTGCCTGCGCAGGCGCTCTCTGCAGGGCCCACGGACGCGGTGGTCGAGGCCGTGACGGCTTGGCTCTCGGGCGAGATTGGCGACGACCTCGACGAGTTCGTCCGCGAACACGCGCTCTTCGTTCAGCAGGGGGGGCTGGATCGCGCCGAGCAGGGCGCGCTGTCGGCGTCGGCATCGGCGGGCCTTACCGACGTGCAAAAGAAGCAGCCTGAGCTGGCGGCGAACGCCAAGCCCCAGGTTGACTTTGACCCGGAAAACGAAGTGTTTGAGCTCTCGCGGACGACCACTGCGTACGCGCAAATGAGCATCAAGCAGATCATGGGATCCTTTCGGGAACTCTACGCCGAGTACGCCCTGCTCGAAGAGATTTGGGAGGGGTACTCGGCCGAAGAGAAGCGGCGCGAGAGGGCGCTGCGCGACGGTCTCGAAATGGTGCGTAACTACATCAAGACCCACAAGTTCCTGCACGAGTTCGTGCAGACGATCCCGCTGACGCCGCGGCGGCTGCGCGAACTGCTCGAGACCAAGGGCGAGCGCAAGGAGTTCCTGCGCGCCGTAGAGCGCCTTGACGTGGAGCGCGTGCGTCTCGCCAACCAGGGCTACGAGGACGAGGAGCACGGCTCGCAGGATGGGGCCTTTCGCTCGGCCCGGAGCGAGTGGGCCGATTCGGCGTACTTTTTGGAGTTCGCGCTCTATGACATCTACAGCGAGCGCTCCGTCGAGTACACGGTTGCGCGTGCGGCGTCCGGGGCTACGGCGCCGCCAGAGGCCGAGATGCTTCAGATTGATCGGCGGTCCGCGGACGAACTGACCATGGAGGAGTTTGCTCGCGAATACGCCGGCAAGGGCAAGCCGGTCATCATCGAGAACGCGCACCTGACCAAGCAGACCTGGAATCTGACCTTTTTCAAGGAGCGCTGCGGGGGCAAGTACCCGAACTATGTGACCCTCGATCGCTCGCAGCAGACCTGGGGCGGCCTGGTCTCGGTGTCGGCGCGTGTCAACATGAGCGAGTTTGTCGACACGCACCGCACCGTAGAGGCGCGCAAGGGCTGGTACGTGCACGACTGGAGTCTGCCGCGCAAGTGTCCAGAGGTCTTTGGCGAGGCTCCGTACGAGGATTTTGTCGTGCCAAAGTACTTTGCAGGGGATTACACGCAGCGGCTGCCCTTTGAAGGGTACCAGCACACGTGGCCCTCACTCTTTGTGGGCGCCAACGGAACGCAGAGTCTCATGCACGTGGACAGCGGCGGGACAAATTTTTGGATGTACCTCGTGTCGGGCGTCAAGGAGTGGCGCTTCTTCGAGCGTCGCGACATCCCCAACCTATACGCGCGACCTCTCTCGGCGTCCTTCGCGGTCGACCCCTTTGAGCAAGATGGCGAGCGCTTTCCCCTGGTCGGCAAGGCCAAGATGTACCACGGGATGCAGCGCGCCGGCGACCTCGTGTTCGTCCCGGGAGGGTCGCCGCACGGCGTGCGCAACCACGACGACGTCGTCGGCCTCTCGATGAACTATGTCGACGACACCAACATGTGGCTCTACCTCTGGTCGCAATTGCACAATGGCAACTACCGCGCCTTTGAGACGCTGACGCAGAAAAACTTTCCTCGCGGGCTCCGCAAGGATCAGGAGGACTTGCCCTTTGGTCGGTTCAAGAGCACGGACTGGTACAAGCTATGGAAGCAGGGCGACCTTGACCTCAACATCGACAACTACAAGTAAATCTTTGTGTCCCAGTGCGTCCGGGGCTTCTCCTCGGCTGCCGCGGGCCCCGGTACACGCTTACCTAGGCCGCGGAAACTCGACGTCAGGCTCCTTGCAGGCCAAATTGTTGCAGGCATAAGCTCATAACCTAAGCTTCTGACGCTTTTGCCGATGATCAATACCAACGAGGTCGTCCTCATGGCCTATGATAGGCAATGCTGCTCGTCCTAGGCGCCGTCCCGTACTTACGTAGTGGCGCGTCCCGGGCGGGTTCCCATCGGACTCCAGCCCATAATAACAAAGGTGCACAAAGGTGCTGTGACCCTTATTCTGGTTACGGAGCTCTTGCTCGGAGAATTGTGACGACGTCGAGAGCTGCAAGACGTGCAACAGAACCCCAAGAAGACCGCGCAAGACCCGCACGGCCGCGAGGAGCACGCGACGCCGCAGCCAGGCCTCGGGGACGCGAGAAGATGTGCTACAAGACCAAGTGCCAGACGTGCGGCAAGACGACGTGGGGCGGCTGCGGCGCGCACATTGACAGCGCGCTGCGAGGCGTCCCGAAGGACCAGCTGTGCACCTGCTCCGAGGCCGACAGGAAACCCGGCGCAGGCTGCGTAGTGCAGTAGCCACGCGCGCTGGACGCGAGTGAGCAGAAGCGCCCAGTGATGTGGAGAATGACAATCGCGACCCGGTGCGGCCCCTCAGGCTGACCTTGTGCAAGGGGATAGAGGCACGGGGCGCTCAAGATGCTGCGACGTGGGAAGCGCTGCTGGCGATGTTGAACGACCGAGATGACGATGAGTTGGTTAGCCTCTACGTAGTATCGCGTATACATGCATATTTGCTGTCTAGATTAGACCCACGACTTGCCTTGCCCAAGTTGCCATGGCTCGATCGATTCTCTGCTACGCGATCTCGAGTCTCGACTAATTGCGAATCGAGCGGGACCGGCGGAGCATCGGACGCGACTCGACTTCTTATCGTCGTCAGGAATGAGAGGCTGACGAAGTTCGCAGCCTGTTTACACGTCCAAGTGAAAGGCTGGACCACGGCGAGCTTGCAAAATCTAGTCCAAAGCAGACGTAATACCGCTATGAGCCGGCGGAACGCTGCTGATGGCGACCGGCCAGATCGATACCGTGCGGTCTCCGAATCGACAGGACAGCGAACGGAAGAGCAAGAGCAACAACAAGATCATTGGTGAAATTTGGATCATTGGGCTCATTACTTCTCAGTAGGCCTAAGACGTCGGTGATGGATTTTGACAAGTCTGTGTCCCGATAAGTGCTGCCGTCGGGGCTTGCCTTGCGTGCCTGTGGCGGCAGGCTCGAAGCGTATCACAAGATCGACATCAACAAGAGACTACTCGCGCCGGCTTCGCCAAAATGCAGACGGTCCTCAGCAACAAACCCGTAGGCACTTTTCATTCATAGGACGTGGCGATACTTCTTGGTCTCGTGAAGCGCGCGCCGCCCTCACGACGTCATTCTGCACGGCCGCGTCAATGTGCTAGGTGCTCCTTGGCGGTCATCTTCTGTGGTAGACGACAGTCCTCGAAGCCGCCGCCTTCCTCGTCGAGACATGGCGGGTGCTCGCGGCCGACGCCTCACTAATCTCTCTTGCACGTGCACAACTGGTCCTTGGGCACGCCGCGCAGCGCGCTCTCGATATGCAGGCCGCAGCCGGCCCAGGTGGTCTTTCCGCACTTGCTGCACTTCACCTGAAAGCACATGGTTCCGCGCGCGCGAGGCGTCCTCGGTCTCCTGCGGCCCGGGTCTGAGCGGAGCCTGCGCTGCGCGGGGCTCTGCTGCTCGGCGCGGGGCTGGCGTCGCTCGAAGGCGGTATGACGTCCGTCGACGGACCTGGCCAGGTGAGCGGAGTCCGGCGCCATAAACTCCGAGGCCGAGCCCTTTTTGCGCCCCTCGCGGTCCCAAAACCTACCCTCTTTATTAGACACGGCCGCCCTCGAAGCCGATAACCTTGAGCACGAGCGTGGCGAGCTTTGAGAAACTGCGCGAGGCAAGTTGGCGATTGGGCAGAATGCGAGACGAGCGCGAGACGGGCGCCAGGACGATGGTTTCGAGGTCGGGTACTAGTTGTACGAACGTACGTAATGAGAAAACATGGTGATAGAATACGGAGAATTTCGACAGAGAATTGTGGACACCGTGCATGTCTGAGACCGCGATGACGTCCGCGAAGACATTCGACCGCTAGCTAGCCATCACTTCTTCTTGCACATGCAGAGCTGGTCCTTGGGCACGCCGCGAAGCGCGCTTTCGACGTGGTTGCCGCATCCGCCCCACGTGGTTTTGCCGCACTTATCGCACTTGACCTGAAAGCACATCTTGAGCAAAGCCACTTGCCTGGCTGCTTGCTTGCTTGCTCGTTTGCTCCGTGTCGCTTTTGCTTGCTTGGTGATCAACTTTGTTCAACGTTTGGGATTTGCGTTTAGAGATTTGCGCGCTCGATCACCGTCGAACCTGAGATGATGATGATGATGAGATGAACGCTGCAAATGACCTGCAAATTCTCCGGAGCCCCTTCGCCGACGCTGAGCGGCGAGTCTAGGTCACTTGGATCCCGGCCCCTCTGCAGAAGGGACCGGGAGCATCGGTCTCCGTGCGTTGTCTGTGCAGTGTACGTACTGGTCCTCGCCAGAGAAGACTGGCGAGTCCATTGCAACACGGGGAATTCCACCTCGGTATTTCGTTTTTCTCACACCATCCGTCGACCGAGTTGCTGGCTGGTTGCAAAACGATGCTGCGTCTGTTGTCGTCGTCGTCAGGACCTGGTCCTCGGCCTCATCACTGTCAAGACTGTCAAGACAAGGCAGAAGCCTGCTACAACAGGCTCAGCCGGACCTCACTGTTTGCGCCGCTGCATGTACGAACGTAGGTGGTACGTACTTGTGTGAGTACGTACTACTACGTCATACGCAACGGTCCTCTGTCGGCCTCCTGGGGCTGAACAGGACCAGAGAAGACTGGCGAGTCCATTGCAACACGAAGAATTCCACCTCGGTATTTCGTTTTTCTCACACCATCCGAGTTGCTGGCTGGTTGCAAAACGATGCTGCGTCTGTTGTCGTCGTCGTCAGGACCTTCGCCGTCCACCGTCACTCAACAAGATCCTCTACAAGACCTCTACAAGAAGTAGTACACACCAGGCCTAGTATGGCATTTTCTCCGTCGGATGACTCCGGACGAAGAGGCGATCATACCGGAATGATAACTCCGGCGAATGAATCCAGGCCCAGCGTCGGCAACCAGCAATGGCAACTCGAACACACGTTACACAAGGCAACCAAGGCTGAAAGATGTGCTTCCAAGTCAAATGCGACAATAGCGCGAAACTTGGGGCGGTTGTGGCCGGCATATTGACAGCGCCCTTCGCGGCGCGCCCAAGGATCAGCTTTGCACGTGCAAGAAGAAGTGATTCTAGTCGGAACGTAGTAGAACTGCGTGCGTAACATGGTACGAGCCAGGCCCTTCATGTAGTGGGCCTACACCAACTTGTCGAATAATTCGCCCTGCTCCTTTTTCCGTATTCTCTCGCGGACGAGCGCCTTGCGACTCCGGACGAGCTTTTCCATGCTTGCCGTGGCTGCTTGCCTGCGCTCAGGATACCGGCGGCGGAAATTCGCGGGAAATTCGGAGTAGGCCTACGTTGCATGTGTCGGCTCGTCGTCCTGACGGTTGAGCCTTCGCGTCCCGGGCCTCAGGCCTGTTCACTGGCCGACGCCCTAACTCCCCATCCTTGTTCAGAAGATACCAACCAAAGCCTCTCCTTAGCGCCAATTTATCGTGCCGGATGCCACTGATTATGTTGGACTTCGGCGAGAGGCCGAGCGTGCCACCGGCGCGCGAAACCCTGAAAGAAGCGGCCGCTGCTCGTGTAGCTAGCTGAGCGCTTTGTCCTCGGCCGCAGCTGCTGCTGTTCGTCCGTCGGTCGGGATGGCGGCGCGGCGAATTCGTCGGTCGGACGCGGCCGGCGGCACGGCAAAATTTGGCGGATTTGATCCGGCGCACTGTACCCAGCTCGCACTTGGGACTTCGGGGTTTTGCCGACCTCGGACCTTTCGCGAAACCGGACTATTTTCAGCGCCCGGATAAACCGAGCGGGCAAGGGGCCGAGAAGGGCAACCAACTTGAAGGCTGCTGCAGCAAACCCGCAACCCCCGATCCCAAGCAAGACCTCACGAGCAAAGACAAGGGCAAGCAAAACAAGTTAAGAAGCAAGCAAGATGTGCTTCCAAGTCAAGTGCGACAAGTGCGCGAAGACGACGTGGGGAGGCTGTGGCCGCCACGTCGAGAATGCGCTGCGTGGCGTGCCGAAAGATCAGCTCTGCACATGCAAAAAGAAGTGATGATCATTGGTGCGTGCGGCCGCATATAGTGTATTCTATGAAATCATGGATGATTTAGCCTGCTGTTTCTTCTATACCTTGCGGACGAGCGCCTTGCGGCTCGGGATGAACTTGGTCATGCTTGGACGTGGCTTCCGGCCTGCGCCTGAGCTCGATATGCCGGCACGACCTCGCGAGCAATGCGAAGCATATTGTGTGTGTCGGCCTGTCTGCATTGACGGCAGAGGCGTCGCCTGTTGCCCACGGACGCTCTATGCGCGGAATGTAGGTCTTCATCATCGTCTAAAGGGTACGGAAGCTGCTTGCCTTCCGTGAGTTCGAGATTCACGACGAATTCGACGTTCTTTTTGCGGCTATAGGCGGGCAGAAACAAGTGGAAGGGAAGCACCTGATTGTGGCTCTCAGCGTCTCCCTTCGCCGAATTTTGAGCGGCCTCTTTCTTAGCCTTGCTTTCGGAAGACCCGTTTGCCGGACTGACCTCCATGGACGATTCAATGACCATGAGAAAGGCGTGAAAGTCGAGCTCGCCGTCGGTCGCGTGCTTATTAATTACCTGCTGTAGGTGGCCAAGACTGCCCTGCAGGCCGACGAGGCGGAGCGCGAGCGAGATCTCTTCAAAGTCGAGTGCTCCGCTCCCGTCTTCGTCAAGCAGCTCAAAGACCTTGAGGTACACGCGCCGCATCTCCGCAGTCATCTTCGCAGCCACGCGGCCTCCTCGTCTCTGAATCCACTCATTTCTACGTTGCGCGATCACTTCTTGCGACTGCACGTGAATCTTGTCACAGCGCTTGCACCCATGCGTGGTGCCGCGCCAGCACTCCCACTTGGGCCAGGCGTTTGGCTGCGGCTCCCTCACCTTGCGTTGCCCGCCGGGCCTATCGCGCGCTGCTGCTCGTGGCGACGCTTGTCTTGGCTCTCTTGGCGCGCTCGGCGACATCCTTCTAACCCCGAAGTCTTTGCTCTTCGCCGCCCTCGCCGTCCATTTCTCGGGCTTGGCGCGAGTCGGGACCTGCGGAATCGCCTCGAGCAGCTCCGCCACCTCTGCGCGTGGCGCGCCGTTCTCCATGCCGTCCGCGCGCTCAGCGCAGTCAGACTATTCGCACGCAAGCTCTGGCGCCCTCTGCTCCAGGATCCTCGACTGCGCTTTGCTCGACCCGTGCCGGTTTGGCGCGCCTCGGCGCCGCCGTCCCGCGGGTCCATCTCCAGTTTCTCGTACGTACTCGAACGTGTCCCCGCGCGCACCGTTGTGGCGCACACCTTTCGCACCCCTTCCCTATTGAGCGGGGCTCGCAAAGCTCCGCAAAACTTAGCTGCCAAAACTGGACGCCGGGCCTTGTGGCCGTCTTCTCCGCGCGAGACGGCCGACGAGAGAGGCAATGGGTCGCGCCGCGATGCCTGCGTCGCGCGGAGGCCAAAGCTCGCGAGCCGAGACAGACGCTCGGACCGCGGCGAAGCTCGGCGAGGCGATGCAGACCAAAGCCGCGGACCAGGCGCGCTTGATCGCCACCAAGCTCTTACGCGGCGAGAAGGCCTCGCATCTCGACTGGGCAAAGGTTGACGGCTTCGAAGCTAAGCGGCAACGCGCCGTGACGAGTCATGAGCAGGACGCCTCGCCGGGGCCGGGCCACTACGACGTTCGCGCAGCCGAGCGCCGTCTGAAGGCACGCGGATCCAACGGCGCACTGCGCTGGCACGAGCCGCCGCAGCCCACCAAACGTACAGTGAGCGATCGAACCGAAGGCAGGGACATGCGTGATGACTTGAGGCTTCCCTCGTGCTTCGACGCAAAACCAGACTCGAAGCCCCGAGCCCGTCGAGCTCCTTCGATCTGATCAGCAACACGCCTTTTACGCTATTTCGTCTCGAGTACCAAGGCTTGCTTGTGCTGCTTTGCCGACGAAGCAACTCCTTTGCGCACGAGAGGTCCCGGGTCCTTCTTATGGGCTCCCATTTCCTCGTTCCCTGCATGTATGAAGCCAAATAATCAAGCACAAACTCAAAACCGCGTCTTCACTGTCTCCATGCCATTGGCTTTTGATGGACAATCCCTGGCTTTCCTTGCCGCTGTGCTGCTCGAGCTGCGTCCCGTCCACCTGGCGTGGATCTCGCCCTAAGAAATAAGTGGCCCAATCGCGTTAGGCCCTTTCGTCTTCGCAGGCGCAGAAAAGATCCAGAGCGCCTTCTCCTTAGACCCCCGCGCGCGCTTCGCTTCGAACGACCCCGCG
>KQ758850.1:11653965-11666377 GCA_001462505.1 Aurantiochytrium sp. T66 | reverse complement strand
CGAAATCTGAACGAGATGGACGAGGTCTCGCGCGCGGAGCGCAAGCTCGTGAGCGACAAGCTGCACGAGCTCGTGGGCTACAGCGAGAACGCGACGGAGGACTTTGTCATCGCGCTGTGCAGGTCCGCCAAGTCGGAGTCGGACGCCGTGAGCAGGCTGCAGGCCTTCGACCTCCCGAATGACGCCCGGACGCATGCATTCGCGAGGGAGATCATGGCGTTCCAGCGCGGCCGCGGCACGGCGGGCGCGGCTTCTTCTGCGCGCGCATCGGCCGAGAGCGGAAGGCCGTCTAGCTCGGCAGAAAGCTATGGCCTCGTGCTCGAAGATGTCGAAGGAGATCTCGCAGAGACCGCCTCCTTCTCGTCGCGCAAACGCAAACATCGACGCAAGGAGAAGCGCCGCGACGAGCGCAAACACAGCAAGAAGAGCAAGCGAAAGGACAGAGACAAGACCAAGAGCGACAGCGGCGACGACGTTGAGAAGAAGTCACGCGAGGAGCGCAGACGGGACCGAAAACGCGCTCGCGAAGAGCGTCTGCACGTCCCATCTGTCGACGGCTTCGCCGAGGAGGACCGCCCCGTGGTCATTCCCGGCCAGGATGAAGACGACGAAAACGAGGATGAGAGCGGCGATGACAGCAAGAGCGACGCCGGTGGCGACAATGATGACGGGGGACCAGACAAGGCCGCTCGCGCAAGCGAGGACCCGGACGAGGAGGCTGACAAGGCCGAAACGGAACACGAGCGCAAACTACGCGAATTTAACGAATTCGTGGGCACAGGCGAAGACGGCAAGGAGGAAGGCGAGCGCATGAAGCGCCGCGCCGCCAAGAAGGAGCGTGAAAAGCATGAAATGAAGCTGAGCCAGATACGCGACGAGAGCGACCGGCTGCGACGCGAGTTTACGATTGAGGAACTACGCAACGAGTCGCGCTACGCGTACTTGGCAAAACGCGAGGAACGCGAGCTCAAGCTTTTGGCGGCCAGCATCCAGGACGAAGAGGAGCTCTTCCAGGGCCAGAAACTCACCGAGCAGGAGAAGCGCGACCTTGAGGTCCGCAAGGAGCTGAAAAAGCTCATCGAAAGCCGCAAGGAGATCGACCGCAAGACCCAGGACGAATTCTACAAACTCCCCGCCGCCTACGAGGACGACCGCGGCCGCATCGATGCCAAGAAGCGCGAAGCCCTTCTCACACAGCGCTACCAGGACGAGGGCCGCCAAAAGACCGAGAATGAGGTTTGGGAGGAGCAGCAGACCAAGCTGGCCAAACTGCAGGGGCAGCAGAGCGGCGCGGACGATGCATATGCGCTAATCAAGGCGAGTGAAATCGACTTCGTGCCGACCAGGCGCCTCAAGGGAACGGGCCGAGCAGAGGCCAAGTCGCGCAAGCGGTCATCGTCCGCGTCTTCGCCTCCGGACGCCACGCAAGATAAGGAGCCTGCGTCGACCCATCAGCCCACCATGGCCGAGGTGCGCGCCGCGCTGCCCGTGTTTCCGTATCGCGAGGAGCTGCTGCGCGCCATCAAAGAGTATCAAGTCCTAATTGTCGTCGGCGAGACCGGGTCGGGCAAAACGACGCAGATCCCGCAATACATCCACGAGGCCGGGTATTCTGCGCTGGGCAAGATTGGGTGCACGCAGCCCCGCCGTGTGGCGGCCATGAGCGTGGCCGCCCGCGTCGCCCAGGAAATGGACGTTAAGCTCGGTCGTGAAGTCGGCTACTCGATCCGTTTCGAGGACTGCACGTCCGAGGGGACGCTCATCAAGTACATGACAGACGGCATGCTCTTGCGCGAGTTCATGACGTCCCCTGACCTTGCCGACTATAGCGCCATGATGATTGACGAGGCGCACGAGCGCGGCCTAAATACGGACATTCTGTTCGGGCTTATCAAAGACATTGCCCGGCACCGCAAGGATCTTCGCATTGTGGTTGCCAGCGCCACCCTCGATGCGCAAAAGTTCGCGGCGTACTTTGACAATGCGCCCATCTTCAACATCCCGGGGCGCAGGTATCCGGTCGACATCATGCATACCAAGGCGCCTGAAGCGGACTACCTGGACGCTGCGGTAGTGACAACGCTACAGATTCACATCAGCGAGCCGACACCCGGTGACGTTCTCATCTTCCTGACGGGCCAGGAGGAGATTGAGGCGGCGCGCGAGATGCTCGTACAGCGCACGCGCGGCCTGGGGACCCGCATCAAGGAGCTCATTGTGTGCCCGATCTACGCCTCGCTGCCAAGTGAGGAACAGGCCAAGGTTTTTGTCCCTGCGCCGCCCGGGGCGCGCAAGGTTGTACTCGCGACAAATATTGCCGAGACCTCGCTGACCATTGACGGCATTTGCTACGTGATCGACACCGGATTCTGCAAACAAACCAGCTACGACGCGCGGTCCGGGATGGACTCGCTCATGGTGACGCCCATCTCGCAAGCGGGCGCGCAACAGCGCGCGGGCCGTGCCGGCCGAACCGCTCCCGGTAAGTGTTTTCGTCTGTACACAGAGTGGTCCTTCAAGCACGAGCTCGAGGAAACGACCATGCCGGAGATTCAGCGGAGCAACCTTGCTTCCGTGGTCCTCATGCTTAAGAGTCTCGGAATCCACGACCTCGTGGGCTTTGACTTTATGGACCCGCCGCCGCCAGAAGCTCTCATTCGCTGTCTGCAGCAGCTCTACGCGCTCGGCGCGCTCACGGACAAGGGGGAGCTAACCAAGGTGGGCCGACGCATGGCCGAGTTCCCCGCGGACCCGATGCTGTCCAAATCCCTTTTGGCGGCGGAGAAGTATGGGTGCGTCGAGGAGGCTCTCACGGTGTCGGCCATGTTGGACGTAAACGCGTCCGTGTTCTACCGGCCCCCGGACAAGGCCGTGCACGCGGACACGGCGCGCAAGACCTTTGCGCAGGGCGACGGCGCCTTTGGCGACCACCTGGTGCTCAAGGCTGTCTACGACCAATGGGCGGCCGCGAACTACAGCGCGGGCTGGTGCTACGAGAACTTTGTGCAAGTGCGGAGCATGCGGCGCGCGCGCGACGTGCGCGACCAGCTCGCGGACTTGTGCGACCGTATCGAGCTCGAGCGTGAGTCGAGCGCGGACCCGGAAAAGCTGCGCAAGGCCATCACAGCGGGCTACTTTTTTCACACGGCGAAGTTGCAGAAAGATGGCTCGTACAAGACTGTCAAGGACCAGTACAGCGTCCACGTCCATCCCTCGAGCAGTCTGCACAAGAGGGATCCACTTCCCAAGCTTGTGCTGTATCACCAGCTCCAGCGCACCAAGCAAGAGTACATGCGGCAGATCATGATCATAAAGCCCGAGTGGCTTTTGGAGATTGCCCCGCACTTTTATACGCAGCGCGACATTGACGAGATGGTGCGCGCCAACAAGCCCCGCGCGAACGTGGCGGGCTCCATCGCCAAGGCCAAGGGTGACGCCTCGGAGAGGTTCGTGCTTGACAAGAAGGGGTGACACAGTAGGAGAGGCATTTTTTGACAAGAAAAGAACAACATGTGATCATTGAGTGAGCCAGGCGTCAGGATCGCGCCGCGCGCAAGCCCATTCATCCTTCCGCTGCACTTTCGTCGTAACAGCGTCGGCGCTTGCCGTGCAATAGCTACTGCTCGTCAACGGCGTTGCGACCTTGGGTATCCGCATGCACAGCGCCATAGCAGGGCGGCCACTTAGACCCGCACGGTCTGGGCGCGCGCGTCCTCCGGGATGAGCTCGCGGTTCAAGAACACGGCGCGAGAAAAGGGGAAGACGAGTGCGTGCGAGATGAAGAGGAAGAAGTAGAAGGCGGCAGCGGCGCGGATATGCGAGCACGAGATGGTGAAAAAGCCCACGTTAGCCGGCGTGCAGTTCGTCGACAGAGTCGCAATGCTGGAAAAGGCGGAAAGGGTGATGTACGAGAAAAGCACGTCGCCGGGCATACCGCTCAGGGCGAATCCCTTAACGACCGCATCGCTGCGCATCGAGGTCAGCGTCAATGCGCCGAGGACGGCGCTAGCGAAGGCAAAGACTGCCGACAAGGCGCCGGCCGCAATGCCCCACGTCACCGAGTTGGTTCCCGAGTACCACTCATCGGAGGCCCCAAGGGCGAGCGCCACCACGGCCACGACAATTTGCAGGACCCGCATAACGACGACCGCCTTCGTCAGAGTGTCGGCCTCGGCCGGAGTCTTCGGGTTGAGCATGCCGAGGCCGAACACGGACGAGCAGAACGTCGGCGAGCTCTTCACTGCCCTTTGGGCCTCGGCGGTCGGCGACTCGCCCTCCGCTCCCATCCTGATGATGTCCTGCTTGACGTTCGTCGACGACGGGCTCGAAAACGAGATCCCTCTTTGGCTAGCCGAGTATGTTGCGGCTCTGGGAGCCCACGTTCTGTAAAGTACGTAAGACCTAAAAGCTATGCTCCCGGTCGGTCTGCGCGAGTTGACGGTCTGGAGACTGGACTCTGGTGGCCGCCGGCGCAAAACGGTTCCTCTGGCAGCCGTGCAGTGCGGGCAACAGAGCTGTCGCTGTCGGCCGCAGTAGGACAGCTACCATTCTTGCCTGCCAGCGCAGGGTGTGCGTCTCGATCAAGGCTCGGCTCGAGCACTGGCAGTGACAGAGGCCGATCGATACCTGGTCTTGCAGTCAGGCAGGGCAATGCCAGGCCTCCAAACTTCAAGCGAGCATTGTACATTGCGTGGGTCTTGCGTGGCGCCCCGTACCCCTGGGTACGTACGTACCCACGTACTACGGGTACGTAATAAGTTACGACGATGATGATGACGTCCGCAGACTCCGCACCGAGTCAGCCGAGATCTGATGGTTTATCGACCGTCCGGGACACGCCATCAGCGAGCCAGCGGCGCGGCCCGCGCTCGCTCACAGTCAGTGCAGTGCCCACACCCACGTACCTTCTGCTTCAGCTGTCCGCCTGAGCAGGCTGGCTGGAGCCGGAGTCTGGCCTTCAAGTTTAGGCCTGGAGCGGGACATGCAGGACGTCCGCTACGGTCCGCAGGACGATGGCGCGGCGAGCGGCGCCACCCTCGGCGCGCTCGCTGCGATCGATGGCTGGACGATCAATGACGTCATACCTTCCCTGGCTGCGGGGCGGCGACGAGCCGGGTTGGTTAGGTTAGGTTAGGTTAGGTTGTTTGGTTAGAGCGGCCGCTGCGCGCGACGGGATGGCGGCCAGAAGGCCTTCAAGCACGCTCGCGAGCAGAGCAGAGCCCAGGTCGAGCCCAGGCTGGCGACCGCCTGCGCGGGCCCCACAATGAGGAGCGAGCCAGGGCGAGAAAGTACGTACGTACTGTACGTACGTACCATGGTACGTCGAAAGTACCGCCCGGGCGTACGTTCGTACGTACGTGCACGTACGGGCGCGCACGACGAAGCACGACCCCGCCGAGGATGCTACAATTTGCAACGTTTCGGGCATGAAGGCTACGTATTTAGGTCTGAACTTCGGAGGATGCTTGCTTGGAAAGGGATTTCCGAAATGTGTTACGGGTTACTACGCGAGCGGGATGCTACATCATCGAGCCCTTGACGATGAGGCTCGTGCGGCGCTTGGGGCCGAGCTCCTCGTCGGCAAGGTCGTCGCCCTTGGAGGATCCCTGGGCCCTGCTCTGCGAGTCGATGCTGGATGGTGGCGCGTACGGCTGGGGCGTAGAGCGGTAGTTCGCATCGTGGTCCCCGCTGTAGGAAGGACTCTGGGCCTCGTCGGCGGCGTCCATGGGCGAGCGCGGCGTAAGGTCCTCGGCATCCTGGTACTGCTGCCGGTTCTGCTGCTGCTGCTGCCGGTTCTGCTGCTGCTGCTGGAGCTGTTCCTGCTTGAGGCGCGCGACCTGCTCCTCTTCGGCCTTGAGCTGGCGGCGCAAGTTGTCGTTCATGGCCTCGAACGAGCTCTTACGACGGAGCGCAATGCGGCCCCCGGAGCTGGGCTGCTGGTACTGGCTCGCGGCAGATTTGGGCTCCGCGGGCGTGGATGGGCTTACGGGGGACTCGACGGCGGCGGGGCGCGACTCAGTGCTGTTCTTCTGAGGCACCTCCATGTCGCTGACGCTCTTGACAACTTCGTCGTCGATGGGGGCCATGTGGATGCCCTGCACGTGCTGGTGGAGGCGGCGCTCCATGTCGGCCGATTGGTCAATCTCGCGCCAGTGGGACGAGGCTTCGCGCCAGTGCGAAATGACATCGAAGAGGTGCATCTCGTCGAGAATGTGCCGGATGAAGCCGTCGGAAAGGTTACGCTCGATCTCCTCGCGCTCCGCGAGCGGACCGTAGCTTGCCTCGTCGAAGCAGTACCCGAGAAGAGGCAGGTAGTACGGCTTGCGGCGGAACTGCATCCGGAACTTTTGCGTGTCGATCCGGTTCTCGAAAGCGATCGCGAGGTTGAGGATGATGGCGTCGTAGTGTCGCAGCGAGTCGCGACGGATGATCTTGGTGGCGGACTCGAGGTCGAAGGCGATCTCGCCCTCGAGACCGGCATCGCGGAGGATGAACATGAAGAGGCGCTGCAGCTCGATCTTGGGCTCGACAATGAGCACGCGCAGGGCGCGAGGAGCGCCCGAGTTCTTGCGACCTTGGGTCTTGCGCGTGAGAAAGGAAACATTGCGAGCGTTCTTCTGCTCCGCGGCCAAGGGCGACGCATACGGGGACACGGCGCGAGCGCCCCGGATCCGCTTTGCATACGGATCGAGTACCACGAATCGGACGTACCAGGCGAAGAAACCAAAAAGGTTCTTGGCAAAGAGGTCACCGACCGAGTGTCCGATCCGGTCTCCGTCGCGGCCCATGATGTTGAAGCAGGGCGGTCCCACCGCGTAGAGGAAGATGAAGAGGCTCTGCGCGAAGAAGAAGTAAATCATGGTCGCGAGAATCCACTCCCAGCAGCGCTCGTGGACCTGGAAGTACTTCTTCTTCTGGTTCATGAGCTGGATGAGATCGACCACGAGCCAGAAGCAGACAAGGTACGACGCCAGGTTGAAGATCCACTTGAGAGTGACGTTCTTCTGCATCGCGGCGAGCACACCAAAGGCAATCATGACGATGTCCTTGACCATCATGAAGGTCACCCTGGGGAGCTCCAGGTCATCCGGGGTCATGAGGTTGAGGAGGATGTTGACGTTCGAGATGATCACGGGGCAGGTCATCATCCAGAACAGGTACCGGCCGACGGCCAAATCAAAGGTCTCGCCCGCGTGGTTCTGAATCGGGATGTAAAGGAAGTCGGTGGTGCCGAAGCACGAGAGCGAGTACACGCAAAAGGTCACGAACTGGACGTACAGAGGATGGAGGTTGCACCGTCCGGCGCGGTACTGAACTCCATAGAAGCAGATGAGCGCGATACTGCACGAGAACACGCACAGACGTGCGCCAGCAACGCCCTGCGGGACAGAACTCTCAGGTTGTTCCTGGAGCAGACGCGCAAAGTCGCGCCGCCATGCCTCGTGCTCGTCCATGTTGAGCGGGTCCATCTCGCCGCTAGCTTGTCCACGAAGAGGAACGCACAAAGTGCTACTGCGCGTTCGTTGCTTGCCTGACTGCCCGGAGCCGAAGAGTGCTTGCGTCCGAGGGCTGCCTCGGACGAAAAGGTTCTGGATAGATTACTGCTCTCGCACCGCCTGCGTGCTTTTGACTGTGACTGCCAAATGAGTAAGCTAGGCCCTTAACGTATTCGCTAAAATTGCCCGAGTCGCTCAGCGCGCGAGGCACCGATGGATCAGCCCGCTCCAGATATCTTAAAGGGTTTTGGACGCGACAAATTTCATGCTCCATGCTGCTCACGAGACGACTCATTCTAGTCGAGAAAAATTAACCAGCTTCGGGCGCAAACGGCAAGGCTCCTTCGTGACGCATCGCCGCGCCTAGATCGAGCAATTTATGAGATCCGTGGCGACTCGCGACTTGCGCCGCTCGTTCGCTTCCCGCACCACAAGGGCGTCGCCACGGTTGATGGAAGGACCTAAGAGGAACGGATCCCTCAACGGACACCGTTGTTGTATCACTGTGTTAGCCGTGTCGCGAAGCTGTTCATGGAGTTCCGCCGCCGCCGCCGCCCAAAGCTAACAGTATAATGTCACGCGACGCAAGATGTCCGGTGCGTAGCTGGAGCACCGCATCATCGTCCGCCGTGGGCGAGATAGAAATTGCAACTCGCTGGCCGATGTCCTGGTTGCCAGCCATGCGTTTCGTCTACTGCCGCTGTGTACGTACGTACGCCAGGTACCATACGGTTGCTTTGTGCGTACGTACGTCTGTAGTACGTAAACGGATTAGCCGCTGACATGGCAACGGTAAAGCGGACCTCACTGAGCTGCTGCACCGCGACGCACCGTGTTCCCTGCTTCTGCGGCTGCAGGGCCAATATGGGGGCGCCAATGGACGCCTCACTTTCGTGGCTTTTGTCCCAAAAGCCTGGATGAATGAAGTCTTTGTTCGTTGAGATTGAGGCCGCTGAGCGGCAGTGCGGCGGCGGCCGTCTGGTCTTTCGCGGCGACGATGCCGAACGAACTGAGTCTGAGCGCTCGGCGGGCGCGTCACGAGATGGTTCGAGTGCGCGCGCGGAAGGCTGAAGCGCTGTGCCGTTGAAACTTGCTGCGCGGCGGCCGACCGACTATGAGAAACGATTTGGGCCAGGCGTTTCCCGACGCTCATTGACATGTGAGCAGACTCAAGCGTCTCAATTCCTTCACAGCTAAATGTACGTGTGGGGTGCTTGACACGGCCTGATTCTGATTACTCTTTTGAAGTCCAACTCACTGCAATTGCCAGTAGCAAGGGTGGCGCAACCGACATTTCTGTCGGTCTGAGGGACTGCCGCTGTGGCTCGTTGAGTACGGATAATCGTTTCTGTCTGGCTGGCCGGTGATATCGCGCCCAGGAACGAAGAACTTCGTTGGCGCCGAAAATGTTCTTCCGAACGTACCTGGAGCAGAATGCAGTGCCTTTGGCTTGCACGGTCAATCTCGTCCTCAACGGATGACCGATTGGTGGCATGCGGCGGAATGCACCATTGTATCGCTACTCATCTTGCGTTTCTTTCCTCGAAAGAGGAGTCCGTTTCGTGAACACCCGGCGGCCGGGCTTCCGGCCGGACACTAGCGGTACTTGCTCATGCGGTCCGGCGCGCCGAGCAGGCCCTGCCGACCGTAGGAAGGACCGCGAAGCAGTGCCACAGTGTCAATAGCCTGGTCACCGGGCAGTCCGCGGCGAACGGATATGATCCGTTTGCTTACAGGTGTACATCTAGTACACTTATGCAGTCGTGATGGCAGTTCTTCGCAGTTGCTACCCGCTGTGGAGAATCGTGTCGAAAAGGAGAGCTTGGCTTGTCTCATCACGTCTACAGGGCGAAAGAGGCCTCCCTCCGTCCAGTGCACCGGATCTGGAGGTGATGCCCAAGGACATCGCTGGGGCGCACCGCTATCAGCCCGGCAAATCTCTTTCGGGTTGCGTCCAGGCAAGGTCGCAACCTCTGATCCATCGGAGGCAAGCCAGCTATTGCGTCCTTGAGTGCATCGCTGAGCCAAGACAGTACCCAGCCAAACCCTTACAAGTCTCCTCGTCTGACAAGCAAGACCAAGTGCAGGTACTGGCCGCGTCTCCGCCATGGACGGGCTTCTGGAGTACGGCGAGCAAGTTTGGCTCGCCGGGGAAGAGCCGCGTCTGCTCGCGTCGGATGACCTGCCGTCGGGCGTCTTTGGAGCGCGGCTGTGCGTCTTCGTGTGCTCCGCATTCCTCCTGCTCTTCTACGTGGTCCAGTACAATGCCAAGCGGTGCAACCTTGCCCCGATCCTAGTGCAGCTCGTCACTGTGACGTACTACTGCCTGAGTACCTTTGTGGCCACGAGCTACCTCACTCTGAGGGTGCAGTTGAACGACTCTACCGAGACCTTTGATTTCGCGCTGGGCCGCTACATTTTCTGGATTGGTACGTTTGGCCTGCGAAGGGCTTGCCCCGGGCCCTCTGACCACGCGGTTTGATCAGCTGACTGACGATTTGCGTTGTCGCTCGCAGTGACCTGCCCGGTAATCGTCGCCAACATGTTCGTGTTTTTGCACGTCTTCACTCCCGAACTTCTGGACATGGGCCGCATGGTCATTTTCATAGTGAAGGACATCTTCTTGATGGCTTTCGGCGCTTTGGGCGCTGCGCAAGCCATGAATGGCGTCAAGGGCGTCTTTGTCGGTCTTGCTTTCTTTTTTGCCGTAAGTTACAAACGAAGCAGCTTAGCGCAGTTGCCGGGCTACTTGGGAGGTCTCAACGCTAACGTGCTTCCCTATATGGAACAAACGTTCCGTCACGCCATCTCTCTTCCTTACTACTTTGCTGAGAACTCGTTAGCTTTGGCTCGCCTACGATTTCGTCAAGATTGCGTCGTTGCGCCGGAAGCACTTTGTAGCGCACTCGCAGGGCGTGTGGAACTGGGTTGTGCTCAGTTTCTCGCTGTTCTTCATTTCCTGGACCTTATTCCCTGTGCTCTACGTCGTCGGCCCGCCGGTGCTCGACCTTGTCGATGAAGGCACGGACGAGATTGGGCACGCTGTGGGCGACCTCTTTGCCAAGAACATGTGCGGCTTCGTGGTCTGGTACTCTCGCTTTGTGGTCATGGAGCCTTACACCACACGGTACGATGCGCAGCGGGCCGTGTCACCGTACGCGTCGAACCTGTCGGCCAAGCAGCTCAAGATGGGCGAGATCTCGGAGGATGGTGTCAAGCAACGTCGCATTCGCCGCCCGATTGGCCGCCGCAGCCCGGCGGTGCTCATCGTGGAGCCGCGCATCGAGATGCAGCGCCTTTTCAGCCTCATGCTCAATCAGACTGGTATTGTCACTGAGTTCGCCTTCGACATCAACATGGCCGTGCACATGCTCAAGCGCGACCACCTGGGCACATACCACGTGATTTTCGTGAACCTTTCGGTGCCGACAGAAAAGCGCGTCGAGGTCCAGCGCTTCCGCTCGCACTACCACCGCAAGCCTTACTACCTGCCGGTTCTCGGATACACCTTTGAAGAGGAGAACATGATTGAGGTTCTCGAGCTCGAGGAGCGCCAGCGCACGATCTGCGACGGTGTGATTCGCCACATTCTCGATGAGAACCACATTTACGAGCTGGTCAACCACTGGAAGGACGCGGCCTCGCACTGGCGTGACCTTGACATGTCTGCCGATATTGAGCGCAAGCTGTACGACAACGTGCAGGGAATGCATCGGTCGCCGTCTGCGTACCCTGATGACGAGAGCGAGCGATCGTTCCGGACCATCGAGGACCAGCGCGAGCACTCCCCGGCCGCTGACGGTTTCTACCAGGGCGGTCCAGGCCCAGCGGAGGGCATGGGTGTCAACATGAACATGGGCATGGCGTACGGCGGCTATGGGCCTGAGGACGACTACGCCCCGCGAAGCGCGAACTCAGCGCGTCAGGTGTCTCCCGGCGCGCTTCCTGGTCAGGTCGAGGGCGAGAGAGCCTTTTCGCCCCGCGCGCGCGCGAGCTCGTACAACATGGAGGAACCCAGCTCGAGGAACGGAAGCTACCAGCGGCATGGCAGTTTTTCATCGACCGACTACGGCAGCAACAACTTCGACGGGTTCCAGCAGCAGCAACAGCAGCAGAACCGCAGGATGCATCGCACGCAGAGCGGCGAGTCCATGTCGGTCACCGGCATGGGCCCCGACCCGCGCTACGCCCAGGGCGGTCCTCCGGGCTCTCCCATGCACCGCTACAACTCGCAGCAGGGCTTTGGCAACTACGGACCGCCGCAGCAGCAGCCGCCGCAGCAGCAGCAGCAGTCCGGCGGCTTTGGCTTCTTCCGCAACGCCTTCATGTGATGCGAGAGCCACCTACTTCGATAAGAAAGAACAGAACTTCTCCATCCCCATTTCCAGGTCCGCGTAAGCTCGGTCAGCGCGGTGCTCCCCTCGTCTTGCCTTTGCACGAAGTCTTCCTCGTGCAGGTCGCACGCACTGCAGTTCTTCTCGTGCGTGGCTGGATGTCCCGCAGACGAGCGAGCAGCCGGCTCGGCCAGCCAGCAAGGCCGCGGAGCTCTCAATTTCGCCTCGCAAAGGCTCCCTCTTTAGATGGGAGCGTCCACGGCGACTCGCTCAGCCTCCTGGTCTCGGTTGGCGGCCGCGCGGCCGTCGAGGGGTCCTCGCGGGGTCCTCGGGGGGTCCTCGGGGGTCCCAAACGGTGCGCGCCCTCTCAACGTCTAACTCTTCACGGTCGAGCGCTCGACTCCAATCTTCGAGCGCGCGCGCTGCCCGGCCGTCCGGCCGGCCGGCCGGCCGCCCGCGCGAACGAAGCGAGGCGAGGCGAGGCGAGGCGAAGCGAAGCGACTCGGGCGGCGCGGCACCGATGCTCGCGCGGCGGCATGCCGAGAGCGGGGCCGCGAGCGTGGTCGCGGGCGGTTACGCCTT
>KQ758850.1:11634205-11653955 GCA_001462505.1 Aurantiochytrium sp. T66 | reverse complement strand
CGACGACGACGACGACGACGACGACGACGGCGGCGGCGGCTGCGCGGCGGCGCGGGAGAGGAGGGCGGCGGCCAAGACCGCGGCGATGAGAGAACCGCCCGCGGACGAGACCTCGAGGCCGCGCACCATCAAGAAGCTCTTCGTGTACCCCGTGAAAAGCCTGCGCGGGATCGAGGTCGACGAGGCCGTCATCGAGGAACGCGGCTTTAGGCACGATCGACGCTGGATGGTCGTCGACGAGGACGGCACCTTTTTGTCGCAGCGCAGGTACTCGCGCATGGCTCTCGTGTCGGCGCGCGTCGCCGAGGAGGACGCGGACGGGACCCCGCGAATGCTCGAGCTGGACTGCGACGACATGCCGTGCGCGCTGCGCGTCCTCGTGGTCGAGGGCAAGCAGCTTTGCAAGGTGCGCGTGTGGTCTGACCACGTCGAGAACGCGCACGACCAGGGCGACAACGCGGCGCGATGGCTGCGCCGCGCGCTGCGAACCCGCGGCCAGGCGCGTCTCGTTTACATGGGCCATGGCTGCCGGCGGCCGGTGGCCCCGGATTATGCCGTCTCGGAAACCGACGAGACCAGCTTTGCGGACGGCTTTCCCTTTCTGGCCATCTCGCAGGCGTCTCTCAACGATCTCAACTCGCGCTTAGGCAGCCCGCTCGACTTTGACCGCTTCCGGCCGAACATCGTTCTCGGCGGCGGCAAGCCTTTCGACGAAGACGTGATCAAGGAGATCAGCGTCTCCACCACGTCGCCGTCGGCGGACCTTCGCTTCCGCTTTGTCAAGCCGTGCGCGCGCTGCAAGATCACGACGATTGACCAAGAAACCGCCAAGGCCCCGCGGTCGCTCGACGTGGACCCGCTGCGCACGCTCGCGACGTTCAGGAAGAAGGACGACGAGGTCTTTTTTGGGCAGAACCTCCTCGTCACATCCCAAGACTGTCAGGGCAAGGTCCTCAAAGTTGGGCAGGCCTTCAAGGTCGAGGAGCTCGCGCCACGGAGCTTTCTTGAGGAAGAGGGAAAGTCCTAACTGTGAACGCCGGATGCGAGCGAGCAAGCAAGTACAGTAAACAAGGTAGCAAGTCGTTCAACAAAGGCACACGTCGTGACCACATCTTGGTAGGGTAAAAAGAAACTAAGGCCAGCACCCCCGCTATCAAAAGGGCGGCCCGCTCTCGCTTCGTTTGCCCGGTCTCGCCTCCTGTCATCATGTATGCGCCGGCGCGCCTGGCGGCCGCTTGGCGTGCCTCCCTACACTTTATCGCTGCGCTTTGGTTGCGTTTCCGACCCCGCATGTGCGCGAGTACATTCGATCATGGGTCAAACCATTTGACCTGGATCGCACGGGGGGTCTAGGGCTACGCTAGACTTGTTTGGACGAGACGAGACGAAACGAGGATCGGCGAAGGCACGAGAAAACACACTCTTGGCACGCGTTGTATTTTTAGAGGAGCATGTTGAGCGGGGACTCGAGGAGCGTCTTGAAGTGCTGGAGCCACTTGGCGCCGACAGCTCCATCGACGACGCGGTGGTCGCTCGAGAGGGTGACAGTCATGGTGGGGACGATCTTCACAGGCGGGCCCTGCGAGAGATCGGCCTCGACGTTGGGGGCCACGGGTACGGCGCGGCGCGTGATGGTGCCGACGCCGAGGCTGGAGCCCTGCGGCTGGCGCACAATCGGGGTGAAGGTCTTGACACCAAAGGCGCCCATGTTGGAGATGGTGAAGGTGCCGACGCCGAGGTCGAGGTCGAGGTCGTCACGGTCCGAGACAAAGGTGCGCATCTCCGCAGAGATGGCGGTCAGGCCCTTGCGCTCGGCGCCGCGGATAACAGGCATGAGGACGCCGTCCTCCGGGGACACGAGGGCGGCGATGTTGATGTCGCACGTGCGGTACTGGCGAATAAAGGTCTTGCCCCAGCTGGCGTTGACGTCCGGGACAGCCTGCATGGAGAGGGCGGCGGCGCGGACGATGAAGTCGTTGACGGAGACCTGCTCGTCCTCGGGGAGCTTGGCGTTGAGCTGGGCGCGCACGCTGAGGAGCTCGCTGACGTCGACGTCGCAGTTGAGGTAGTAGTGCGGGACCTCGAACTTGCTCTGCTCGAGCTGGGCGGCGAGCTCCTGGGCATCCTCGGCCACGGGTACGTCAAAGTAGTCGCCCGAGGCGCCCGAGAACTCGGGCGCGGCGGCGGCGGCGGATTCGCTGGCAGACTCGCCGGCGGACTGCTGGGCCTGCGGGGACGCGAGGTACTCCTCGACGTCGGCCTTGACGATACGGCCGTTCGGGCCGGTGCCCTGGACGGCGTAGAGGTCCACGTTGTTCTCCGACATGATCTTACGGGCGAGCGGGCTGGCAAAGACGCGGTCGCCGCCAGAGCCCTGGCCGCCGGCGGGCGACGGGGACGCGGCCGCTGGTGCGGCGGCCTCCTCCTTCTTGGGCTCCGGCTTGGGGGCCTCCTCCTCCTTCTTCTCCTCCTGCTTGGGGGCGGCGCCGGAAGACATGTCGGCGAGGGTGACATTTGCAAAAGCGGCGACGTCGCCCTCCTCCTCGACCAGGACGCCGATGACCTCGCCCACGGGCTGGGCAGGGCCGCCGGCCTCCACGAGGATCTTGGCCAGGTAGCCGTCGTCCTGGACCTCAAAATCCACTGTGGCCTTGTCGGTCTCAATCTCGCAGACGGGCTGGCCTGCCTCTACGAAGTCGCCCTCCTTCCTGAGCCAGCTCGCGATTACGCCTTCGCTCATCGTCGGGGAGAGCGCCGGGAGCGTGAGCTTGGTGTGACTGGGGAGCGAGCTCATCTGCCGCGCGGCGAGCTTGAGCAGCGGCTGCTGCAGACGGCCTGCCTGCCCGAGGCCGCGGATCATGCCGAGCATCTTGACGCCTGCCTGCCTGTCTGCGCGGCCCGTACGCGATGCGGATCGATGGAGGGCTCTGCTCCGGCGTCGGCGCGGGGGCGGGCCGGCGGCGCAGCAGGTCGCGCGGCGCGCGGGGCGGGGCGGGGCTTGGCGAAGTCGCGTTGTTTGTTTGTTTGTTTGCTTCTGCTCTTTTGAAGTCAGGAGCTACTCGGCTGGCTCAGAATCCTCGATAAAAATCGTCGCAAATTCATTTTTATTTTCAAATCCAAATCTTGTTCAAATCCTCAAATTCTAATTCGAAGCCAGGCCCGCGATGGGGCCACGCCCGGCCGGCGGCCTCGGCCCTGCGCGCGCGCGCCCCGCGGCGGCGGTCTCGAGCGCTACGAGCGGCGCGGGCGGGCGGGCGGGCGGGCGGGCGGCAACTGCGACTTCGGCCAGGGAAACAAATCGGGACATTCTTTGTGCCGCACATCAGCTCTTGCGTCGCATGCGACGCATCGACGTGTCGTGTCGAGCGCCACGCTGCTCCAGTGATCAGTGGACTTTTCGTTTGTTGCCAGCTTGACACGGCCGGCCTAACCTCTGCTGCTCGCGGCACTCGACTCGTGCACGGGGTGCTGTCTGCTACTACGTAAGCCAAAATCTTGTGCCGCCGGCCGCCGTGCTGCCCGGCCCCAAAGGCACATGCGTGCGTCCGCGCCGCGGTCTGCACAACCCGATCATGCGCAACCCATTTTGGCTCTGGTTTTTCTAGCACGCCTTGCACGCGCTCGAAGATGACCTCGAGGAACCGACGAGCGTCAGCATGCTCCACGCGTCGAAGCCAGGGCCGGGGCGCGCAAGCACCGCGCCCGCCAGGTCGCCTGCAAGTCGCAGAAGTCGTAGCTGGAGTTGGGATCCTGCGCGAAGCCTCTAGCTAGAGATGATCCGACATGTCACGTGAAGCCGAAAACCGCCGCCGAGACGGCTCGCGCGGGCGCCTGTTCGCCCAGAACGAGTACCGCGGCGCATCGAGACGCTGCTCCGCGAGCGAGCTTCCGGTGCGCGCCCGGACGGCGCTCGTCAAGGCGCGCCCCGTGTCTTCTTCAGCCCCGTCACGGTTAGACAGGCATCAGCCATGAGCGAGCAACCACGGCAGCTCGTCTTGCGCCTGCGCCTGCCGCCCTCTGCGGCTGACAGCGGTAAGCGGCAGCGCAGCAGCCCCGCCGAGGCCAGGGAGGATGGCGCCGCCGCTTTCGACCCTCGTAAGCCCGTCAAGCGCGCCAAGCTCGAGCCGCCGCCGGGCGTCGACGCCGACGTCTTCGCCGAGCTCCCCGAGGACGTCCAGCGTCAGGTCGTCCAAGAGCACCTAGAAGACGCGGCGGTCGCAGGGCGTACCGTCGACCCCGCCCCGCGCGCGAGCGCATCATCAACGGCCTATTCATCATCGTCGTCGTCGTCGTCGTCGTCGTCGTCGTCACCGTCACCGACGACAGCTGTCGAGGCGGCGCCTCTCGACGAGGTCACTTTCATGACGTACAACGTCTGGTTCGCCGAGGAGGTCGCGCTGCTGGAACGGGTGGCGGCCATCGCCGCGAGCATCAAGGCTAACCAGCCCACCTTTGTCGGGCTCCAGGAGGTCACGCTCAACATTCTAAGCCTCCTGGCCGGCCCGCTGCGGGCCATGGGGTACGACGTCAAGATCCAGGCCGGCGCTCAGCAACGCTACTTCATCGTCCTCGCCTCGCGGCTCCGCTGGAAGTGGTCGCGCGAGCGCTCCTTTCAGAAGAGCCAAATGGCGCGCTGCCTTCTCTACGGCGCGGTCGACCTTCCCGGCGGTGCTGGCACGCTCGTGGTCGGCACGACGCATCTCGAGTCCGCGATTCCCCCCTTTCGCGACCTGGCCCTGAACTCGAAGCCGCGACGCGAGCAGCTCTTGGACAGCCTATGTACGCTCCAAGAAGCCCAGGCGCGCGAAAGCAAGGGCTCTTCCGCCGCCGCTGCCGTGCTTCTGGGCGACCTCAACTGGAACGAGGGCGGCCGTCCCTACAAGCGGGATCCCAGCAAACGCACAAAGGTCCTCGACGGCGAGGTCCCGCTGCCCGCGGGCTGGGTCGACGTCTGGCAGAGCCTCCGACCACAGACGAGTTGGGGGGACTCCTGCACCTACGACGGGCCGGGCAACCCGATGCTGCTCAACTCGACGGCATTCCGCCCCGACCGCGTGCTCGTCAATCCGGGCGGCGTCCTCGCGCTGCGCGAAATTCGAATGGTGGGCCGCGACCCCCTCCCGGGGGTATCGTACACGCACGAGCGCTCGGGCCGCCGCCTCGCCGTACTGCCCAGCGACCACTACGGTCTGCTCGCGCGGGCCGCCGCCGGCGCCGCCGCGCAGCCGTGACCGCCTGTGGCCGACTGAAGAGGCCGCGGAAGTTGGCCCGGATCGAGGTGGTCTGGGTCGGGTTTTTCGTCTCATCCAGGGTACGTACGGGACCGTGGTCGCAGTGGGTCTGAGGTCTTGCCTATCGTCCAACCACGTTCTGGCGCGCGTCCAGTACGATTTCCACGGCCGTGCTCGGTCTGTGGCCGACTGGAGAGGCCGCGGAAGTTGACCCGAATCGAGGTGGTCTGGGTCAGGTTTTCCATCTCATCTAGGGTACGGGGCCGAGGCCGCAGCGGGTCTGCGGCTTCTTCTATCGCCCAACCACATCCCGGTGCGCGTCCAGTGCGATTTCCAAGGCCGTGCTCGGCCTGTGGCCGACTGGAGAGGCCGCGGAAGTTGACCCCGATCGAGATGGTCTGGATCGGGTTTTCCATCCCATATAGGGTACGGGGCCGTGGTCGCAGTGAGTCTGAGATTTTGCCTATCTTTTAACCACGACCTGTCGCGCGTCCAGTGCGATTTCCACGGCCGTGCTCGGTCTGTGGCCGACGGGAGAGGCCGCGGAAGTAGGCCTAGATCGAGGTATTCCGGGTAGGGGTTCCATCTCAGCTAGATACGGAGCCGAGGCCGCACTGGGTTCAAGGTTCTTTCTATCGCTCAACTGCACCTCGGCGCGCGTCCAGCGTTGTGTTCACGGCCGCGCCCGGGCTCTGCTCGTCTGTAGATGCCGACGGGAGAGGCCTTCTTCATTCTCCCTTTGGCCTGATTCTATGAATTTCATTACCCGAGCTTGCACATTTGAGAAGAGCATCCAACATGCTGGTGTACGTACGTACGGCCTCTCGTAAGACGAAATGTAGGCATCGCCACGTCACTCTAGCCGCCTTTCTGTGTGCAAGCGTCCTCCGGGGCGCCCACGGTGGTCCACCTACGTGTCCTGTACTCCTATAGTAGATACTGTGTAGGAACTCCCGGTGGGCACTTTCATGGACACGACCCCCCGGAGACGCTTTCTCGACATCCTGGGCACCTCCGACCAAATTTGCATTTATGCATTCTTCTTCATCGCCCGCGCCACCCCCGCTGCGAGTTTCAAGTCGGCGCATGCATTTTTTTCATGGCGCAGTGATTTTATATCTTTCATCAAATCGCGGCCGCCGGCAAGCCGCCATGCCCGATCCCGAGCCCGGCGGCCGCGGCGCGGGGCCGCGTGTCCCGCTCGTCGACGGCCACGCGCACCTCTTCGCGCCGGGCGCGGGCGGCGGTGTCTTCAAGGCGCTCCCGAGGAACCTCGTCGCGGGCGAGGTCCTCAACGGGACGGCCCCCGACGACTGGGACGCCGTCGCCGCGGCCGCCGCCGGCCACGACGGCGTGCGGGGCGCCCTCGGCATCCACCCCTGGAGGCTCGAGGAGTTCCAGAGCGACTGGCTCGCCCGCCTCGAGGCCGCGCTCCTCGAGAATCCGACCCTCAATGTCGGCGAGATCGGCCTCGACGCCGCCTGGGCCCCGCGCGAACATCAGCGCGCGGACGAGTTCGCGGCGCTCCAGAAGAGGGTCTTCGAAGCCCAGATGGAGGTGGCCGCGCGGCTCCGACGCGCAGTCTCTGTGCACTGCGTGAGGTCATTCGCGGTCCTGGTCAACGTCCTCCTGCAGGCGGCCAAGAGCACGGCGGAGAACGCCCTGCCGACGAGGATCCTGCTGCACTCGTGGGCGGGGAGCCCAGAGACGCTTCGCCAGCTCCTTGCAAATCCGCGCCTTCGGGACCGCATTCTCGTGGGCGTCTCCGCGCACGTCAATGCGCGGCCCTTGTTCCGCTACTCTCTTCTCCCCGACGACGGCGATGACAGCGCAAAAGCTCAATGCTGGACCCTGGTGGACGGGATCAACGCGCTCTGGAAGCTCGACAGCAAGGCTCCGCCCGCCTGGGTGCTCAAGGGCGACGGCGCGACAATCTCGCACGCGCCGTGGCGAGAAGCGTCTCCCAAGGCGTGGGCCAAGTTTCGGGCGCGTGTAGCTGCAGCGCGGTCCCGCATCGTGCTGGAAACTGATCTTTCGGCGCGCAGCAGTCCACGTATTCGCGCCGCGAGTCTCATGCTGGTCGCCCAGCTTGTCAGTGACGCTTGCGATGTTGGTGTGGAGACACTCTACGAAAAAGGCATCGTCTTTACCATGAATTGAATTTGCAATTAGTGTACAGTCAGTATCTTCCGCGCGTTATGGCAACTCCTAAGAGCGACGCGGCTTTGACCAGCATTTGAGGCGCAGAGTTGATTCTGCTCGCGAACACAGAGACTGGCGTCACCGTGGCCTTTCGAAGAGTGCTTGCTGCGATTGAGGTTGTGTGCAACTCTCATGAATTGAATTTGCAGTTAGTGTACAGTCAGTATCTTCAGCGCCCTCAGGTTATCCGGTGGCAACACTAAACAGCGACGGGGCTTTGACCAGCGTTTTGAGGCGCAGAGTTGATTCTGCTCGCGAACACAGAGACTGGCGTCACCGTGGCCTTGCGAAGCGTGCTTGCTGCGTTTGAGGTTGTGTGCAACCAATCCTTCCCCTTTGAGCGATCGAAGTAGAGCGTGATGTCATTCGTAATCCGCAAAAGGACAAGCAGCTTCACAATCTTGACAGTCTCGTTTGCAGGGCAGCTTGGCAACTCGTCCAAAGAAGCGTTGAAGACTGCCTGCACAATGAACAGGCTCAGATAACCTGCCACGAACTTTGCAATACCGCGAATAAGCGCGCGAAGCTTGACGACCGAGGAAGTCTTTGACGAGGTCTGTTCGTTTTGCGAACCGGCGGTCGCGGTTACCGTCAAAGTCACCATCGAGCTGTACCTGAAGCCAAAAATGCCGGCCGCGCAGACGGCGATGAGATGCAGAACGTTGCGTGGAACCTCGAGTGTCTCCGTGCCGAAAGGACCGGAGAGCGTCGCGAGAATCAAGCTCACAGCGACGCACGCGCCCAGGAAAAGCCTCATGCCAAATGTTGTTCTGTGCAAACGAACAAAGCTCACCATTTGCACGAGCTCAATCCACAAAAAATACACAGCCACTACACTGCTCAGAACCCCCAGCATTACGAACAATGAGTACATATAGCGGCCCCAGTCGTACAGGTTTTTCGTCGTGCCGCCGAGATCGTCCACAACGACTCGCTCGCATGCTTCTGAATCTTGCAAACCAATCGCTGTCCGCATTTTCACAGCGTAAAAGACCTCCAAGACGATTGCTCCCATGTCGTTAATGGTGATCTGTAACATGACCCAATGGATGCACACTATGGAAACGGTACGCCAGAATATCACGACGTTTGGGGTGAATATGGTGAAAACCTTTTCCCTGACAAAGTACCGTGTCGATCGCATCAACCTCGACCACTGCGGATAGATGACGAGCAGGAGGAAAACAAGTCTGACTGCTGCGCTCCCTGCATAATACTTGAGGACATAACTGCACTCCGCATCGGTCACCCCTGTCGCGTTCGTAAGGAGCTCCTCTCCCTTTGCCCAATGCTCCACCATATGTTGACACATGGTTCTCGCTTCTCGCCGGCGCAAACGCGCAGTGACGCAACGCGGCAGAGCCACGCCTGGCGCGTTCCCGGCGCGTGAAGCGCGTCCAGCGCGTGAAGCGCGTGAAGCGCGTGAAGCGCGTGAAGCGCGTCCAGTGCGTCCGGCGAGTCCGGCGCGCGGCACGATACCACGTCCGGACCCCGTGGTTCCCGGAATGCCCGAGCTTTTCGATTGCATAGGTACGTGCCCGTACTGTACGTACAGTACGTGTACTTGCAACCAATCAGTATTCGCCATTCCCGTGAATATTTGGTGCGCATACCTTCCACTCACCCGAGTACCTACACGTTCTGACCTCAAACTTGAAAGTTCCTCACGAGCTGGCAGTGCCAGTGAGGCTGGGCGGCAACGGATTTGTGGCGCCATTGTGTAAATCGCCGGAGGAACATCTTCAAAGAGCAGTTGCAGCAAGACTGAAAGCCCTTGCGGTCGGTAAGGTCACGCACGCTTCGCATTGACATTGACATTAAACAACGACTTTTTAGCTTACCCTCGCCGCTTCCCCTGGACGAGGTCTTCATTGGCATAAGTCAAGTCAATCTTGCAAGCTATGATCCTTCAGCGCAGCAGCGCGCAATGCCAGGTGCCATCCACACCCCTCCACTGTGCGACAGCTTCGTGAGTCGTCGACGGCGGCAAAGTGGCCCAACGGGTTTCTGCCCGTTAGACCATTTATGGCGCCCGCCAATGGGCTCGTAGTCCTCATTCGCGCCCGTCGCCGCCGCCTTCAAGGTCGGTCTTCGCGCCGCGCGAGCGCGGCCTCGGCGTCATGCTCACCGCGCTGCCGAAAACAACGGACGCGCGGTCCAGCAGGAGGAAAATGTCCGTGGCGCTGGCAACCTGCCGGGCGCGGCTCAAGGCGCAACGCCAGGCGCGTCTAGAAGCCCAAAAAGGCTCGATCGTCACGCGCACGAGCGAGGACGGCGGCGTCGCCAGCGGCGGTGACGATCAGGCCGAACGCCGCCGCGCCGAGCTTGCTCGGGAGACGCTTTCCTGCTTTGCAACAATTCCCTCCACGGTCGAAGAAACCCTGCTGATGACCGACGAGGAGCGCCGAGAGATCGCGGCACTGCGAGAGAAGATCGCGTTCCAGAAGCAGGAGCGACAGCAACCTTCGCCGCGCGCCCTCCTGCAGCGACTTCGAGCTGCCTGCCCGGCGCCCATGCTCCCCGGCCTCATTCCGGAGGATGGCGAGGAGGCCGGACCAGGGCCTCAAGCAGCTTGGAGCAGCCCACGATCAGAGCTCGCTGCGTCGACAGATCTCGAAGAGAACCTCGGCGCCCGAGCGAACGCTTGCGCCCCCGGCCAGGATGATGGTCTCGAGCTCGAGTGTATCATTGCGGACTGCGAGACGCTTGGCGGCCGGATGGCCGCGCCTTTGCCTCCGCCCTCCGGGTCGCTTATGATCGACAACTTCTGCGAGTTCAACAGTGACAGCGACGATAGCGAAGCGGAGGGATCCCCGACCGCTGACGACTGACCGCCTGGGCCGGAGGACGCGACACGAAGAGAATCAAATTTTCATTAGATAGCCAAGGCTGGCAAGCGCCGCGGCAGAGCCAGCGTTCAGCGGAGCAGGTCCAGAGCGTCGACGCCCTGAAGATCGCAGATGCCAAGCGCCTTGAGCTCGGCCGGCACGGTGCACTGAATGGCTTCGGCGGGACGAACGGCTTCGGACTGCCGCGACCCCTCCTCGACAATCTCGCTCGCTCGCTGATGGGACGATTTGCGCGCCCGCGCGGGCTCCTCACGCGCAGCCTCGTGGGTCCGGACGCCTTCAGTCTCTCGCGCAGGAGCAGCTTGTCGCGCGGGCACGGGCGCAGGCGCGCCTGCATTCGTCTCTCTCCGCACGTTCAAATTCTGGCCCCGATCAGGATCCTCGCGACGGATGTCTCCGCGCCGTTCTTCATCGAGCTCGGCATCTTCGTCACGCCCGCCATCTCCCTCGGGCTGCCCGCGCAGCTGCGCCGCAAGGCGTCGCTCCCTTCGAGGTTCGCGCGGCGCCGCATGCCGCTGGCGCGAGACCGCCTGGCCCGCCTGCAGGCGATTGCGGGCCTGGTCCTGCGGCGGCTCGCGGGCCAGCTGGCGATGGCCGGGGTCGCGGCGCAGGAGCGCGCGCGCGCTCACAAAGTCGGACATGGTCCCCGCGCGGGGCGTAAGCTAAGCTAGTGTTTACGATTTGGTCAAAGCGCGCAGGGGCCTGCGGGGCCTGCGGGGCGCGCGAGGAGCACCGCGCGCGCGCGACAACGCGCGGATCTACTTGCGCGAGTGCAGGTCGTAGGAGTTCTGGAAGAGCCCGAAGCGCATCGCGCCCGAGGACGAGGCGCCCGCAGAGGAGGCCCCGGACGCCGACATGCTGCTGCCCGAGCCCCCGCGAGGAGAGGTCGCCTTGCTGATGAGGCGCGAGACGCGAGAACTCAGCTGGCGTTCCTTGCCCTTGCGTCGCGTGCGCGGTGTCGTCGCGCCAGATGAGGACTTGGACTCCTCTTCGTACACGCTCGAGCCATTGCTGCCCACAGAGGAAGCGTCCGATGGCCGTCGGAGCTCTGCTGCGGACTGGCCCGCGCGCCTCTGCAGACGAAAGAGCCCAGAAGACCTGGGCGCCGAGGCCGGCGGCTGCTTGGCGTCCTTGGACGGCTTGGCCTGCACTTCGGACTTTTGCTTGCCTTGTACCTCAGAAGAATCGTAGTTCTGCTTGGCCTGCTTGGCCGGCTTGGACAGCTCCTGCTGCTCCTCGTCATGGCTCTTGAGAATGCGCTCCTCAAAAGCCTGAATGCGGCGGTTGCGGCGATCAATCTTGGCCTCCTGCAGCTTGACAAGGTCGCGGAGGCGCTCGTTCTCGGCGCGCAGCGAATCCGAAGCATTGCGCTGGGCCCGTTCTTCGGCACCGAGCTTGGCCTCGTCCTCGTCCTTGACGTCGAACGCGGAAAGCGATTGGATGAGCTCCGACTGGCACCGATTTGCAGCCTGCAGCTTCTGGTGGAGGTCGCGGCGCGCCGCCTCTTCTTCGCGGCGCAGCTCACTGATCAGCTTGCGAAACTCCAGGGACACCTGGTCGAGCGCCGAATCCAGCGCACTATTGCTTTGGGCGAGCACATCCTCAGCGGCGGCCTTCTCTGCCCTGTACTGCGCCAAAAGCTCTTGCGGCGGGCCGGAACTGCCGCCTCTCTGTGCTTGCTTCGCCTCCTGGTGCTTGGCCTCGTTCAGGTCCCGCGTGCTTCTCTCGACGCGGCGCGCGGCATCAGAAACCGTAGCAAAGTGGCTGTCGCGAACGGTGAGCATGCGCTCGCGGATAGCGGTAGCGATCTGCTCAGCCCGGGCCTTGAAGTTGTTGACGTCGCGCGTAGCACTCTCGCAAATACTGTGCTGCAGCTCCAGGCTGTTCCTCAGGCCCTCGACGATCTGCTCATACCGGCCGCGCTGCGCCTTGTCGAGAGCGCCCTCGCGACTGCACTGTTTGCGGATGTCTGCGATTGTGTCCTCCTTGGTCTTGACGCTGGCGACGAACTTGTTCACGGAGCTGAGCAGGTCGGTGCACGGCTTGTTGAGAGCCTTGACTTCGTTTAGAAGAGACGCCTGCACCGCGCGCGCCTTGCTCTTGAGCTGCTCGTTGCGCTCCCACACCTGGGCCTCCAAGACGGCCTTCTCGCCCTGCAAGGACTTGATCTGGTCCTGCAGCGCTCGGGTCGCACCGTCAATTTTCTGCTGCTGGGATTCGTGCAGCTCGTGCACAGAGTCCATGCGCTGCCGCGTCGCGGCGTCGCGGGCGGCGCGCAGAGAAGCGCAGCTTGCTACGGCGCTCTCGAGATCGCACTTGAGCTCGGCGATGCGCTCATGCGCAGCCGCCTTCTCGGCGTTCGCGCGAGCCAAAGCATTTGCGTACGTCTGCGCAAGAGTAGCGCTGCCCTTGTCGGAGTTCTCGCTATCTCTAAGAAGGGTTGCGACCTCGGACTCGAGCTTGGCGTTTGTAGCGCGCAGGTCTGTGAGCTCCTCGCGCAGCCGGGCGACAGTCTCTTCGTAACGCTTGGCGGCGGCCTGGGAGTCTTGCAAAACTTGTGCCATCTTGACCGCTTCCGCAGTGCCGGTCGCGACAAGTTCAGCCTGAGCCCCTTGCGTTGAGACGTGCGCGGTCTCTTGCGCCCGGGCGAGCTCGCCGTTGACGTGCGAGAGGTCCTGCTGGAGGCTTCGGATTCGCGCCTTGTTCTCCGCCTCGATGGCGGCAAGCCTGCGGACCTCCTGCTGGAATTCGGTCTCGCGGTCCGCATAAGCCCTGCACATGTGCTGGCTTTCTTCGAGCGTGCGCTGGAGGCTCTCAAACTGTACCGTGTCGCTGGCGCTCGAGGCAGACAGCATCTGCACTTGTGCCTCGAGAGCTTTGGTGCGCTGCACCTGCATCCGATACTCGCCATCCACGTTTTGGAGTTCCTGCTGCAGGCTCATGATTTCCCGACTTTGCGCTTCGTTCTGCGACGTGAGCTCGTCGGTCACGCCGCGAAGCTTCTCGGCGTAGTCCCGGTTCAGCTGGTGCGCCTTGCTCAGCGAGCGCTGAAGATCCCGCATCTGCGCAAAGGTTTGCTCGTCGGCCTGGCCCAGCTCGTCGATCCTGGCTTGGAGCGTAGAAGTGCTCTCCTCCGCGTCCTGGGACCTGCGGAGGACTTCATCAAGATTGACTTGAAGCTCGGCATTTTCACGCTCGAGAGAGATCAGCTTGTCGGTTAGTCGTTGCTCCTGCGCCGCCAAAGCACGCTCAGCCTCGTGGGCGTGCGACGCGTCGTCAGCGGACCGCGACCGAAGATGCTCCACCTCACTTTGCAGCGATTTGACGTAGACATCTTGTTCCTGCTGCTGCGCCTTGGCGGCCTGCATGTCGCGCTCAAAGCTAGAGACAACCTCGGCGTGCTTCTCTTCCAACACGGCCAGCTGGGTCTGCAGCTCAAAGAGCCTGTCCTTGTAGCCGCGAGACACAGTCTGCTCGTGCGCCAAGGTGCCCTCCAGGTGCTCGATCCGCGAGGCGTTCTCCTCGTCGCGAGCTTTGAGGTCCTCGACTTGGCCCTCGAGCGACCGCGTGTTGCGCTCCTTTTCTTGGTGCTGCCGCTTGGCCGTGCGCAGCTCCTCCTGAAAGTCCTCCATGTCCGAGGCCTGCTTTTGCTCGAGCGCAGAGAGCTGGGCCTGCAGATTGGACGCCTTCTCCTTGTACTCTTCGGACAGCTCGCGCTCGCCCGCAAGTGACTCCTCGAGACTGCGGACTTGCGAAAAACTCTCGTCGTCGCGAAGCCGAAGTTCTTGGATCTGGGCTTGCAGGCACTGCACGTTCTCCGCGTAGGCGTTGTGCTCGCCTTGCACTGCCTGCAGCTGATGCTTGAGCTCCGCGGCGGTATCGGCCTGCTGGGCCTCGAGGACCTTGAGCTGCGCCTGCAAGCGCTCCTCGTTGGCCTTGTACTCGCGCGTGAGCTCGCGCTCGTGGGCAAGAGATGCCTCGAGCTCGTGCACCTGGGACGCGTTTTCATCCTCGCGCTGCCGCAGCGTCTCAACCTCGGCGCGCAGGTGTTCAACGTTCCCGCTGTGGGCGCGGTACTCTTGCTCCGTTTCTTCGAGCCGCTTCTGGAGCTCGGCGACCTGCGTAAACCGGCTTTCTTGGAGCGCATTGAGCTGGGCCTTGAGCTCCTTCTGCTTGGCGCTGTGGTCCTCCGAAAGCTGGCGCTCCTGGTCCAGCAGGGTCTCTAGCTCGACGATGCGGTTAACGTTGGCCTCTTCACCTGCACGGAGCTTTTGCACCTCCTCCTGCATGGCCTTGAACGAGTCGCTCTGCTCACCGTCCTTCGTCTTCATGACTTCGAGTTCCTTGCGCAGCTTGCGTAGCTGCTTAGCCGTGGTCTTCTTGTGCACGTTGAGCTCGTTGACCTCGTCCTGCATCTCCTTGGTCTTCTCGGCGTGCTCGCCCGAGCGCTTCTGCGAGTCGGCGAGGCGCTGCTCAAGCACGAGGATCTGGACGGACCGCTGCTCCTCGAGGGCACTGAGCTTGTTGACCTCGTCCTGGAGGGACTTGGTGCTCTCCGCATATTCGGTGCGCTCTTGCTTAGCGGTCTTGAGCTCTTGCTCCAAGACAGGCCGCAGCTTTTGCAGGACGCGGAGCTCCTTGTTCACGGCCTGCAGCTTGGTCTCATGGGCCTCGCTCGAAGCGAGCGCGGACTTTAGCGCCGCCTCGAGCTCCCGGATCCGCGCCGCATTCTTTTCGTCGAGCGCGCGGAGACTTTCCACCTTTTCCTCGAGCGCCTCGACTGTGGCTGCAGACTCCTCGCACTTGCGCTTGGCGGCGGCGAGTTCCTGGCTGAGAGCCGCAGTATTTTGTGACTTCTTGCCCGACTCGGCCTTGATGCGCTTCTTGAGCTCCTCCTCCTTTTTGGCGTGCTCCAGGCAGAGCTTGCGCGCGGTGACAAGGGCGTCTTCGAGCTTCTTGATTTGCTCAGAGTGGTCCTTTTCCAGGTCGCGCAGACGGCCCACCTCGGTCTCGAGCTCGCGAGAGCTCTGCTGGCTTTCCTTGTGCTCGCGTTGCACGACCTGAAGCGTCTCCTGGAGCTTGGCGGCCTTTTCGGACTGCTCCTGGACTTGGCGGGACAGCGACTCGATCTCGCTGCTCATGGTGCTCTTGCTAGTGCTGAGTTCACGGCGGAAGTTGTCGGCCTCGGACTTGGAGTGCGTGAGCTCCTTTTCGAGGGTCGCAATGGCGGCCTTGAGCTTGGCCTCGGTGGCGGCAGAGGCCGACGCCGAGGTGACGAGCGAGTTTTGGGCGTTCTCAAGCTCTTGGAGCAGATTCGCGACGCGACCGGCCCCATCGGCGAGGTTGTGCTTGAAGAGACTCCGCGCCATGGTGGTCTCCTCGTCGAGCTCGGCGCGCGTCTTTTGCAGGTCAGCGATTTCTCCTTCGAGCTCGACGCGGTGCTTTTCGGTGGCGCTCTTGACCTGGTCCAGGGTTTTGCGCAGCAACTTTTGGGCGCTCGTGGCGCGCACGAGGTCATCCTGCAGCTTTGTGATTTGCTCGCCGGCCCGTTCGGACGCCTTGCTGGCGCTGGCGAGCTGGCGGTTTTCGCGGCCCTTGCTTTCTGCGAGAGCGTCCTGCAGCGCGGCGATTTGCGCGGTCTTGGAGACGAGCTCGGCCTCGCGGTCCTGGAGGCGCTCCTTGACGGCCTTGAGCTCTTCGCGGCTCTCCTCAAAGTGGCCCGAGATCAGCTTGAACGAGATGGCGTGGTCCGTGGAGGCCTGCTCCGAGGCGCGCCGCAGCGAGTCCGTCTCGACCTTGTACGCCTTGGCCGCATCGCTCCTTGCCTCGACGGCGCGTACGAGCTCTAGGTTGAGCTTTTCCAGTTCGCGGTGGCAACTGTCGACGCGCTCGCGCTCGCGCTTGAGCTCGAGCTCCTTCTCCTTGAGCTTGTTGCTGTGTGACTTGACGCGGCCCTCGGTCTCCCGTTGGGATTCGTGGGCGTGGTGGAGGTCTTGCCGCAGCGACTCGATGGTATTGTCCTTCTTGGCGAGCTCCTTGCGCAGGTCGTCCTCGTGGCACCGAAGCTGAGCCTGAACGGCGGTCTCCCGAGCCAGCGCGGCCTTGTGGTCGAGCTCGAGCTGCTCGGAAGCGACCCGAGCAGCCTTGAGCTGCGCCGAGAGCTCGCTGGCGCGAATGCTCTGCTTCGAGTTCTCGCTGCGGGCCTTGAGCAGGGCGTTTTCCAGCTCGCCAATCTCGGCCTGGAGGCGGCGCTGGTCCGCGCTCGTGACGAGCTTGAGAATGTTCTCGCGCGTCGTCTCGTGCGACGGGTTCCTCATGGCCGCCGGGACTTGGGCGCGGAGCTGGGCCAGCTCACTCTGCGCCTGCGTAAGCAGGCTGCGCAGCTCGGTCGGCGAGTACAGCTGATTCGGGCGGGCGTCGTTGCGTACGAGCTTGGCGCGAGCTCCAAACCGAAGCGTGGAGATGGTTTCGTTAAAGTGGATCGACGACGGCGACGCGCACAGAATGAGAGCCGTCTTAGAATTTCCGCCTAGGGACTCCTGGAGGATGCGCGTCAGCTTCGAGTCTCTGTACGGCGTGTACGAGACCGAGTCGTCCGTGAGCGCATTGATCACATTGCCCAGGGTCGACAAAGACTTGTTGATGGTCTTGGCCTCCTCGAGCCTGGCGCCCGTGGACCCGGACTTGCGCACCTTCTCGCTGCCGGCAAGGTCGACGAGGGTCATTTTCCCCTTGAGCTGCGTGTTGGTGTGCAGGTTGTGCTGCAAGACATCAATAACAACGAGGCTGTGGCTCCGCGACGAGTCGCTGTTCATCTTGGTGCTTGCCGTCGACCGATTCTGCTGGCCGCGATGAATGGCGTCGAGGACCGCATCCGCAGTCTTGAGGCACTCTGTGCGGCAGCCCTCGACCCAGATTCCGCGCGCGCTATCCTCTCGGATGGGAAGGTTGAGCTTGGTAGGGTCGAGGAGGTCGTTGACGCGCTCCATGTAAATTTCCAGCATGCTGATGCTGATCGTGTACTTGATGTGTTCGGGGGCGCTCTCGACGCCGTTAAAAAGAGACAACGCCATGCGTGGAATCATGCCGCACCGCGACTCATCGCTCACAGACGGGCCTTCCATTGTGAAAGTCTTGCCGCTGCCCGTCTGCCCGTAGGCAAAGACGGTTCCGTTAAAGCCATCGAGTACGGCTTTGACGATGGGCGCACCGACATGCTGGCAGAGTTCGTCCTGGCCCGTGGTACTGGGAAAGACATGGTCAAACCTGAACTCGTACGTGTTCTCGTCGTCCTCGGGGTCCAGGACGCGGACGAACTCGGGGTCGTGGCGGTTCGTCTTGACGGAGAGCTTGCCACCCTTCCTCATTTCGCGCCGGTTCTGCGGCCGAAATCTACACACCACGAGGACTTTGCCATCCGATAGCCCGCTCAAGCGAGTGACTTCGGAGCCGCCGTCATCGAGTCGAAAGGCCGAGGCGCCGTCGGCCTCCTTGGCCTCGAGCTCGTCCGCCGACTCCATCATCGTGGGCAGACTGTCTCGCTGCCCCGTCCCGCAAGGGTGTACACGCAGCGCACCGCAATTGTGAATTGACTTTGTCGAGGTGAGCTGTCTCGATGAAGGTCCGATGAATGCTTTCATGCACACTTCATCGGCTGTCAACACGGTGGCAACGCGATAATCGCAAGGCAAATCGAGTTGAAGCCAACTACACTACACAGCTAGCAGCCACTGCGTAGAAACCTGTCGTCCAGGAGCAAGCTGACGCGCCTCGCCACTGCTATGCATGGAAGCAGGAAGGGGTTGAAAGGTCCGTTGTCTTCACCATGTACTAGTACAACTACCGCCCAAGATTAGCAGCAGCACCCTTTCTGATGATATGGCCTCCCGCAGGCGAGGTCGACCCGGACTGTCTTCCGTGCCTTTCGTGGATCCTCGGCGCTCTTCTTGATGGCCGTGGGCTTCATCCGGACCCGGGAAGTATCCGTTGAACGGATACTTTCCGAAGCCCCGAGTCTGAGTCCCGAGTCCCGAATCCGAGCCACCATGACCGGCTTGACGATGACATCGACGGCGGATCCCGGTCACCGGAACGAGCGCGCGCAAGTCGAAGCCTACCTCTGGGCGGCAAGGCTCATCATCTTTGCGGCAACGCGAAGCTAAGGGAACTTGAGGCGGCGCTCAACAGCGTATATAAGGGGTATAAGCCTTGTATGAGAAGGTAAACGTGTGCGCACGCACGCTTGGGCAAAGCACACGGCCGGCTTCCCTACCGCGAACCTGCGAGCAGGGCCAGGGCAAAGGTCTTCGCGCTCGTGAACAAAAGGTTGAGCAGATCGAGGTTACCCACGAGCCGCCATCGCAGCGTGCAGGATGACGGCCGGCGATGGGACAGAGCGCGTGCGCACCGTGCATGTGCCGGATATTGTCCGCGTTCGCATTACGTCCATGGGTGATGGTGGCGTGGGCAAAAGCTGCCTGATCAAGAGGTACTGCGAAGAACGCTTCGTCTCGAAGTATATTACCACTATCGGCGTCGATTATGGCGTCAAGTCCGTCGACGTGGAGGGCTACGAGGTTCGCGTTAACTTTTGGGATCTTTCAGGGCATGGCGAATTCTTTGACGTGCGCAACGAGTTCTACAAGGAGACGCAAGGCGCCATCCTTTGCTTCGACCTTTCCTCCCGGCGGTCCTTCGAGTCTCTCGACGGCTGGCTCAACGAGGCGCGCAAGTACGGCTGCAGCGAGTCATCTGCGCAGTTCGTCGTCGTCGGCTGCAAGCTCGACAAAAAGCGTATCGTCACCAAGCACGAGGCCGAGTCCTGGGCCCGCGAGCGCGGAATTCCCTACTGGGAGACCTCCTCCAACACGGGCGCAAACGTCATGGAGATGTTCGAGTCCCTTTTCCAGCGCGTCGTGCGCAGGTTTGTCCAGTAGCTTTCTCTCCGCAAGCAGTCCCAGAAGAGACCATCGATCGCAATTCGTCTTGGGCTTGATCGAGGTCTTCATGGCGCACGCCTCTGAGAAGAAGCCCAACATCCTCGTCCGTGCGAGGAAGACGACGACGAGCAAGAAGAACAAGATGAAGAAGAAGAAGAGGAGGAAGAAGAAGAAGATGATGATGATAAAGTCGAAGGCGAAGAAGCCCGCCGCGCGTCTGGGCTTGCACGAGCGCGTTCATCGCAGTAGGCTGCGCCCAATTTTGTCGAGCCTGATCGAGCTTTGGCTTTTCACCAGAATCTCGACGTTCTCGTCCATAGGCCTAAAAGGAGGCACAAGAACATCCCAAGACTACAATGGTACCATTGCAGCCCCCGCCGTCGACGTCGCGGCGCGGGCCATGACCTGACGAGTCTGAGACGACCTCGCCCGTGCCGGCCGACGGCCCGGCCGGATGGATGGCCGGCCCTCCATCTCCGCTCCTCCAGACCCACATTTGCAGACCTCCCGGCCGCGATGGCGGAGCCCG
>KQ758850.1:11618526-11634195 GCA_001462505.1 Aurantiochytrium sp. T66 | reverse complement strand
CGAGCGACCCGCGAGGAGGTCAAGGACCATTTCGTCGTCCGTGCAACGAACGGCTGCCAGCCTCAGGGCCTCCGTGTGGCGCGCGGCGTCGAGCGCGGAGCTCGGCGACGCCGACGAGATGGCGGCGGAGACCGGCTACATCCCGCACCGCGGCCTGAGCGCCCTGCTCAACTACAAGTACAAGGGCGGCGAGTACTCATGGCTCGACAACAAGCTCAACCCGTTCTGGGCAAAGTGCGCTGAGCTCTTGCCCGACACCATGGCGCCAAACCTCGTCACCTTGATAGGCCTCGCCCACCTCTTCGCCATCGGCGTGCTCGCCCTCATCTACGATCCGCAGCTCCGCGGCGAGAGCCCCTCCTGGGTCTACCTCATCAACGCCTACTGCCTCTTTATGTACCAGGTACGTCGCGTGCCTTTTTTTGTGCGAGCTCGAGCGCCAACTAACCCTTTGCCCTGCGCGCTTGTGACGCGCCTTCGCTCGCCCTCGCTCCCGCACGCTTCCCACACAGACCTTCGACGCCATGGACGGCAAGCAGGCGCGGCGCACCAAGTCTTCGTCGCCCTTGGGCCAGCTCTTTGACCATGGGTGCGACTCGCTCGGGACCAACTTCATTGGCCTCGGGCTCTGCAGCCTCATGGGCTACGGCCCCTCGCTTAGCACCATTGTCGCGCTCGGCACGCTGCAGATCCCGTTCTACCTCTGCCAGTGGGAGGAAAACCACGTTCACGTGCTGCGCGCCCAGGTTGCCAACTTTGGCGTCACTGAGGGACAGTACCTCTCCATCGTGCTGAACCTCATCACGGCCATCTTTGGCTCCAAGTTCTGGGCTCTGTCGGTGAACGAGCTCCTCGAGGACGTGGTCAAGGTCCAGCTCCCCCTCGAGGTCCTCGACACCCTCGAGGTCCGCACCGTCGCGCTTGTCATCGCGGCCGTCTTTCCGGCCATCCTCGCCGTCACCAGCATCATCAACGTCGCCAAATCACCGGGCAACTTCAGCCGCGCCCTCATCCTCACCGTCCCGCTCTGGCTCGCCCAGGCCTACCAGATCGCGATCTACTCTCTGTCGCCGGCCAAGGATCTCTTCGCCGCCTTCCCCATCCCTTTTGTCATTATCCTTGGCATGCTGCACTCGCACCTCTCCAACCGCATCATTGTCGCCTCCGTCTGCCACATCGAGTCCCCGCTCTTCCACACCATCCTCGTCCCCATCCCCATTATCATTGCACTCCTCTACCACGCGGACTCCGCGGACAAGCCCCACCCGGACCTCGACACGGCCATCGAGGCCGCGCTGCTCGCCCACGCCGTCGCCATTTGCGTCCAGTTCGCCCACTTTATCATCTGGGTCACCAACGCCATCTGCAAGCTGCTCAAGATCCGCTGCTTCTCCATCGTCAAGGCCCAGTAGATGGGCCAAGAGCCCCTTTACCTCTCCCCCTCGCAGCAGACGCCTCTTGGCGCGTGTCATTTACACACTACACGAGCAAACTGGGGGCGCGCGGGAGCGCGCCTTGCGACCGAAAGTCGCGCGATAGGTTCCCACCACAGTCGGCCGCCTCCACGGCCCACGGGGTCGGCCGTGCGGGCTGCTGGCGCTCCCAGGCTAGCTAGCTAGTAGGACAAGACCATAATTGCCTCGCCAACGCCTTTTCTTCTTGTCCAAGTTGCCCACGGCTAAAGTAGTCCCAAGCGCCGCGTGGCCCAAGGAATGGCGTCCCAGATTCTCCTGGTCATCGTCTCCCGAGCCTGTACTTTAACCAAGGCACGTAGTACGCATGTAGTACATGAGTAAGAATATGTTCATGTCGAGGGCAAAGGACTCGAAGAAGTCGAGCTCATTGCGGGCGTCTTCGCGGACCACGAGTAGGTTGGTGTTGACGGCGGCATCAACATGAAGACGCCAGCCAAATCATGCTCATCATGAATCATCGTGCAGAATCCTGCGATGCTAAGTCAACAGCCCAAAGCCCTTTGCGCTGGAGTCGAGGGAGACGTCGACCTTGCGCGCGTCGTCGCAGAGCGGGAGCGTCTCGCGGCGGCCTCGAGAGAGGGCCTGTCGAGCGGCGCCGCCGGCAGTTATGGTCCAGGTCTCAGACCCCGTTTCCGGAGACGCTCGCGACGCCCGCGCCGCCGGGACGCCGCGCCCGACGCCCGCCGGAGCCCCCTCGGCGCGGCCGCCGCGGGCGCAGAACGCCGGCGCGCGGAGAGCGGGGCGGCGAGCCGGCGCGAGCCTCAGAATCAGCCTGAGCTGCACGGGACCGCCGCCATGGCGCGCACGCTGGAGTGGCAGAAGCGCTGGACGGTGGCCGGCGAGGAGGGCAACGGGCTCGGGCTGTCGGTGGGCACCGGGTACAACCCGCTGCGGATCGGCGAGGACCACGCCCACCAGCATGGCGACGCCGCCTCGTTCATCTCGCCCTTCGAGGACAAGGAAAACATGATGCAGACCGACGCCGCCAGCGTCTCCACCGGCGCGACAAAGTCCTTCCGGAGCAGGTACACCTTCGTCGACGTCGACGACGACGACGCCCTCTCGTCCGTGTCGCACCAGTCGTACCAGCAAGCAGGGCTAAAATCGCTGCCGTCCAGAGCTTCGCCCAGGACGGCCGCCATCACCGCGTCCTCGGCGCTCTCCCTCCAGGTCGACGGCGTCCTCGATGACATTTTGCAGTGGCTTCAGGACGCCTCGGGCGTCCGTGTGCCCCCTCGGGAACCGACGTCGGCAGCAAGTGCCGCCAAGGCTTCCGCCAACGACAACCGCGAGTCCACCGCGCAGCGCCTCTTTCGGCTCCTCGACCCCGGCGAGGCCCTCGTCGCCCTCTTGCGCCGCAGCAAGGTCAGCAGCCCCGCGCTCAAGACCGGCGTGCGCGCAGCGCTCCCGGCAACGGATGCACAAGCGGAAAGCGACGAAGCTGCGGCCGCAAACATGGACCTCTTCCGCGCCGTCTGCAAGGACATTGGGATTCCGGAGCAGTATACCATCTCCAAAGGCGACCGCAGCCTCAAGCGCATCATTGGCTGCCTCGTTCTTCTTTCGAGGGTCTGCCGCGCCAGCAGCCACCGCGACGTGCGTCCTCTTCCCGTGCAGCCCCGCGCGCTCGCGGCGCTCGGCATGCGCCCAGAGGACTTCGCCGTCGACCGCCCGGACCCCAGCCTCGTGGAGATGCAGCTCAAGGGCGCCTTTTGGGTCCCCGACGAGTTTTCCAACGCCTGCCTGCTCTGCGACAAGGCCTTCTCCTTCACCACGCGACGCAGCCACTGCCGAAACTGCGGCATCCTCTGCTGCCGAGCCTGCAACTCCACAAAGGCGCGCTGCCTCGGCTACTCTTCCCCACAGCGAATTTGCGTCACTTGCCAGCGGCAGCGCGAGGCCTTCTTGCCATGAGCTCGCGTGCAATTTGCATCCCGTAATTTACAAACTATACCATTTACTAGCTCTCGCGCCTTCTCCCGCTGCTACCTCGCTGTCTCGGCCGATCTCAGGTCCCAGACCCTTTCAGGCTTGCCGGAACTGCCTCATTGGCAGCGCCTGTGCTCGCCTCTGCGCCCTCGCGGCGATCAATTTCCGCCTCGTAGTCGTCGAGGCTCATCACAAAGAGCGAGCGGACCTTGGTGCGCAGGGCCCGAGAGACGACCATCTCCATGGCACCTCGCGTGGCCCGCGACTGGCGCAAGCGCTCCTCGACCTCAGCGTACGAGATGACTCGCTGCAAGAGCGCTTCGCAGACCTTTTGGTTCATGTAAAGCTGCATCTGCTCGCGGAAGACCACGTTTTCGCCGCTCGAAGCTATGGTCTGCAGGAGGTGCTTTGCAAGGGTTCTCTCGAGGATACGGTCCATTGTAGTCGCGACCAAGGCAAAGTCTGCGCGCCGGCGCTGACGCTGAATGGTTGCCTCGGCCTCGTGCAGCGATTCTTTCACGACTTCCTCTGTCATGGCGCTCACAGTAGCGTCCAAAAGGCTCATGCTCGTCGTCTCTACTTCCACCTCCGTCGAGGCCTCCACCACCGTGGACTCGATGATTGGGGCGAGGTATTTGTCCAAAAGCACGTCAAACTGTTGCTGAAAGAGGTAGGCGTCCACCATGTCTTGCAGCGCTTCCCGGACGACCTCGTCCGTCATGCGAGCAGTACAGTCTTCTACGATGCGCTGCACGTTGGCGGCGACCGGGTCGCTGTCTCGCCGCGTCTGAAAATGCAAAAAGTCGTCCATGAACTCTCGCACAACCTTGCGCACCACTGACTCGATCTCTCGCGAGACCACTGAGTTCATCGTATCTTCTAGCAGCAGGTACGCAGTCCGCTCTTCCTCGCTGACTGGATCGTACTCGCTGTTTGCGTTTGTGAGCACGTCGATCAGCAGGTCTGGGATAAATTCGCCGCTCAAGTAGTCGTCGACGAGCTCGTCTACAATCTCGCGGTAGACCCGCTGCAGGTCGTCGGCGGACAGGTTGCGCTGATTGGCAAGAAATCCTCTCACGTGACTCTGAATTTTGGTCGCGAAATAGTTCACGTCGCGCACAGCCAGCAAAGACTTGACCCCTGCCTTGGGGCTTGCGCGCGGTGAAGACGGCCGCGAAAGCGCGGACTCTCTCGACCGCCGCCCACGCGGCCGAGATGAGGACGACGACGAAGAATAGCAAGACGATCCGGAGGACGAAGAAAGCGACGACGAAGATGACGAGCAAGACCACGACGACGAAGAGGACGACGAGCAATCGCTGTGGCTGCGATGCCGGCGCCGATGCTTACTTTTGCTCCGCCCATGGCTTCGCCGCTCATTATCCTTCTTGCTTTTATGGCGGCGATGGCGCTGGTTGCGGCTCCGTCGGCGTCCGTTCTGTCGCCGTCGCTGTCGTCGGCCTCGGTCCCGGGAGCTCTTGTGCTGGTGCCGTTTGTCACGGCGGCATTTCTCCGGGCTGCGCCGTTCGCGCTTCTCGGCGTCGCTGCCGCCGGCCGTCGGCCTCGCTTCCGCCGGCGCCGTCTCGGCCGCCCGCGCCTCCGACATGAAGGCGCCGACGCGGCGCGGCGCCGTCGTCCCAGATTCTCACTCTGGGGCCACGGATGATGATGATCATGATCATGATAATCATGATGATTATGACGTCGTCAACGGCCATAATAAGGTAAGGCGTTTGGCGACTTTGGCCCAATTTTCGTCAACCATGTCACGGGACGTAGGTTGTACGCATAAGACGAGAGCAGCGACGCTTCGGTGGATGACAGTGAGACCCACGCCGCGCGGCGGCAGAGCTGAGCTTGGTGGATGGTCATCATTGATTGAACGCTCTGCGGACGCATTATGAGATGGATGTGAAAAGCGCCGCGTCCCAGCGAGATCCAGGGCGCGCAGTGCGTGCAAGCAGAATACGGAAGGCTAATGAGGGTACGTACTACTGTTTTACTAAAGGCTTGATTACTCCTTGGTCACGTCCTTCTTCTTCTTGGCCGTCGTCCGCGCTTTCTTGGCGGACTTTGGCTTTTGGGGCGGCGTGTCCGGAGCAGCATCGTCCGTCGGGGCATCGTCGGTGCTCTTGCGCTTCTTGGAGGCCTTGGCGCCGCTGGGCTCGGCGATACTTCGGAGCACGTTCTGCGCGAGGTTGCGCACGCCTGGCTTGACGCTGTCGTTTGCGGCGATGGCATTAAGTGCAACTTCGACGTCGGCGAGGGCGGCCTTGGCGGCATCCTCGGTGCCAACCTTTTGCATCTTGCGCGCCAGTCCGCCAACGATTTTGATCACGTCGCGTGCCGTCTTGTCACGGGCTTTCGCGGCATCGTCCTTGAGCACATCCACCGACACTGCCAGCATTTCCCCGAGCAGGCCGGCAAGAGCTTCCTTGTCGCCCTCCGAATGGCTCACCTTGACAGCGTAGTCGAGCAGCTCGAGACCAATGGCCTTGCCTTCGTGCTTGCTGCCGTCGACGTCGCGCATGGCTGCGCAAATCTCGCGCACCACCGGCCAACGAAGCGCGTCAGAACGCAGAACTGTCTTGAGCCGGACGGTGTTCCACGGCGGGCACCGCGACGACCTGATGAGTTTACGCAGCATCGTGCTCATCTCGGTGCGGACCTCGTCCGAGGGAATTCCCTCCTCGTCGGAGGACAAAGACGCCGCGACGAAGGAGACGGCGCTAAAGGCGGCATCGTGGACCGCGCCGGGCAGATTCTTACGCATGGTGAGGTCCATCGCGACCTTGAACACGCGAGCGAGTGCATCGGCCAAAGAGTACTGGACCGCCTCTCCCTGGTTTTCGCTGGCGTCATCATCATCATCATGATCGTGATCGTGATCATGGTCGTGGTCGTGGGCCTCTTCCTCTTTGGTCCCGCTCTCGCCCTCGTCGCCCTTGGTTGTCAACTCCCCCCGAAGCGCCTTGGTGACGTACCACGTGGAGATAAGATCGAGCTCTGCGCTGCCATCGAGCGTGGCCCGCTTGCGCGAAGCCAAGGCCTGAATGACCGACACGCAGCGCTTCGCGTAGCTCTCAGCCTCGGGCAGGTCGACGCGCCGCGCCAGGAGCACGGCGGCGACAAGCGGCAGCGGCAGAAGCACCACGAGACTCGAGGCGTCCGAGGCGTCCTGGGCGTAGATCTCGACGAGATCGAGCAGACGCTGCTTCATCTGGAAGCTCGTCTTTTGCACGATCTTGTCCGACTTTCGCTTGGCGCGCAACACCCGTTTGGCATCAAGCTTCTCGGATATAAAGCGCGACAGCGCAGCGTCGGTAGCCTCGTTATGTGTGCGTTTCTTCTCGCTCTTGTCCTCCTCGTCCTCCTCGTCGCTGTCGCTATCCTCAATAACGCGGCCGGCGTCGAACATCGTCGTGAGGCCCTGGACATCCTCCGGGACGCTGGCAACACCGTTCTCCGCACTTGATGCCCGGGGGCGTTTCTTGCCCTTGGCAGAGTCTTTTGCCTCTTCCTCCTCATCCTCCTCCATATCACTGTTATCCTCATCTTTGTCGTCGTTGTCATCGTCACTGCCGCTGCTGCTTTCGTTTTCAGCCTCTTCTGCAGCGATGGCATCCTCGTCATCGCCGCCATCGTCCTTCTCGGCGTCCTCATCATCGCGTTGCAGGAGGCTCGAGGTGGTCAGCCCCTCGCAGATCACGTTGAGCGCAGCCGGGTCGACCGAGGGCACCATGAGACGGAAAGCGGCGGTCGCGAGGCGGCGGAGATCGCTTGACGACGCAGCCAGCACGGCGAGCAGCACGTCGGTAAGCACGACCATGGGAGACTCTTCGATATCTTCGTCCTCTTCGGACTTCTTCTTCCTCGTCTTCTTCTTTTTCTCAGAGGCAGCGCGCTTTGCGCACTCGCTCGCGTCGCCAAGAAGCTCACTGTAGTCGATCTCCAGCTCGTCCAGGCTACACACTTCGGCGAGCACGCTGCATACGTTGAGGGTGTCCAGAACCAAGCGGCAGGACACGAGAAATTGGCGACGCGCCTCATCCTTTGTCTTATCAATCGCGGTGGAGAGCGTTTGCACAACCTGGGCCGCTTCCTCGCGGGCCTCGGCCACGTCGTCGTCGATATCGACCCAAAATGTCGCCTTTTTGTCCGCCTCGAGCGCGGCGAGCGTCTCGGCGGCGTGGCGCATGCTCGCGCCCGGCAGCTCGAGCGCCGACGCAGAAGAGTCCCCGGCGGCACCATCCGAGCTGGCGCGCGTCTTGCGCAGACGAAGCTGCTCATGGTGGCTGAGCGTTGCGAGTAGTTTGAGGGCCGAGATGGCGCAAAAGCCGGCGTCCTCTTCATCGAGCTGAGGAAGATCCTCGGACGAGGTGGATGCGCGGCGCAGGAAAAAGTCGACGGCCTCGAGGGTTGCGCCAATCGAGGCACTCTCGGTTGCCTTGGCGGACGCCTGTGCGAAGATCTCGGACAGCACCACGTGGACCCGCGCCTCCTGCCGCGTCATGTCGTCACAAGTATCCATGAGCGATTTGATCTTTGCGTCGCCTTCCAGATCGCGAGACGTGAGCAGTTTCTTTTGTAGAAACTTGGAGTCAACGCCGTGCTGGCGCAGTGGCTCGGCGAGAGTGAGACGCGTGAGTAGTGGGACCTTGGCCTCCTCAAGGGCGGCGCACAACTCGCTAAAGGCCGCCACAGCGTGCTGATGCAGGATGTTGCCGGGCACAGTAATGTTTTTGACAAGCATGCGCACAAAGGCCTCGCTTTGGAGCATCTTCTCGACAGCCTCGATGCAGTCGCTCTGGATGGCCTTGACAGCAATTAGCACGAAAACCTGAAGCGCACAGTACCGTTGCTGCGGCGTCGGGTTGTGGTCCTCAAGATCGAGCAGCGTGTCCACGACGCAAACTTGCCAGAGCGACACGACCGAGCTCGCGCCCTCGTCAAGGGCCACACGGACGAGTTTGGCCCACGCCGGGTTCAGGCGCGGAAACGAGACGGCGTCCTTGAGAATGTCGGCGAGGTCCTGCAGCTCGACGCGCAGCGAGCCTTCGTCTTTGAACGAGGGAAAGCGCACGGGCGAGCTCTCGAGTGCCTCCCGTACGGCCGGCGACTTGCGCGCGCGCAGTTCCGCGGTGGCGAGCGCCGAGATCTTCGCGGCAGAGTACTTGCGCAGGTGCTGTCGAGGAAAGAGAGCGCTGGCGCGCGCCTTGAGAAGTTCCACGACGCAGGCCTCGGTCGACGCCTCAAGAGCATCGCTTACCGCCTCCATGCAGAACTCGCCGGCCCAGGCACGCCACTGGACGACCTCCAAGAGGGCATCCACGACAATGACGAGGTCTGCGGGCGCGTCGTAGACGCGGCCCGAGCGTACGACGGCGGCCAGGGCAAACATGCGGCCGAGGTATTTGTCCTTTTGCTCAACATTCTTCATGGTGGCGCTCACCTCGGTGACACGCTTGACGCGGTCCACAAAGGGCCCGACCTCGACCTTTTTGGCGCGGCGCAAAATATGCGCCAGCGCCACGGAGAACCCGAGGCGCGCAGCGCCGTTGCTGCTGCACAGGCCGTTGAGCAGCCGCTTCATGGTGTATTCATGGTCGTCGCTCTCCACGTCGACCACGGACGCGATGCTGCCGAGGTCGCGGAGGCCCTCGAGGCGGGTTTCCTCGTCGACGGCGCTCATTTTCCAAAAGGTCGCCAGGAGGCTCGTTTCCTGGGCGCCGTCCGCGGTCTCGCCGCGACGACTGGTTTGCATCGCGGCTTCCTCCTCGGGCTCCCTCTCGAGCTGCATTTCGGTCTCCTCCTCCGCCAAGGCGGCCTTGGTCTTGTCGGCCTTCTTGGGCGTCTTCTTGGGCGTCTTGGCCCTCTTGGGCGCCATGTCTGAATGCCCGCCTTCTCCTGCGTCCAGAACCAGGCTCGGAGCAGGCAGGCTCCTGCGCAGCGCGGGGCGGGGCTCGGCGGCCCCGGCGGGCGTCGCTGCGCGCGCGGGGGGGGCGGGGCTCGCGGCGGGGCACGGGCTCGGCGGGCGTCCTAGAACCGGGTCTGCGGCTTCGAGGCCCTTCGAGGCCACCCAAAGTTCCACGGCGGAATTCCGGGAGTTTCGGGCGCGCCGCCCGCACAACGGCGGAATTCCGGGAGTTCCCTCAAGCAACAAAGGGTCCCGGAATACCGGGCGAGTCGAACGCGCGCCCGGAAATCCGGGGCCCGGGGCCGCCCTCGCGTTTGGCCAAACCGAAGACGCCCGCGCGCGGCACGCACGCACGCACGCACGCGAGACCGAGACGCGACGCGCGGGAGGAGCCGCGCCGGATCGCGCGAGGGAGAGCTTCGCTGGAGACGGGTCGGTTTTTTCAGAAGGTGGACTCGATCAGATTCATCGATCTCCGGGCCCGCGAAGCCGAGGCCGCGCGCGAGCAAGAGCCCCCGCGCGCGCGCGCGCGCGCAGGGAGCCCTGCGCACGAGAGCTACGAGCGAGGAGAGGACCACAGAGCGCGTGAGGAAGCATAACGCTGCGCGGAGGTCGAGAGCGTCTCCGGGCGTGAAACTCGAATAACCACTCGGGCCGCGGCACGTTCTCGAGGCCGAAGCCGCCGACCGACTCGGAGGAGCTTGCAAGCCTGCGGGCGAGAGAGCTGCGCAGAGGTCGAGAGGCCAGAAGAAGAAACCATGATCGTGAACCAAGTGCGACGAGCGGCGGCGCGGTCCGCGATGCAGGCGCCCCTCTGCGTGGGCGCGCCCGCGCGACTCGAAGCCGCCAGGGGACTCGCGCGCAAGCGCGGAGGCGCGAAGAAGCAGGAGGATGCCGTCGCCACGACCAGCGAGGCTCCGCCGCCGGCCCACGCGGAGGCGGATCCGTGGCAGGCGGTCACTGACAAACCGTCCGGCTTGGTGTACTGGTGGAACACCGAGACGAACGAAACCACGGCGCTCGGCGCGCCAAAGCCGGGTTCCGAGGCCGAGCGCCAACTCATGATGCAGCAGCAGCAGCAAGTTGGGCAGTACCAGCAGCCGAGTCTCGGCCGTACCATGGCCGAGGGCGCCGCCTTTGGCGTCGGCGCCGGCATGGGCCGCTCTCTGTTCGGGTCCTTCTTTGGCGGCGGCAGCGGCAGTGACGACGACGGGGGCTATAGCGGCGGCGACGGCGGCGACGGCTGGGTGTAAGTACATATAAAAAAATCAAACCTTAGATAGCCTTCCTAAGCTCCAACTCTGGTGTGATCGTGCCCGGCCTTGGCTCTTCGACGTCGATGTCGAGGTCGAGCTGTGCCTCGCTGACCGCCTCGGAGTTGCTCGTGATCGCATCGATGATCTCGCCAAAAACGGCGCTTTGCGATTTCACGGGAGACCGCATCCCGATTGAGGCGCTCTGAAGCCTTTGCAATGCGCTCGTGCGAAACAATGGAATTTGCTGGAAGGCCTCCGCCACCAGCGGCGCCCAAATTGTCGCCGGGGCCGCAGTGTTGACTGCAAGACGCAAGCCAAGATCGAAAATGTCTGCGTGTTCACGAGCGATGGCAAAGCGAAGCGCCGGTACCACGACTGCCGACTCGGTGTCCTCTAAAGACGACGAGGTTGAGGTAGAGAATACGACGCATGCCCACAGCGCGGCGCGGACGCGTCCCGGCGCCGGCGCCGGGCTTGCTACCAAGAGTGATCTCGTGTAGACGGGCGCCTGGGCAAGGAGCGGCGCCAGCTTTTCCCGGCGGTCTGCCGCCAGTCGAAAGGTATTTACAGAAGACTGGCACGCCATTGCGAGCTCGAAGAAGTCGTCGAGCGAGTTCTGCGCCTCTTGCGAAGGCGACGGTTTCCTTAGCTCGTCGCGCCACGACGGCGCGAGAAGAGCATGCGCGCTCTCTATTAGACTCTCGCGGGCGCAGGTGCCAAACAGTACTCGGAGGTGCTGCGCATAGAGCGTCGTGCACTGTTTGAGAGGCGTGCAGCCGTCCGTACAGTCGACGGCGCTTGTTCGCTTGACGCAGTCGGCCTCGAGACCCTCAGCCTCTTTGCACTCCTGGCAGCGGTCCCGATCGCAAGTGCTCTTGCCCTCGCTCGAGTCCGTCGAAAAAACCGTACTGGCGAACCCTAGCTCGAGCGTTAATCGCACGAGCGTGGCAGCCGTTGCGATGACATGCGCATCCGGGTACGCATGGGTCCGCAGAATGTCAAGGGCGTTCCGTACGAGCAGGAGCGCCCGCCTGGACTGGAAATCAACGAGCTCTAGGAGGTCTTCAGCACCCAGCGCGTCCCTGTATGCCTTCACGAGCACGAGCAGCGCCCATGCCAGATCTGGCAAAGAATATCCCTCTGCATTCGCCTTGCTCTCAGCGTCCTCCCTCGTACACTCTCGGCTGGTGCTGGCGCCCCCGGACGGTTTTTCGCATGGCGCGCTTTGCAGTCGCGCCTCGAAGGCGCCAAGCTCTCGCGCGAGATCTTCTTCGTTTTCCAGCTGCAGTAGCGCGCGACATGTCTCCACAAGCTCGCTCATGATAGTTCCAGCGCGCCCGTTCTGGATTGCTCTGAGACTGTGCGAGCTGCGAAAGCGAACATGAACCCGCAAGCACACAAATCAGGTTAGCCCCAAGCTAGCTACTAGCTAGCTCCGAGGCCGGTCTCAATCCCCGACACTGTGGCTGGCGCCCGGCTTGCAGTACCCTGTGCAGGCGGCCTTGCAAGGCTGGCTCTGCGGAGCAAGCGAAAGCAGTCCGCGCGCGCGGCCAACCGTTCGAGTCTCCGGCGGAAAGATATCGCGCGCAATCGAGTCTCTTCAATAGGCCTAATTTCACTGGCAAAATTTGCCTCACCGGATATATATCATGCATATCTCTGCGGCCGGCCGAGGGTCGCAGCTTTCCGAGCCAGCTTTCCGAGCCAAAGGCGCCAAAGGACATTCCCGCCTCCGTGCCTGCGCGCCGCTCGCGCGGCTTCCCGCGCAGCCTCAGCCTCGCGCGAAGACCGGCTTGCTTGTGGACGCGCGAAAAGGGCGCAGGGAAGGGCAAAGCTTTGCGTTATCGTGCGTCGCAACGAGGCGGGAGGGGCGCAGGGAAGGGCAAAGCAGGCAGGCAGGCAGGCAGGCAGGCAGACCGGCGAGAAGGATGCGGACTGCACAGGAAACGCAAGCGCCTGCAGGCGCCCAGGAGGATCCAGATTGGCGGAAGAAACTCAAGATGAAGAGCGCGACGCCGCTCAAGCTTGGTTTGTGCCTGGATCCTCGAACTGTCGACGAGTGCATGGACCTGGAAAGCAAAAGGGGGCGCATGTGGAGGGTCATGCGCGCCAAGCAGATGCAGCAGGCCCACCACCGCGATCGGGAAAAGTTCGACGCCTGGAGAACGAGAATTGAGCATTTCTGTAAGTTATCGGATCAGGCCTCAGCGCTCCGTAGCGCTGTCTCTGATGACTGACGCCTTGGCGACAGACAAGCGTGCGACCTGGGGCGCCGCGCCCACGACCGACGAGGCCGTGCAGCGCGTGCACGCCAAGCGGTCCGGTCTCAAAGGCGCCGAGGAGGAGGCTTCGCTTCCTTCCAAGACGCTTTGGCACTACTATTATCATGGCGGTAAGACCCGCGCCGAGCGCCGCGCCGAGGCTGCCGTACGCATCGCAGAAATGCGCCGCGAGCAAGAAGCCAAGTTGGAAGCCCGTAAGGAAGCGCATCGCGAGCGGCTGGCGCAGTTTGCCAAGCGGGGCCTCGCGAGAAGAGATCAGCTCGCGCAGCGCCGCAAGGAGCAGCAAAAGCACCTGCGACCGCCCGTGCTTCTGCCTCTCAATCCCGCTGAAAAGGCGGCCCAGGAGGAGCAAGCAACCGTGGAAAAGGAGGCGCGAACCGAGGCCGCAACGCAGATTCAGGCTGTTGTGCGCGGTGGGCTCGCTCGCGCGCAAACTCGGCCCCAGCTTACGCATAGAATGCTGGAACCGCAGTCAGTATCAGAGCCGCTACCTGAAGCAGACGAGCCAGGATCGCCCACAGAGCAGCCGCACTCTGCAAAAGAGAAGCCACAACCAGCAACGGGAGACGTGGAACCACAGCCTGCAACGGAGGACACGGCGGTGTTCACCACCGCAAAGACAGACGAAGTTTTGAGCCCGCAGACGGCAGACGGCGCAGAAAAACCACAAACACCGAACGAGCCACAGGACTGACAATGACTTTACACTTTTTGTACACGCGAGTGCCGCCAATGGGTCAGGCTTCCGCTTGATCGTAGCGCTCCTCGTGAAAATTTGTCCAGGGTCCCGAGCCCTTGCTGTAAAAGTCTTGCGGATAAATTTCGCGCCACTCGGCCTCCCCGAAGGCAACAAAGCACTCGTAAGGAGTGAGAAGCGGCTTGGAAAAGGCCTCGCCCCAGTCGATGGAGAGCCGAGGGCAGGCGATTTGGACCCAGGCGTCGACGGAAGACTCGAGCAGGGCCAGCTTGGCGGGGAAGATCTCAGACATGAGGAGCACGAAGTGGTCGCGACCGTGCTTCTTGAGCAGCGCTTCGATGCGGTTCAGAATGGCCGGGTTGCCCTGGCGGCCGAGCGTGCCAAGCACAATAGCCCAGCGCTTCGCTCCGCGCGCCTTGTCAATCTCACCGCGGCGAACGGTGCGCATGAGGGGAGTGTCATAGGCCTCTTCGGTGAGAACACGGTCGTAGGGATTGTAGCGGTAGGCCGGCGTGTCGGGGTTGGCGATCATGGCAGACTCGAGGTGGAAGCGACCGTCTGCAACGAAGACGAGGGCATCGACATCTTCGCCGGCCAGCGAGGGCGAGGTGCACCCGAGCACCTCGCCGCGCGAAAGCGGCTTGGCCTGCGGAACATGGCTGCCCCGAACGAAGTGCTCGTCCAGAAGGCCCTTGGCGCGGTGCATGGCGGCGGCGAATTGGATCGTGCCCATGAGCGCGAGGCGCGTGTTGTCGCGGTCAGGGAAGGTGAGCTTGACGCACTCCACGAGGTGCTCGACGTCGATGTCAATGTCCACAAAGACATACATGACCTGAAGCTTTTCGCCAAATGCGTTCTCCTTGGCGGTGACGTCAATGGGTACGAGACAGGAGTGGCCGTAGTGGACCATGAAGTCGCACCCGAGGGCGCGCGCCGAGTAGTCATCGATGCAGCAGGCGCCGTAGGTGACGTCGGCCATGACGAGGGTCTCCTCGACGCCGGCGCACTGCTCAAAGATGTCTGCGAGCACGCAGGCGAACAGGAGAAGGCCCTCGGGCAGCTGCAGGGCCACGCGGCGCGCCCCGGCGCGCTTGAGCCGCCACACGGTCTTGGCGACCTGAAAGTTGTAGTTGGCCGGGAGTTGCGCCATGGCGTGCTTGAGCTCCGGGTCGTTGGCGATCTCGTCCGGCACCTGGCTCAGCGCCAGGCTCCGGCTCTTGGCGGCGCCTGCGCGCGCCCTCCGCGCGAGTTCTGTGCTGCTGCTGCTGCTGCTGCTCGCGGCGGCGCCCTCGCCGACCTTGCGGCGCCGGCCCACGAACCTCCGGGGCCGCGGGGCCGGCTTGGCCTCGGCGGCGTCTTCGCTCATGGTTCTTGGCGCTGCCCGGGAAGGCGTCCGCCGCCAGGAACCGGCCCGGCTGCGCGCGGATCTTGGCCGCGAGGATGATGTCCTTTTGCGCGACCATCTCCATCGATTCGCGTAAGAACTCTGGGAACTGCTGGAACCTTTGGAACCAAATTCTTCAGCCAGTTGTTGGCATCGGGATGCCAACATTTCCAGAAGATGATTCTCCGCGCTTTTTTCAACCTTCCTCAACTTGTAATCGCGCGTTGCATTGAATTGCGCTACATTGCAGCTTTGTCGTCTTCATACCGCGCTACTCTCCGAGAAATGTTGTCCTACAAGGTCTTGAACACCGATGTAGCTTCCAGCCGAATACTCTCTCCTCTTCATGAGCTACGAAGTACCTGGTCGAGCTGCATGCTTGCGCATTGCACCTCCGGCCATCATCTCGCGTGCCAAACCTTGTTCTTCTCCAAGATCTTTTCCCACGAGGCCAACAAAGCTCGCCGACCATCATCATCATTATTATGATTTTTCCCCAGAATCAACATCGAATCAACATCAGTGATCTTCCATTGGCTATCACCATCCTCAACTTCTCCATGATCATCCTTGAGCGCGACGAATTGTCACGCTCCGCGCCGTTCGGCCCGGGGTCGCCCAGCTCCGCCGGCGGTGGCGAACGTTTTATGGTTTATGGAGACCCCGACCCGGCCAAAGTTTTTTTCCCGCGGAGCTTCGCGGCGCGGATAGCCCACTTGCGGGCGGCCA
>KQ758850.1:11593113-11609210 GCA_001462505.1 Aurantiochytrium sp. T66 | reverse complement strand
GCCTCTCCCGCGCGCGCACCGCGATGCGGCGGCCCCGGCGGAAAGGCGACGACGATGGCGGCAGCATGAACGGCGGCGACGAGGGCGGCGCCGAGGAGGACGCGCGCGACGCCGCGCAGGACGCCGCGGAGGACGCCGCGGAGGACCGCGAGGAGGGCGAGATCGCCGCCGACGCCTCCGCCGACGCCGCAGGCGAGGAGCTCGAGACGCCGGAGGACGCCGCGTACGGGCAGCAGTCGCTAGTGCTGCCCAAGAACCGGCGGTCGAGCAAGATCAAGGACCACGTGTGCGAGACGTGCGGCAAGGCATTTCGGCACGCGAACGAGCTCCGCCTGCACGCCGAGGTCATCCACAACGGCGTGCGGTTCTCGTGCAAGACCTGCGGAAAGTCGTTCACGCGCAAGTTCCACCTTGACACGCACGTCAGGACCACACACGAGGGCCAGCGGTTCGCGTGCGAGATTTGCAAGCGCGTCTTCACGCGCAAGAGCGACGTGGTCCGACACGTGCGCAGCATGCACGACCCCGTTACCTTTCAGTGCCCTTTTGACGACTGCACGATGGACTTTCACAACCGTCGCATCCTACGGGCACACGTCGACAAGAAGCACAACGGCCGCAAGTACTCGTGCCCGGACTGCGACAAACGCTTCGCCTACAAGGGGACGCTCACGGACCACATGAAGTGGGCGCACAAGGGGACGTACACCTGCCAGCACTGTTCGGAAAAGTTTCCGCTGCGCGGCGTCCTCGATTCTCACATTAAGACTACACACCCCCAAATCCGCTACCAGTGCGCCATCTGTCCCAAGAGCTTCCCCTCGGATGAGCTTTTGCAGAACCACGTCCAGGCGATTCACTTTCGCAAGATCGACTGCGCCGTCTGCCACCTGATCTTTGCCGACGAGACGGCTCTCGTGCAACACATGAACAACGAGCACCGTGGTGTCGACCCCGGCACCCAGGATCCTACCCAGGAGCAGGACCACGAGCATGACGTGGCAACCACAATCATGGCCCCCGAGGACGCCAGCGGCCACGCGCTCTCTGCGGACGCCGTCGATGGCCTCCCTAAGGAGTTTGTGCAGTAGCCTTCTTCCCCTCTGTTGCTCCACTGCCATTTTTTACTGCGCATGCTTACATTCTTCCTAGCTCTTAGGCCACTCAAGATCATCAAAAAAACTGCGGCCACCGTCGTCGGAATCCTCGCCTCTGCGAGTATTGGCCATTCCCAGCAGAATCCGGGCTAGCTGCTCGACTTCTTCTCGTTCTTGAGGCCGCCCACGGTGGCCTGCCAGTGCCACAGATCTCGGCTTTCTAACGCTCCTTCAAGGCATGCCAAAAATGTCGCGGGCAATGTCTTGGTCTTCGCGCGTCGCGAGATGTCTCGTTGACATACGTACGTACGTACGTAGTAAATTCACGCTCGTCGAAGGACCTCACGCCATCCACTCCAGTGCTTGCCGCGCGCGCAGATAAGTGCAGCGAGTGCTGCGTCGCTCGGAAGGAATCAGGAATCCTCTTGCGGGATTCTTGCTCGCTCCTCAGGCTCCAGGCTCGGCCGCTCGTTGGCCCGTCTCGACATGGCGAGCCCATCCCAGCTTGAGCATCCTCGGTCTCGACGTCTATCAATCTCGCCATCTCATCTCGCTTACCGTCCCGCCCCCCTCCTCCCCGACTCGTATCTCCTCCTGCTCGCTTACCTGCTCGCGGCGGCGGCGGTCTCCGTCCGCCTCCCTTGCGCGCGGGCGGGCGGGCGCCATCCGGGCGCGGCAGGGTGCTTGGCGGCGGCATGCGGGCCGTGCGGCGCGCGCGGCGGCGCAAGCTGGAGGAGCACCGGTCGATCCTGGGCAGCCTCGGGACGGACCCGGAGCGCGAGGTGCTCTCGACGGCGTGCTTCGGGCTGTGCTCGTGCGTGTGGATCCACGCCGACGGCGACGAGGGCCTCTTCGACGTCGCGCGGACCGCCGCGCTCCGCGAGGAGTCCCGCAACGAGAACTACAAGGTGGACCCGGACAAGCTCTCGCTCGGCAAGGTGCTCGGCCAGGGCGGCAACGGCTGCGTCTACGTGGGCTCGTACTACGGGTACCCCGTCGCCGTCAAGGAGATGCTCAGCGACGTGCGCTTCTCGGACGCGAGGGACGACGACGAGCAGGAGGCGGACGCCGCGCTGCGCGACGCCACCTTTGAGGAGCGAGAGCGCGCGCGCGACGAGCGCGTGAACGAGGAGTTCGCGCGCGAGTTCAACAACCTGCGCATGCTGCGGCATCCCAACGTCGTGGACATGTACGGGACGGCCATCATCGAGCAGGTCGACACGCAGTCCTTCCGCCGGCTCCTGGTCATGGAGCTCTGCGCCTGCAGCATGCGCGACGTCCTGCGCGATACCACCGCCATGGTGCCCATGGGCACCGCGCTCGCGTGGGCGCGCCAGGTCGCCGTCGGCCTCCTCGCGGTGCACTCGCACGGCCTCATCCACTTTGACATCAAGCCGGCGAACGTGCTCATCGACATGGGAGGCCGCGCCAAGATCGCCGATCTCGGCATCGCGCGCCAGACCAAGCTCGCCACGCCCTCCTCGCTCACCTTCCACCACGACCTTCGCATCGGCACGCCGAGCTACATGGCGCCCGAGCTGCTGCGCGGCGACGTCGCGCGCATCTCGAACCGGGTTGACGTCTACTCCTTTGGCGTCCTCTTGTGGGAGGTCATCCACAGGGACCGCCCGCACCCGGACTGGGGCCTTCCCGAGCTCTTTCGCGAGGTCGCTGGCAAGAAGATGCGCCCCGCCATCGATTCAGACGTGCCCGCGGGCCTGCAAACTCTCCTGGAGCGCTGCTGGCACGAATCGCCCGATGAGCGGCCCAATGCGAGCGGGCTCGTCGCCGCTCTTGAGCTCCTGGCGCCAGAAAACCTCCCGCGGCTCGTGTCGGTGCACCCCGAGACGGACCCGTCCGATGCTGAAGCCTTTGCAGTCTGGGACCCGGATGCGCGCACGTTTCTGAGCGACGCGCTCTTTGCTGCTCAGCAGCCCGACGGCCTTTTGCAAATCGAGTTCGACGACGGGCAGCCGCCACTCGACAATGTGGACGGCCGAAATCTCGTGCTCACGCGTGACCTTCCGCTCGAGCTTCTCGCCTCGCCGCCAGACGCCAAGCCCGAAGTCCCACCAACGCTTGACGCGGGCGCCGAAGGGCCCCCTCCAGCCCACGGCGCGAAAAGTCCGAGCACCGAAGCGGCAGCTAGTGATGCCAGCGCACGGGACGAAGCGTCTGCGGATCACGTGCTCGTCGTGACCTGAATCTGTATACATAGCAAACACGAAACCAAACCTAGCATTCACATTTCAATCGCGGCTTTGTGCCTGTGCAACTGGCCGCAAAACTCAAGTGTAGCGAGCTCACCTGCCACTTCGTCGAGACATACCATCGCCACAGGTTGACTCGTACTATCCACGCGGATCTTTTCCAGACTGCGAGGTGCGCCCTGCGAGAGGTCCCACGTTCGGATTGTCGAATCTTTGGATAGTGATGCCGCCCGACGGCCGTCTTGGAGGAAGCAGCACGCGACGACGTCTTGCTCGTGGCCTGCGAGGACCGCGAGCGGCTCGCTTGTCTTGCGAAGATCCCAAAAATGGACTTCGCAGCCCTCGTTTGCTTGGAAACCCTTGGCTCCGGTCATGAGCATGTGACCATGGAGCGCCATGGAAACAGGAAAGTACACATAGCCCTGCAGCGTCAACGAAGCCTGTTGCGCCGAGGCTGCTCGCCGCCAGTCCCACGCCCGCACCGCAAGGTCCTCGCTGCCCTGCCAGAGAAGGCCGCCGCCCACGTCGCTATCATGGCCAAAGCTCATGCATGTGACGAGGTTGCGCGGGGCGCCAGCGCTCGCAATTTGCTCGCCGAGATGGTCCCACACCTTTACCATTGTATCTCGCGACCCAGACGCAACGATGCCGTTCTCCTGAGGATGTGCGCAGACCGCCGTCACGTTAAGCTCGTGCGCGTCCGGAATGTGGACTTTGCAAGTCAACGCCGCGTCCCAGACCTTGACACTGCAGTCCCTGGAGCCCGTGACAAGCGAGTAAGGAGTGCCATCGTCTTCGCTTGTCGCGTACGACCGGCTGTGCGCGCTCGAAATGCTCTTCGCGTGCGCCTGCCAGCGCGCTGCTACGGCGCCGGCGGCATCGACTCGGAAGCCTTCTCCTTCGTCCGAAAAGACCACAACATCGCCGCGTCCTGGTCCTGCCGTGGCGCAGAGCGAGATGCTCCCCACGTCTGCGCCGCCCGGACTTGCTGCGGCTTCTTTGCCAGGCTCTGCGCGGGGCGCGGTGCTGGTCCCTTTCGACCTCCACGGTGCCATCCACTGCGTTATTCTCCGACGCAGCGCCGCAACAGCGGGCCGGGCGGCGCGCGCAGGCGCAGGCCCGGCGTCCGGCCGATACGGCGCGGCCATTCTTCAAGTCTTTGCGGCTCTGCGTCGGCGGCGAGCGGAGGTTTTGGGCCGCCAGCGGCGCCCCGGGGACCCAGCTGCCGCGGCCGCGGGCCGATCTGAGCTCAGCCTCGGTCCGGGTCCGAGTCCGAGGAGTCCGAGTCCGAGTCACGGTCACTGGGTCCGAGTCCGAGACTCGGACTCCGAGTCAACGCACAAATTAAGGTGGTACAAGTTAGGTTAGAAGAAGACATCATTTGCGGCGACTGTCAAAGCCGCCTGCCGCCGCATGCCGCCGCGCTCGGCCGCGGGAAGCGCGGGCGCGAGCACGCATGGCAGCGACAGCCACGCACGCATTTTTTTGGGGTAGGTGGTAGGGTATTGTTTGCGCAAAGAGGAGTATGCGAACCGGGGAGCTCGCTCGAGGCCGGGACGACGGCAGTTCTAAATCTGTGAAGAAAGGCAAAGGAGAAGGATCCAAAAACGAGATCAGAAAAACGGGAGGGGAAGAATAACCATGTGTGAGACGAGATGGTACGTAATAAACTACAGGGGGAGGGGGGGGAACTACGAAATGCAACTTGCGCCTAGATGAGCGCCGGGTTTTGCTCAACAGGGGTCGTCTTGGCGGCGGGCTCGCGGCCCATCTCGACGGGCTTGGGCGCCGGCTTGATGCCGATCATGCGCTCAAACCGCGAGAGGTACTCGGGGGCAACGGCATCGCCATAGTACTCGTCTTCGCGGCCCACGAGAATGAGCTCCCAGCGCTCATCGGCGTGCGCGAGGTCCATGCTCGACACATCGGGAACGAAGAGCTCGGTGACGACGAGGCCGACGATACCGCACACGGCACAGACGATGAAGATGATCTTGGTGTCGAGGGAGTCGCCGCCGCCACCGTAGGTGAAGAGCAGGGTGGAGAAGAGCGCGCCAAGCTTGCCGGCGGCCGCCGAGATGCCGTGAGACTGGCTACGTACATCCGTGGGGAAGAGCTCCGAAGGCAGAAGCCAGGTGGTCGAGTTCGGGCCGAACTGGCCAAAGAAGGAGCTCAAATAGTACAGCGCCTGGAACCAGGAAATGTACTCGGGCATGGACAGATATTCGTAGGCGCAGCCGCAGATGAGGAAGAGCAGGAAGATGAAGAAGAAGCCAATCGACTGGAGACGGCGACGGCCCATCCAAGGCTTGTCGATGGTGAAGGCTGCGACGTAGTAGCCAACGAGGGCGACGCCCGAGTTGAGGAGCGTGTACTCGAGCGTCTGGTAGATGGTGGCCTCGGATCCAATGATGGTCGCGATGATGGTGCCCTGGAAGAGCTTGTTGCCGTAAAAGACGACATCCCACACAAACCAGCCGACCGCAGTGCCGACGAGACGGTGCCAGTAGTGTTTGAGGACGAGGGCGCGGTGGTTCGAGCTCTTTTCCTCAAAGTTGGTGTCGTCGCTCTTGGTGCGGTTGGTTGCCCAGACCTGAGACTCCTTGAGGAAGACGAAGCGGCCGATGCAGAGCGCGACGAGGAAGACCGCGCCGATGGCGTACTGGAGGCGCCAGGTGAGCTCGAGGGAGCGGTCGGAGCACTCCTCGCTGGGGCCGTCACAGCCTTGGCCGAGCAGGATAAACAGGATAATGAGGGTGTTGACGAAGTTGCCGACGCCCTGCATCGCAAAGGTGAGCACGACACTCTTGCCGCGAATGTGGTGCGCGTAGGAGTGACGCTTCTTGGCGGCCTCGGCGCGCTCGGCCGCCGACGCGGACGCGAGCGGGTACTCGCCGCCCACGCCGTAGGAAAAGAAGAAAAGTGCTACGGCGAAGAAGATCCACTGGCCCGTCAAATAGCCCGCCGAGGCGGCAGCGGTGAGGATGCCGCCGACGCACATGATGACGGCCGTGGAGCACGAGCCAATACGGCGGCCAAATTTGTCGGCAAAGTAGCCAAAGGTGAGCATGCCGACAATGACGCCAACGACCTCGATGTACGTGAGACTGGAAACGAGGCCCTCATCGCAGGAGGCGTCGCTCCCATAGCACTCGGGGTAGAGCTGCTTCCAGATGTTTTTGATGTTGCCGATGGCGAAGAGAAAGTAGGCCTCCGAGAACATGCCGGCGCCCGAGAGCATGCCCATTCCACAGAGGGTCAAGTTGGCATGGGCGCGCTGCGCAAAGGTGCGGTTATCGATGCTGTCCTCCGCGATGATGATGCCGCCGCCTCCGCCCATGTTGATTTCGGAGCCAAAGGCCGAGCGCTCATTTTCATAGCGCTCGTTGCCTTGCGGCCCCTGCTGCTGGGTATCTTGCTGCTGCATGCTGTGCGCTTTCGAGCACGGCGAGTCTAGCCTCGGATTTGAGTTTGACGTTTGAGGTTTGCTCAACGAAGAATGCCTCGCGGCGACACTTGGCGCTCCAAAACGAGACCAACAACTTCAAGGGTGTCAAGATTCCCCGGCCAGCTGGCATCGCCTCACATTTGCAGGGTGAAGCACGGCAGCCACCAGTGGCCAGCCTACGTAGTACGGTAAAGCAGCCCTAGTCCACAAACCACTCGAAGGCCAAGTTCCCCAGCGCCCCGCCTGCCATGCTTCCGCATTTGGGAGTTTCACGCGAGGAGATTCGCGCCCGGGGGGCGGCGGAATCTTGCGCGGGCCCGAACTCCTTCCGCGACCAACGCCTGCGGCCCGCCCCGTGCCGAGAGGGCCTGCTTGAGGCTGCTTCTCATCATCGGCGTCGCGCTCCAAGCCGCTCGCGCCTCCGCGTCATCGCTCCCCTGCGTCCACTATTACTTGCTATCACCCGCGCCACCCTTTTAATCGGTCTTATGAGCGGGAAAATGGTACAGGACCCAGACGCCGCGAGTTCACCCTCTGAATTCCGTCAATTCAGACCTCTTCGTTCAGCCGTGTATACCCGCAGCACCCCCACAGCGATCCTCAGTAAGTCGAGCAGCCTGGCCGCGCCGCCGAGGCGAAGGCGCGAAGGCTGCGCGCCGCACCGCTCGAGCCGCGCCTCGGCCCAAGATTCGTGTCGAGGGACAGACGGCAGCGAGTGCGTCGTGCCAGAAGCTTGCGACAAGAGGCCCGAAAGCGCCGGGCTTGGTGGCGACTCCGAGTCGTGGTAGCTAGCAAGATCTTGCGCCTGCTTCCATAAATGAGACGGCCGTGAACGACATGGCGTCGATCCCGTCCACGACTCCACGAATGACGCGGTGTCGGGGTCTCGGACGATCTCTCGGACTCTCAAGTTGATGCGTCGATGGCCAGGCCGAGGCGGTGCGTTGTCCATTGCCGTGCGCGCGCCGCATCTTGGCCAGCGCAGAAACAGCTGAGCGCACCGCGAGCGCCTCGGACCTATAACTCAGCTTCTGGCTCATGGAGATCTTCTTCTCGCTCGAGTCGAACGGGTTGGGTGTGTAGGGTGGGTGACGCACGTCATTCGTGTCGAGCGTCCTTTCCTTTCCGTCCCTCACGTGCTTCGCATCTTCTTCAGGCCCTAGGCCAGGCCTAAGTCGACGATAAAGCCCGTCGCGCCGCGAAAACCAGCCCGACGAGCGCCTCCTGCCGTTCCAAGAGGGTGGCGTGTTGCCCGGTAACAGGGGCGTCAAGCCGCGAGCCGCGCGCGCCGTACACCGCTGATCACACCGCTTGCGGAGCTGCAAGATTGCAGCCTGTAAGTTGCTGTACGTAACGCCCTCTCCCGGAATCAATCTTGCGGGCACGGCTTGCTCGCTTCCTGCACCGTGACCAGGCTACGTACATTACCCGCTTCTCTGACAGCGGCACGGACCGCCAACCAGCCACCTCTGTCGCGCCTCGCTTTCGCGCGCGTTGGCTAGACACTTGGCGCCAAGCACCAGCCGCCCGAGCGAATCTTGGTGCCCTCGATTCGGCTGAGCTCGAGTGGGCTCGTGGCGTTTTTCGCTGTTCTTCTTGACTGACGCGCTCCCGATTTACGCAGCCTGCTCACCAGCTGTCTCAGATGAGCGTTGTAGATTGCAACGGCTGAGGATGCGAGCATCCCGGCTGATCGACAATGGCGTAAACCCCCGCAGCGCTAGAAACGGCGGATCCGGGACTCTGGACACGCGCTGCATTGCAGCACCGTCATGATCAGCCAGGTCACACCGGCAAAGTCGTGCTCGAGTCGCGCGTCCGGCCCACGCAGCGTCTTCACTGTCGGTCGAAAACAGGTTCTTCTGCAGATCTGTCGCCCGAATCGTCTCGAGTGGAGTGGCGTGGAATGATGTCGGGACGCGCCGTGGTGCCACGCACGGCCGCGCATCACGGCGACGCGAACTGCGCGCCTTCGCGCCGCACCTAGTCGGAGCTGAAAATGCCTGGCGGCAATCATTCGTTGTTCGTGGATCTTGCGACTCGGAGTTCTTGAACCCTTGCGGCTCAAAGTGCTGATGTCTGATGAATCTGGATCACCTTTGCATCGTTGCGAATGATTGGCGTTTGAGCCAGCCAATTCGATCACATCTGTTGAGAACGCGTCGCATGAAACTTGCTGCTTCTCGTCTCCGATGGCACGATGATTTAGCAGTAAGCCTCGAGAGGCCAAGACCGCGGCTCAGGACGCTGGGCCTCCATGGCATGACGACGAGCCGCGAGGTCACGTTGTCCACGACGCACAGGTAGGAATCTATCAGCACGGTGATGTGCTCATCCTTTCACAGCCGCAGGGTGACTTTCGTTCGCCGATCCGATGACAACAAGCGAGGGAGGTGACTTCGGGGGCCCTTTTCCGCGAAGGGGAGGATGAACTTTGATCATTGTCATCAACATGCGGGAATGGGCTGGACGCTTGGCTTGAACCCGACTTGTGGCGCATCTCAAGGCGTGTCAAAGAGTCGGAGACGTGTCGAGTCTCTTTCCAGGAGCAGAGAATCAATTGCCATTTCCTGAAGTAAGATGAGGGCACTGACTTCAAAATCGAGGTACATCGCCATGCACGGCGGCAGTGATGCAAGTAAGCAATGTTAGCTCTCAACGCAGACTTTTGGTTCTGGGCGGATTATGACCATGAGAGCAGAACGTCGCCGGCTGCGAAGTCGCACTTATCCCCATATTTTACTCTCGGATCAGCGCCCGGGAAATCGGGCTGCTTGTAGAGGATCTTGCGAAGCACAAACCCGTCATAAACAAGAATGTCCTAGGCTAGTCTATGCTGATGCAAACGCAAAGCCGGTCATCACGAACTCTCGGGGAGGGCGTTGGGGTTGAATTTGCCGCGCGTTACAGCTCGCCTTGACTCAACTTTGATTCTTGTTCGCGCCGCTGTGTCGTCCCTCCAGTTGCTGACCTTGCTTCGTGGTCTTGCTTGCTTCTCGGGCTGGCAGCTTGCCCAGAGAAATTCTGCGTCTCGTCTCGCCCCGCGATCATGCCCGTTCGCGAGGATGACCCTTCGCCCTTCCGGCAAGTCGAGACCTGATTCAGCGCGCCGCGTCGGTATGTACGACGGTTCTCCTCCCATCTCATTTTGATAGAGTCTTATGATCGAACTAGAAGCACGAACCTCTTCGACAAGCATCCGCGAGATCATCCATGCGCACAGGTTGCCTGCCTCTTGCGTCGATCGGCCGCGCTCCCGAGCGAGACTGCCGCGCGCCATCACCCGCCCTGCACGTTTGCTCGTGATGAACTTCGAAAGGGGACATGAAAAGATCCTTTCACTTTCACTCACACACTTGCTTCTATCATTGCCGCCCTCTCGCCGCTCGCGGCCGCCGCTCCGCGCCCTCCTCCGCCGCCGCCGCGCCGCCCCGCTGCGGCCCCAGGCTAGGGGCGCCTCCGCGCGCGGCCGGGAAAGATCGCGCGCGGGCCTGGCCGGCCCTGGCCCCGTGCGCGCGCGGCGGGCTCGGCGCCCTCGGCGCCTCCCCTGGGGCTCTGCCGCGACGACGAACGGCTCGGTCGCAACCCAGCAGCGGAGGCGCTGCACGGCGAGGCTTCGCGAGGCGGGGGCCTTAATTGCGTCCTTGAGCAGAGGGGGAGAGATAGGTGAGGTTAAGGCGGTCAGGGTGGGTGGCTGCTTGGATTGCTTTTTGCAAAGTCTGCACAAACAGACCAGACCCGAAGCGCCGCCCCCCACGCCCGCCGCCGCCCGCGCCCGCGCCCGCCGCACGTCCGCGCGCCACCCCCACCCGCGCGCCCTCCATCCCGCCCGCCCGCGCGCGCCGCCCGCCGCGGCCCCGCTCCGAGGCTGATCAGGGATCGGGCGACATTGATTTGGACCGATTGGGAGCCTAGTTGGTACAGCACGGCACGACGCGCGACCCCGCTCGCGCTTGCGCTCGCTCCGCACGCACGCACGCACGCACGCACGCGCGTAGACAAAAACCCGAGCTCGAGGGAAGATGGCGTCCGATGCCGGCCTCGCGAACGTGAACGCCAGCGCGGCGGTCCGGAACTACCACGTGAGCCCTCGCGTGGATTACAGCACCATCAGCGGCGTGAACGGCCCGCTCGTGGTCCTGGAGAACGTCAAGAGCCCGCAGTACAATGAGATCGTGACGCTCACTCTCGGCAACGGCGAGCAGCGCCAGGGCCAGGTTCTCGAGATCTACGGCACCCGCGCCGTCGTTCAGGTGTTCGAGGGTACCTCGGGCATCGACAACCGCGCCACGCACGCCGAGTTCACGGGCGAGACCCAGAAGATGCCCATTAGCGAGGAGATGCTCGGCCGCGCCTTCAACGGCTCCGGCAAGGCCATCGACAACGCCCCGCCCGTCCTGGCCGAGAACTACCTCGACATCATGGGCAAGGCCATCAACCCGTTCGCGCGCACCTACCCCAAGGAGATGATCCAGACCGGCATCAGCGCTGTCGATACCATGAACAGTATCGCCCGTGGCCAGAAGATTCCCCTATTCTCGGCCGCCGGTCTCCCGCACAACGAGATCGCCGCCCAGATCGCCCGCCAGGCCGGCCTCGTGCAGGGCAAGGACGTGACCGATCACCACGACGACAACTTTGCCGTCGTCTTCGGCGCCATGGGTGTCAACATGGAGACGGCCCGCTACTTCCGCAATGACTTTACTGAGAGCGGCGCCATTTCGCGCACGGCCCTCTTCCTGAACCTGGCCAACGACCCCACCATTGAGCGCATCATCACCCCGCGTCTGGCCCTCACCACGGCCGAGTACCTCGCCTACGAGCGCGAGCTTCACGTGCTCGTCATTCTCACCGACATGAGCGCCTACGCCGACTCCCTCCGTGAGGTCTCGGCCGCCCGCGAAGAGGTGCCCGGCCGCCGTGGCTACCCCGGTTACATGTACACCGATCTCGCCTGTCTGTACGAGCGCGCCGGCCGCGTCGAGGGCCGCAACGGTTCCATTACCCAGCTCCCCGTGCTCACCATGCCCAACGACGATATCACCCACCCGATTCCCGATCTCACGGGCTACATTACCGAGGGTCAGATTTACGTCGACCGCGCCCTGCAGAACGCCCAGGTGTACCCGCCCATCAACTTGCTCCCGTCGCTCTCGCGTCTGATGAAGTCCGCCGTCGGTGAGGGCATGACCCGCGACGACCACTGGTCCGTGGCCAACCAGCTGTACGCCAACTACGCCATGGGCAAGGACGTGCTCGCCATGAAGGCCGTCGTCGGTGAGGATGCCCTCAGCAGCGAGGATCTCAAGTACCTGCAGTTCACCGACAACTTTGAGCGCAAGTTCCTCGCCCAGGGCTCGTACGAGTCCCGCGACATTTACGAGTCCCTCGACCTCGCCTGGGACCTCCTCCGTCTCTTCCCCAAGGACGCGCTCAAGAAGATTCCTGCCAAGATGCGCGACGTCTACTGGCCGCGCAAGGCCCAGGGCGGTGCCGAGGGCGCCTCTGCCGCCGCACCAGCACCACCCAAGGAGGAGGAGTAAGGTGCTCGGCGGGCTGCTATGCTCGTCGTGCGCGTGATACAACGCCAGCATCGCGCGCTGACCTGTCCTTTTCTTTACGCTGGGGCTCCCTCGTGCGGGGGAGGGAGACACGGATGACGGCGCACCGCCGCCGTCGCCACCGCGACACTACCCACAACCCTTCAGAAAAATACCCTCTTCATCGTCGTCGATATCTTCGAAGTAATCATTCCTTACATTTATGATCGCGCGCACGCACTGAGCTGGGCTGGGTCTTTTCGGACGTGGCACGCCTTCTTTTCGGGCGCGAGGTGGTACACGTTCAAGGCCAACCCGAAGTCTGGAGACGACCCCGAGATCCCCGAAGTCCAGCCTCCGAAGACGATCCGGAAGTCCCGGAGACAATCTCGAGTTTCCCGGAGTCGAACTCGATGTTGCAAGGCAATACCGAGGGAGGTCGCAAGGCGATCCCGAGATCCGAAATTTCGGTAAAGACAAGAGCAAGGGGTCGGCATGAGCGCCAAGAAGGACTCGGTTGATGCGACGGGCGAGCAGAGACCTCGTTGTTGGAAAAATATGAGTTCGAGGATTGCTACGAATGCGGGCTGGCGGCGCGTCCTCGAGACCAGCCAGCCAGCAGCTCTTGCCTTGCGTTGTCGCGCGACTCTTTTGCATTTAGAGCTCGCAGATGGCGAAAAGGTGGCGGAGCATCTTGCCCCAGACGAGCGTGCGGCCCGCGTTGATGACCCTGTTGATGCCAAAGCAGTACAGGACAATGTAGAGCAGACGCAGACGCAGGTACGTCAGGCACTGCTCGAGCAGCAGCGAGGGCTTGACCTCGCGCGAGCGCGCGACGAGAACGGCGGCCGCGTAGAGCGGGAACATCTCGAGCGTGTTGTAGTGGGCGCCCGAGCAGCGCGCAATGGTCTTCCCCATGACGTACGAGTCGTAGTCCTCGCCTCGGGGCGTGTCGTTGTTGTACCTGAGTCCCTTGTTCCCGAGCTTGACGGCGAGCGCCACGCCGTGCGGGATCAGGCACATTGCCCAGGCGGCGGGGATCGTCGACAGCGACAGGAAGTACGGGTCCTCCATGCTCTTCATCAGCACCTCCTGCAGCTTCTCCTGCGCGGGCGCCGGCAGCTTCTGCGCGGCCTCGAGGGCCCACGACGGGACGGACATCCTGCTTATCCTGCTCTTTTCCGCTCTTCGAGCTCTCGCTCGTCTCTCTCTTCGCGGGCGCTGCGCTGCGCGGGCTGCGCGGGCTGCGCGGGCTGCGCGGGCTGCGCGGGCGCGCGGGCGGGGCGGCGGGCGCGGCGAAGGGCGGTCTCGGTCCGGCGGCGGCGCGAGAGAGGTCTGGCGCGGCAGCAGCGGCAGCGGGGAGGAGGAGAAGGGGCGGGCGTGGCGGAGCGGGTTTGCGACGGTCTTCGGCAGGATTAGGTGGAGGACGGACGGTACACGATGCGATGCGATGCGTGCGAGCGAGCGCGAGCGCGATGCGGAGGCAGGCACGCTCGAGGGCGGGCGGGCGCAACCTGAAGGAAGGCGTGCGAGCGAGCGATTGTGCGATCGGGCGACCGACAGACCTTGGGTTTACGACGACAATTTACGTATGATCTATCTATCTTCGCCGCGCTATAATAATAGCGCCGGCAGCAAGCAAGCGAGGCGAACGCCTGCCACGCCCCGCTCCGCGTGCGCGTGCGCGTGCGCGTACGCGTGCGGCAGCAAGAGAAGAAGGAGAAGGAGGCGAGGAGAAGGAGTCGTAGTACGATAGTTTTGGTTACGAGAAAGCGCAGACACGAGAGCAGGGGAGAGGGCGAGACTGGCTGGCTACGTACCCGACGACCAGCTTGCCCGAGCCCTCCGCCTGCCAGCCCGAAGAAGGGCGGGAGGAATGAATTCGTATGTGCACGTGTGGGCCGTAGAGTACCGGGTAGTCACATGAGATGCCGAGCCGCCGCTGCGGCACGCACCATTCACCAGCTCGACAAAAGGGAGAGAAATAGAAAGAAGAAGGGAAAAGGTGGCGGCGCTGTAGGCTCATCATCAGGTCGGGTCTGCTCGCGTCGCGGCCAGGGGCAGAGGTGGCCCCAAACAGATGGCGTCGTAGATAGAGTTTCACGGGGCGCAGAGAGGAGGCGGTATTTGCTCATTTTGCCTTCTCCACGAGTGCGGCAATGTGCGCGAGCACGCAGCTGGTGAGCGAAGAGGTTTCGTACATGTCAAGACAGGCCATCCAGCGCCCATAGCCACCCTCGAGAACGGAGACGACGCGGTCGACGCCGCTATGATCCACGAGCATCTCCGTGGCCCAGGCAAAGTCGTTCTCAGTGAGATCGAGGCCCGACACATTTTCGTACGAGCACCCCTCGTCCTCGAAGCTGCCGTCGAAGCCGGCCGAGATGAAGAGGAGGTCCGGCTGGAAGGTCTTGAGGCGCGGCAAGATGCGCTGCTCGACGGCCCGGCGCCAGGCGGCGCGGCCGCGGTTGGATGACTTTGGCTGCGGGAAGGCGAAGCGCTGGTCATCGTGCGCGCTGGCTGACCCGCTGCAGCCGTCGTCCTTGTCAGTTTTCATGGCGTTGTGGCGCTTGTCGGCGTGCGAGCCCTTGACGCGCTCAAAGCCGGTGCGCGTGCGACGGCGCTTGGTTTCGCCGCTACCGCTCGACGCGCCCGCAGAGTTGGGCGACCCCGGCCCGCTCACAACCATCTCCGTGTCGCTATCGTCGCCGCTCTTGTTCCACAGCGGGGCCAGCGGGATGTTGAGGAAGCGCAGGTCGTCCTGCTCGGCGCCCGTGCCGGGGAAAAAGTCCATGTCCGGCTCGCCGGGAAAGGTCTCGTGCAGGTGTATGCTGCAGTAAATGACAGGGCTGTGCGCAAAGCGCTCCTGCACGATGGTCTGCGTGCCGTTTCCATGATGTACATCCAAATCCACAATGGCGATGCGGCAGCCCGGATGCATCCGCAAAGCCTCCGCCACGCCCACACAAACGTTGTTCACGATACAAAATCCACACCCGCCGGCCACCGGGTCGTAGCCGCGCGGGCCGGCGTGGTGGCCTGGCGGCCGCACGAGGCAAAAGCACCTCTTTTGGATGTACTTGTTGCCCAGGACGATCTCGACGGCGCGCACCACAGACCCGGCGGCGCGCATGGCTGCCTTGAAGCTGCCCTGCGAAAATCGCGTCGCACTCGTCAGGTGCTTGTTGCGCCCGAAGAACCGCCGCTGCTCCTCCTCGGAAAACAGCCGCGAGACCACGAGCGGCGAGAATCGGAGGACCTCTTGGTCCGACGGCACGTTTTCCCCGTCGCGGTTGTACCGCACGCAGAGGCCCTCGAGAAAGTCCACGTACGCCGCATCGTGCACCATGAGCAGCTGCTCCCGCGTCGCCAGCGGCACGTCGTGGTCGTACACGAGCGGCAGCACATGGTTCCCCCGGACGCCCTCCTCGAAAAGCTTGAGGAAAATATTGTGCACCCGCTCGGGCCCCTCCTGGTGCACCTCCAGCGTCCCGTGCAGGCGCGTGCAGTGACCTCTCAGGTCCTGGTGGTACAGCACGGGCAGCGGGTGCGCCGGCACCACGCCCGCAAAGTGGCTCCGGCCCGCCGCGGACGAGTCCCCGGAGACCACGGAGCTGCCGCAGCCGACGCAACTCGCGCGGTCCAGCTCGCCGTCAGAGGTCTGCCCCTGCTGCGTGGGCGTCTGCCGTCCGGCGCCGCCGCCGCCGCTGCTGTTGCTGCTCCCGATGCTCGAGCTCATGGCGCCTTCCTCGGCGGCGTCGCGTCGCGTCGCCTCGAGGAGCCGCCGCGGCGAAGCTGAAGA
>KQ758850.1:11583094-11593103 GCA_001462505.1 Aurantiochytrium sp. T66 | reverse complement strand
TCGCGCGCGCGGCGCTTGGCGAGCCGCTGCAGGATCGTCACCGCGGACTCGCGCGCGCGGTTCGCGCGCAGCACGTCCGCGAAGGCCGCCGCCGCCAGCAGGCCCGCGAAGACCCCGCGCCAGCGCGCCGCCACCAGCGCCGCGCGGAAGCGGCCCGCCGCCGCCGCCGGGAGCGCGCCGCGCGCGGCGGCCGCGAGCACGGCGCCGAGCTCGTCGAGCACGCCGCTCCGGAAGAAGACGCGCGAGGCGCCGATCTTGAAGTCGCGCGCGGGGATCCCGAAGGCCGCGAAGAGCGCCTTCACGAAGAGGCGGTCGTCGCGCGCGCAGAAGACCTCGGCGGCGCGGAGCGCCTCCGGCGGCAGCAGCGCGCGGTAGGTGGCCACCAGGTCCGCGAAGGGCAGCCGCGTGGGGAAGCCGCCCTTGAGCACCGCCGCCGTCTGCGGGATGCTCAGGTTGTACAGCTGGGGGATGACGTACTGCGCGTCGAACCAGTCGCTCCCGGAGCCGCGCTCCATGCGCGAGTTGGGCTTGACGCAGCGAATGAAGAGCGCGCGCGTGTCGCCGAGCGTGCCGATGAGGTCCTCGATCGAGGCCTGGAAGCGGCCCGCCACCGTCGTAGTCGCCTTGGTCAGCGCGCGGCCCGCGAGCGTGGCGCGCGTCAGCGCCGACGCCGGCCCCGCCGCCCTGCCGAAGACCTCCTGCAGCACGCCCGACCGCGAGGCGCCCAGGACCTGCGTCACCTCGTCGGGCACGCGGTCCACGTTCTTCTCGATGAAGTGGCCCGTCGTGTACTTGACCTCGCCCGCGTAGTGCCGAACCGCGAAGCAGAACTTCTGGTCCTTGGGGTGCACCGGCACGAAGGCGCCCGAGGCGCGCGCCGGGCTGTCCGCGGCGCCGTACGTGCGGTGGATGGCCGTGTTGAGCTTGCTGTCCGAGGGCTGCGGGCTCTGCGTCTCGTTCTCGATGAGCCGCAGGATGCCCGGCTGCGCGCGCGGGTCGCCGCGCACGCCCGCGAGCAGCTGCATCGCCGCCGCGTTGTCGCCCACCTGCGGGGGCGGGCCGTCCTCCACCAGGAGGCCCTCGCTGCGATACAGCGCGGCCTCGGCCTCGAAGATCTGCGCGTTGAAGGTCTCCTGGAGCGCCTCGTTGGTGTAGTTGATGAGCAGCTGCTCGAAGTCGTTGCGGCGAAAGGTCTCAAAGCCGAAAATGTCCAGCACGCCGATGAAGGCCGCGCCCTCGTCTTCCGCCTCGGGCTCCCCGGCCAGCGCCTCGGTGATGCGGCGGACCAGGTACTCGAAGAGCTCGACGTAGATGGTCTTGGCGACGGCGTCGACGGCGATCTTGGCGGCCTCGGCGTCGCGCCGCGTGACGATGGTCTCGCCCACGGCGCGGACCTTGCGCTCCAGCAGGAGCTGCTCGAGCTCGCTCGGGTCGAGCGCGAGCAGGTCGGCGGCGATCTCGAGCGACTCGGGCGTCGAGACCTCGGCCTCGTCGGTGGTGACGCCCTCCTTTTCGTCGAACTTGATGTTGCCCAGGTGCAGGATGCCGGCCACCACGCGCAGGACGCCGTCCTTGTCGACGCCGCAGGTCTCGAGGGCGCCGCAGAGCTCGTGGAAGCGCGCCTCGTCCTCCTCGCCGAGGTTGTCGAGCTTGGCCATGCTCTTGGCGCGCTTGCGCCCGGCTCCGGCCGTCGTCGTCGCGCGCAGGTACGCAAATGTGCGGTTCAGGCTGAACTCGTCCCGCATCTCGTCCGACGAGCCCTCGAGCAGCTGGTGGAAGACGTGGAAGGTGCGCTCGCCCAGCATGTGCTGCGTCACGCGGCTCCGCTCCAGGAGGTAGGTCTCCACGGAGGCCGCGTGCATGGCGCCGCTCTGGGCCTCAAAGTGCATCTTGATGAATTTGCCGAAGCGGGACGAGTTCGCGTTGCGCTTGGTCGCCGCGTTGCCAAAGGCCTCCAGGATGGGCGAGGTTTCCAGGAGCCGCTCGTCGAGGCCGCCCTTGCTGCCGCTCTTGCCGCTGCGCGCGACAAGGTGCCGGAGCACCATCTTGCTCGACTCGGTCTTGCCGGCGCCGGACTCGCCGCCCACGACGATCGACTGGTCGACTTTTTCACCGTACGACGGGCGCTCCACGGCGAAGCGCATCTGCTGGTAGGCCGCCTCGGCGATGGCGTACGGGTGCGCCTGCCCGATGGCCTGCGGGCTGCCCAGCGCCCCTTCGGGCGCGGCCACCTCGCGCAGCGGGTTCACGGCCACCAGGACGCTGTTGCCCATGAACGTGTACGGCTCCTCGGCCAGGGCGCGCTCGCGCACGTTGTGCAGGATCCCGGGCAGGTGGAAATACTGCAGCGCCGTCATGTCGGCGACCACGCGCCGGTTCGCGCGGAAGACGACCTGCTCCTCGGCCTCGAGGTTGTAGCTGTCCTTGCCCAGCAGGCTCCGCACCACCACGTACGGCCCATCGCGCGAGGTCACCACGCCGGCGTAGTACTCCTTGGCGCCGCCCTCGCCGTCTGCCGCCACCCAGACCTGCGAGTCCACGCCGAGGGCGTCCACGTCCATCTTCTTGTTTGTCGCAGCCGGCTGTCCTACGCCGTCGGACTCGATCTCGTCGTCCGTTAAGCGCTCGCGCGGCTCAGCTCGTCCAGCGCCCGCCTCGCGCCTGGGTCGGCAGCGTGGCGCGGGCGCGCGACTGCCTGACAGCCCACCGGGTCGGTCGCCGACTCTTCGTGCCGGTCGACCGATCGATCGATGATTGTCTGTCGCGACGATGCTCCTGCCTCTGCGTGCGTTGCCTGCGTTGCCTGCGTTGCCTGCGTTGCCTGCGTGCGTGCGTGCGTGCGTGCTGCGAGTGCTTCCTGCTTCGGCCTCCGGGATTATTTCCGGCGCGTGCCGCACGTGCCGCCGCACACTCCACAGCACTGCAGTTTATAGCCCGTGTTTCGCTAACTTACAACTTTCGCAGCTCCCGCTTTGGGCCGCTTGCGCTTGCGCTTGCGCCGAGACATCATCATGATCTTACTTAGGGCCCATATTCAAGAAGTTGGCTGCGAGGCTGCGACCTCCTCCCCAGCAGGCGCGATCGATCGATCGATCGATCGACCGAGCGAGCGAGAGTCACAGGCCGCCCGCCGCCCGCGTGGCCCGCCGGCCCGTGCCAGGCAGCCAGCCAGGCTCCGAGCGGACTTGCTTGCAGAAGTGGTAGCGGTGTGGGCTAGGCTAGTAGTAGTCAGAGTACTCGCGCTGGCTGGTCGTGGACTGGTCGTGTCGTCCGTCAAATAGATCAGATCAGCCAGCCAGGGCTGGATCGCTTTTCAAGTTCGACTTGACTTGACGTACGTAGTCTTTCCGCCGCAGATGCGGCAGATCTTGCAACCTGCTTCCTAATACTGTACGTACTGCCTCCGCAGAGTCCGCACCGGCGCAGCACCACGCTTCTGGCGCTTTCTACTAGGCTCGTTGCGGCTTTCAGCGTTGGCAGCTGCGCTGCTGTGATGATTGATCATTAGGGGTCCACCTGGAAAGGGCTAGCCAAAAGGACCAGGTCGGCTGCTCCCGGAACATGCTCTCCCCCCCCCGAGATCTTTCAAGTAGGTACCTACCACCTCGATCGCCAGCTGGACTTGCGGCCTTCGGCCCCGTCACGCTCGGCCCGAACGGACAAGCCAAGAACGTGAAGAGTGCGGATCGAAGAAGATAGAAAAGTCTTTTTAGAGGTTGGCCTTGGACTTGTCCTCCTTGAGGGAAACGATGAGGTTGAAGACGGGGTGGTCGCGCGTGGAGTCCTTGACGTCGGCGCAAAAGTACCCGACGGTGATAAATTGGTAGCGGAGGAGGTCGCCGGCCTCGAGGGCGGCCGACATCTCCTCGACGACGCCGGGCTCGAGGAGCAAATCGGTGACGCGGACCGAGTCCGGATTGAAGAGCTCAATAAAATCGACGCCCTTCTCCTTGGCCGCCTTCTCGGCGTTGACCTCAACGCCGTCCACATCGCAGTCCCTAAAGAGCTTGGCGTACATGCGCGCCTCGACCTTGACGGCCGCGTCCGCGACCCATGCAATGGTGGGCATGCCCTTGTACGGGGTGTCGGCCGGCTCGAGGCGCACAAAGACGCGCTTGACCTTGCCAGTGCCCTCGTCCATTTCGTGGGACTCGTACGTGACGACGCGGGCGTTGAGCAGTTTGACGGACTGGTTCTTGGGCGACCCGGGCACCATGCCCTTGTAGCCCTTGACCATGTCGAGGCGGAACTTCTCGCCCGGAATGTACACTGTCGCGGAGAACGGGACCTCGCGCGTGCCCATGTCCTCGCGGCCCTTGGCCGGGTGATTCGGGACCTTGAAGCTGGCCGGCGGGTCTGCGTCGGCGAAATTTGTGATGACGAGCTCTACAGGGTCGATGACGGCGAACCGGCGCGGGGCCTCCTGGTCCAGCTCCACGCGGATGGCGTTCTCGAGGCGCTCCACGGGGACGCAGACCTCGTTCGACGAGCGGGCGACGCCCAGGCCGCGGCAAAAGCTGCGCACCGCCGTGGCCGTGTAGCCGCGCCGCCGGATGCCGGCCAGCGTGAGGAGGCGCGGGTCGTCCCAGCCGTCAACGTGGCCCTCGAGCACGAGGCGCTGCAGGCGACGCTTGGACATGACGTTGCACGAGATCGAGCACCGCGCGGACTCCCAGGTCTTGGGGTGGAACATATCGAGCGCGTCGAGCAGCCAGTGATACGAGGAGTCCGAGGCCTGGCGCGTCTCAAACTCGAGCGTGCACAGCGAGTGCGTCACATTCTCTAGCGAGTCCACGAGGCAGTGCGAATAGTCGTACGTCGGGTAGATGCACCACTTGTCCCCCGTGCGGTGGTGCTCCTTGAACATGATGCGGTAGGCCATGTGGTCCCACATGTTCGGGTTCTTGGACATGAAGTCGCCCTTGAGCCGCAGCGTCGCCTCGCCCTCGCCAAAGCGGCCCTCGCGCATCTTGAGAAAGAGCGCGAGGTTCTCCTCGGGCGTCCGCACGTCGCGGCCCTCGTCAAAGGTCTCCTCCTTGGGGAACGGGAGGTCTGGGTTCTGCGCGACCTCGTTGTGGTACGTCTTGAGCGCGTTGCGCTGCGCCGACACCCGGTCCGCGGGGAGCAGGCACACATAGGCCTTGCCGCGCCGCACCAGCTCGCACGCCAAGTTGAAGAGGTCTTCAAAATAGTCCGACGTGTACGTGATTCGAAATGGCGTGTACCCCATCCACCGCACATTGTCCACGATAGCGTCAATGTATTCCTGCTTCTCGGCCTCCGGGTTTGTGTCGTCGAAGCGGAGGTAGCAGTCCCCGCCGTTGGCCTCGGCGGTGCCAAAGTTCACCGACATGGCCTTGGCGTGCCCGATGTGCAGGTAACCGTTGGGCTCGGGCGGGAATCGCAGCCTGTACTTGCCGCCAGTGATGGCCAGGTGCTTGGCCAGCAGCTCGTCGCTGTTCACAAAGTAGTCCCCGCGCCCGTGGTTGTCCTTGGGGGCGCCCAGGATCCGCCGCATCGTCTCCTCGAGCGGCACGGCGTCGGCGGCATCCCCGGCAGCGGCGGCGGCGTCGTCCGTCGCCTCTGACGCGGGGGCCTTGGCCTTGGCTTCCTTCTCTGCGCCTCCGGAGGCGCTGGGATCCTTCTTGGGTGCGGGCTTTTTGTTCTTCTTGGCGTCCTGCTTCTCCTTCTTGCGGAGCGCCTTGGTGAGCACCTTCTCCAGAGCCCCGGGCGTCTCGTACCCGCGCTTCGCCGCCTCCTCCTTGAGCCAGGCGTCGCGGCGCTCCTTGAGCTCCGCGGCGGCCGCTACCTCCTCCTCCGTCGTCGGCCGCTGCGAGCCCGCCGCCAGCGCCGCGTACGCGTCCACGGCGGCCTCGTCCACGCCCGCCATCTCGGCTATCTACACAGCCAGTACTCTCGCGTCGCCTCGCCTCGCCTCGCGTCGCGTCGCTCGCGAGGCGCGCGCGGGCCGGGGGGCGGTCGGTCTGGTCTGGTCCGCGCGGGCCGCGTCGGTCGTCCGTGCTGCTCCGCTGCGGCTCTGCGGCGGCGGAGTCGGCGGCGGCCTTGTTGTCCACCATTCTCGACGTTGGGCGCGTCGTCATCGCCCTACATTCTCTAGGCTAGGCCTAGTTGATGACCAGGATGGGCTTGCTTGCCGAGGCTAGCTAGCTAGCACCAACGCGCGGAGCAACGACGCACGGCACGCCGCGGAAGACTTGCTTGGCGCGCATTGGAGCGGACGGAGAAGGGTCAACACTCCGGACGGAGCGGGATGCAAGACTCGCACGCGTGAGAAGGGAGAACCTCAAAGACCGATTTTGCCAAAGACATCATTCGATCCATCATCATTCCGTGCGAGGGCTGGGACGTAAAAGCTGAGTCGAAGAGTCCAGTTCAACTGTCTTGGAGACCTTCTTGATGACTAATGGGAGATGTCTGCGAGATCGTGATGAGGGAAGCAAGCGCGCAAAGAGTCTTCCTTGCGACTTCTGTGCATCCACCAACAATTTGCAATGCAAAAAGAGTGGCCGCAGTTTTCTTCGGTTCTCACGAAATCTTTTGACAGAATCTGTTTCCAAGACCGCAACGGCTTGGCGAGATCCTCGCCGCAGAAAGCCCTCAAAGTCCCCTCGAACGTCTTGGCCGCAAAGAGATCACTGTCAATCCGACACCGCGCAATCCGGCGTCAAGAAAAGAGGCCTAATCAAAATTGGCCCTATTATCGCAAAAGGTTCCGCCTTAAACCAGGCCTCGCGCCACAGGAGCGGACATGGCGCGAGGTGCGCGGGTAAGGTGCAGGGAGCTGCCTGGCCTTCCGCTTGTTTACTTTACTTCGACTGACGATGACTCTTGCTTGCAAAGCTCCTTGCAAGCCGCCGACGCTCCGCCCCGCTCGCTTGATCGCACGGCACGCACGCCCCGGCACGCACGCAGGTAGGTGGGCGGCCGCCCCGCGCCGCGGCCCCGCGCCGCCCCGGGAGGGGCACGAGGAGGATGGATGCGGATACTCGGGAATGACGAATTTGCGCAGTTCGCGGCCGGCCTGCGCGCGGACGCGGCGGACTGCGCGGCGAGCAGCCGCGCGAGGCCCGCGCGGAGGGCGGCGAGAGGATGGAGAGGGGCGCGGCGGGAGGCCTCGCCGCGACCGCGGCGGTGAGAACTCGATAGCTGACGCTGCGAAACGAAATGCAATGCCGCGAAACCACAGGGAAGGACTGAGAGGATGCTCGCCCGCCAGACGCCCATGGTGCGCAGCCTTGCAGCGGCGTGCGCCGGCCGCAACACGCTCATGGCCGCGCGCAAGCCGCTCGCGACCCAGCTCACGCACGTCACGGACCTCTCGACCTCGACCAAGGACGAGCGCCCGGTGTCGCCCCACATTCTCATCTACGCGTGGCCCCTGGCCGCCATCTCGTCGGTCACCACGCGCATCACTGGCGTCATGCTCACGGTCGGCGTCTACGGCATCGGCATCGGCTCCCTCCTCGGCGCCGACATGCCGGCGATGATGTCCAGCCTGGGCGCCTCGGGCCTCGGCCCCCTCGTCAAGCTCGGCGTCGCGTTCCCGCTCTCGTACCACTTCTTCGGCGCCACCCGCCACTTTTACTGGGAAAAGTTCCCCGAGGGCCTCAACGTTGACTCGCAGCGCATGTCCTCCATCGGCATCTTTGGTGCCTCCGGCGCGCTCAGCTTTATTATGATGTTTATGTAGTCAAGTCGTGCCACCCTCGGAGGCGAGCAAGCTAGCTAGCCAAGATGCCAAACGCCCACCGGTAGCAACTACATAATGAAAAAACTGAGTTCGCGTCCTGCTCTACCCCGACTGGCAAATTTTGCCGTTTGCGCCTTACCGCCGCGCGGAGGCAGGCTTCGGAAATAAGACTTTCAGTCCTCTGCGAGGGAAGCGTAAGACTTTCAGTCCTCTGCGAGGAAAGCGTCGAGGTCAAAGTCGTCGTCGTCGTCTTCGGGCTCTGGGGGCTGACCCTCCTCGCCGTCCCAAGGCTCGACAGCCTGGACACGGGGCCAGCCTCCCGCGGAGAACTCGCCCAGGGTCCGGGCCGAGCTTGCAAAGGCAGCAAGCGCGCCACTGCCAAAGCCCGAGCCGCGCATCGTGAGGCCCATCTCGCTGTCTGCGTGCCGACGCAGCAGCAGGACGGCAGGAAAGCCGAACTCGAGCGAGTACGCCTCCTCCCAGGCGGGCTGGGCGCCAGCCTCGACCCAGGCGAACGGCATGTGCCGGGCCCTGCGCTGCGCGTCCTCGAGCTCGGCAATGAAATCCTCGCGACCCTGCTTGCCCGAGTCGAGAATGTGCGGCAGAAAAGCGAGCACGCACTTGCCCTGGGCTCCGCAGGTTGCCTCAAAGTCGGCCTGCGACGTGAGCTCGGGAATGTCCGTCTGGACCTGGCCGCCGTGCCGCTCAAACGCCTCGAGGCTCCACGCCACGATCGCCTCGGCCGAGCGCTCCATCTGGTACTCCTCGGCGCTCTCGTCGGCTTTGTTCATGACGCCCGGCGGGAAGAACTTGATGGTGGGGAATCCCTGGATGCCGAAGCGCTGCGCGAGCCCTTCGTTGGCCGTGGCGTCCACATTGGCAATGACGACGCCGCTCCCCGCGAGCTCCGAGGCCGCTTGCGTCCACTCGGGCTGCAGACGCTGGCAGTGGCCGCACCAAGGCGCGGTAAAGCTCACCAGAAAGGCCTCGTCGCTCTGCTGCACGGTCTCGTCAAAGTTCCGGTCGGTGAGCTCCACAACGCGGCCGTCCGCGCCGGGGCTCGAGCGAACCTTGTCTTTGCTTCGCTTGGGCTTCGGCTCGGACTTGCTGTTGCTGCTGCTGCTGCTGCTGCTCTTCTTGGGAAGACGGGCGAGCACGGAGTCCCGAATTTCGTCGAGCGCGCCAGTGACGACGTCGGCGACGTCGAGCTTGCCTTTGGCGCCGGCCAGCGTCTTGGGAGCGGCGTCCTTGTCGGCGCCGTAGAGCCTGAGCCCGGGCTTGCCCGCGCCGGACACGAGCTCCGTGGACTGGTCGACCACGCCCACGCGCACGCCGGTCCCGCGCAGGGCCTCGGCGACGAGGCCGAGGTCTTCGAGGCGCGCGCTGGCCTGCTGCTGCGGATGAAAGTCGACCAGCCAGGGGCCCTCTCCCGCCTTGACCTCATCCTCAAAGCTCGCGTCCGTGAGCCTGTGCACGCGCTGTGCCGCGGCGCTGCTGCTGCTGCTGCCCGCGATGGCGAGGCCCAGCAGCGCGAGACCCAGGCACCGGGACGCCATCTTCGGCATCTTCGCTCGCCGGCCGCGCGCGCGCAGTCCCGCGCAGCGCAGCCGCTCGCGGGGCGGAGGAGGACGAAGGGTCTCGCGAGGACGCCGCTCCTGCCGCGTTCTGTGAATTCGGGATCTGGTCCGAGCCTCTGAGGGCGCCACGCTGGCAAGACCGTCGTCCCAAGCTCCCAAGCAAGCAAGCAAGCAAGCAAGCACGCAGGTCTCCAGTGATTGATGACGTGCAAACCCCTCGGCCTCCTTGCGATTTGTCTCCCAACTTGATTGAAGCGCTTGCGAGCGAATCTGGCCGAGGCCCGACCATCTTCACAACTTGCAGCGTTTTTTTCAAGACGAGCCTCCGGGTACGTAGTATGTACGTGGTACGTACAGTACTACGCATGATGATGATGATGATGATGTCACGAGGCTCGCCACCACCGCCGTGCCCGCGATGCTTTCCGTCACCTCTGACTGCTTGGCTGCCGCAATGTTCTCTGCGGGTCGGAGGCGCGGTCTCTGCTGAGCCAGGCTGGCATGGGCAATGTCTCTCTTTGTTGTAGCCGAGTATCCATCATCCAACGACCTCCATCCTTCATTCACCCATCGCCGCCGACGCCGCCGCCGGCCGCGTCTCGCGCTCCGCCCCGCCCGCCCCGCGCCGCGCCGGGCCGTCGACGCCTGCGCGCGCAGCCGCCCGCGGGCAGACCGGCAGGCAGGCGAGTAGCAGGATGGCCAAGAAGAAGGCCGCGACCCC
>KQ758850.1:11554397-11565806 GCA_001462505.1 Aurantiochytrium sp. T66 | reverse complement strand
GCGTGACCCTGGGGCAAGTGTCCGTTGAACGTGCGCGGCGCCGCTCGACCCGGCGCTTCGCCGAGTCTCTACTGCGCTACATTAACGCAGAAAACTTCGTCCTCGCGTTGCGTGCGAGGCGGGGGCCAGCCGCCCAAAGATCGGCCGGCCGGCAGGGTCCCGGGTCCTGGACGGACGTGGTGTAGCTTGCGTGGGTCTCTCACCTCACTCTCTGTCAGAGCGTTATCTGTGGAAAACCGCCCACGGGCCCCAGACCGCGCGCAGCCAGCAGCACGCGAACGATAGAGCGATCAAGCGCTTGCTCGCTCGTGAACGTTGCCGTCAACGCCGGCGTCGTCGTCTAGCTAAGAAGCGGCGGCGGCGGCGGCGGCGAAGACAGCGCCAAGATGGCGTCCGAAGGACCCGCGAGGCGCCCGGCGTCGGCGTCGTCGTCGTCGCGCGCGAGCTCGCGCCGCGGGTCTGCGAAAAGGGTGTCCGACGAAGCCGTCGTGATCAACGTGAGCAACTGCAAGTACGAGGTCGTGCGCAGCGCCGCCCGAGGCGTGGGGTGGAAGGTGGAGGAGGACGAGGACGAGTACGACGCCATGGTCGCCGACGCGACGGCGTCGTCGGCGCTTGCAGCGCCGGCGGCGCGGACCGCGCAGCAGCAGGCCGTCATCCTCCGGCACCACCATACGTATGCGCGCTCGCGCACACGGGAGCCCTGGAACGTGTACTGGACAGACACGAGCGTGAGCTCGCAGCGCGCCATGCGCCTCGAGCGCTTCCAGCGGCTCAACCATTTCCCTGGCATGTACCACCTTGCACGCAAGGGCGGCCTGGGCAAGCACCTCACACAACTCGCCAAGCTCTTTCCGACGGACTTTTACTTTTTCCCGCAAACTTGGGTCCTCCCGCAGCAGTGGTCCGAGTTCAAGGAGCGCATCGACTCGGGCAAGGGGAACCGCACCTTCATCATCAAGCCCGACGCCTCGTGCCAGGGCAAGGGCATCTTTCTCACGCGCACGCACGAGAACGTCAACCCCGCGGAAAGCCAGGTCGCGCAGCGGTACCTGCACAAACCCTTGCTGATCGACGGCTTCAAGTTCGACATGCGCATTTACGTCATTGTCACGAGCGTCGACCCGCTGCGAATATTCCTCTTTGAGGACGGCCTCGTGCGGATCTGCACGCAAAAATACGTTGAGCCGCGCGGGCGCAACCTGCAAAAGAGCTGCATGCACCTCACCAACTACGCCATCAACAAGGAGAGCGATAACTTTGTCTTTAACAAGGCCAGCTCGGACCCGGGGACCGGCAACAAGCGGAGCCTGCAGTGGTTCTGGGGCTGGCTCAGCGAGAACCACGGCAGCGAATCGACGGCCGCCTTCCAGGCCGAGATGCACGACATGATCATCAAGTCCCTCATCTCCGTGCTCCCGCAGCTCGAACACACGTACCGGAGCTGTGTCAAGCACCCAGGGCCCTCGAATTGTTTCGAGATTCTCGGCTTCGACGTCCTCATGGATCGCAAGTTCAAGCCGTGGCTCATCGAGGTCAACCACTCGCCGAGCTTCGCCTGCGACACCCCGCTCGACGCCGACATCAAGTCGCGTCTTATTACCAAGACCATGGCTCTTATTGGCGTCCACGCCTCCGACAAGCGCAAGACGCGCCAGCGACTCAAGAAGGACGCGCAGTCGCGGCTCTACAGCGGCACCGTCGCCCGCAGAAAGCCCTCGTCCCCGCAGGCGGACCAGGCGCAGCACAAGCCGGGCGGCGCGTCATCGTCGTCGTCATCGTCATCCGGCAGCGGGTCCGCGAGCGCGCTTCTGCGCAAGCGGGAGCGCCTCGAGGATCGGCAGTGCGAGGACGGCGCGCTGACGCGCATCTACCCGCCGGCCGACGCGGACAAGCTCTCGTATTACGAGCCGTACATCGCGGCCGCCAGCCGACTCTTTGGCCGGGCCAGCGGGGCCGCGCAGGCGGGTCGCCCGCAGGGCGGATCGTCGTCCTCGCAAGCGCGACCGCTCTCGGCGCGCGCCAAACTGCTCCGCAAGGCGCAGGCGTGTGGAGTGCCTGTGGGCGGTAGCGAGCCTCAGCAGCAGGCTTCAGAGCGCCGCCTCGAGGATACCGCGCTCACGAGCACGGGCGCGCCTCGGCGGAAGCCAGCGCCGACCTCGCGCGCCCCGTCCAAGCGCATCTCTGAAGACCTCGAACGGTACCGATTCATGGGCTTGCAGCGCAAGTCCGCCTTCAATGCGTACCTTCGGCCCTCGGCGCGCCAGGTTCTGCCCGCGCAGACGCGCACGCTCGTGCTTGACGTCTGCGAGTGACGGACGCCGGCGCGCTTTTGCAACTGACTGAATAATTATACCTGCTGGAAAATCTGCAAATCAACGTGATCGGCGGTCGACGCTCGAGCACGAGGCGTGCGCTTACTCCTTGTCGAGCTTGTACATGTCCTTGGAGGTGAACCCGTTCGCGATGAGGCTCTCGTACGCGCTTTCGACCTGCTCCTTGTACGAGCGGTACTCGCCGAGGCCGAGGCCGCCCTCGCTGGTCGGCTTGAGGGACTTTTCGACGTTGTAGCGCGTGCGGTGCGGCGGCGGCGCCCCCGAGCCGGGCGCAGGGAGGTTCGGGTCCAGCTCGGTGGGGAGCTCTTTCTTGCGGTCCTCGGAAACCTTGTCGGACTCGCGCAGAACCTGGACGATCTCTTCGGGCATGGGGGCGCCGCCAATGAGCAGGAAGCGCTCGCCCCAGCCCTTCCAGTCGAGGTCCATCTGTGCGGCGTTGACGTGGGCGCGCGCCACATCGCGCACGTCCGTGATGCAGGCGTTGGCCTGCTTGATCTTGGGCGCGCCAAAGTATGCCAGCACGGAGACCGAGCTCGTGTTGAGCTCGGGAAGGCCCGGAAGCATGGGGCCGTAGATGAAGCTCGGGTTGAGCGCAGCGAGCTTGAACGAGCTCTCTTTGGCAATCTCCCAGGCCGTCTTCTCGGCGAGGAGCTTGGAAAGGCCGTAGTAATTCTTCTTCTCCTCGAGGACCTTCTCGTCGGTCCAGTCCTCTTCGCTGTAGACGTACTCGGGGGGCTTGGCGCCGTACATGATGTAAATGTTGGCGATCGAGGCGGTGAGCACGACCTTTTCCACCCCGAGCTTTTCGCAGGACTCGAGCACGTTGCGCGTGCCCTTGACGGCCGGCTCGACGAGCTTCTGGCGCGCCGACTCGTCGTTCATGCGGATAAAGGGCGACGCCGAGTGGATCACCGTGCGGCAGCCCTTGATGGCCTCATCGAAGCTGCCCTGCTCCAGGAGGTCGCACCCGGTGAAAAGCGTGAGCCGCTCCTGGGCGCCATCAAGCTTTTGCAAAAAGTCCACCTTCTTGCCGGACCGCGTCGTGCCGTGCACCTCGAAGCCGGCCTCCAGCGCGTACTTGACCACCCACGACCCCAGGAACCCGGTGCACCCGGTCACGCACACGCGTTTCGCCTCCGGCACCGACATGGTCGCTTGCTTGCTCGCTCGCTCGCTTGTCCTCGCCTCGCGTATGCGACGCTCTCAGGGCTCGGCGGCTGCTCCAGCTCGGGACCAAAAGGTTTTTGCGGTCCGGCTGCGGCTTCGGCTGCGACTCCAAGTTGTTCGGGCAAGGTCTTGGCAGTGGCCCTCGGCCTCAGAGATCATCGCCGCGTTGGTTGTTGATCGTTCCCGGGAGCGCCTCCACTCCCAGCAGCACAGAAGGTCGTCGGCCGTCGCGGTCTCGGGCGACGCCGTCGACACCGACACGACACGGTACCCGGGCCAAGAATTGGGCCGCGCGCTCAAGTCGGCAGGGTCGCGCGACCAAGGTCAGCCTCGGGATGCCCTCGCGTCGTGCCGGCGAGCGAGCGCGGGGAAGCGGCGCGGTGCTTCTGATTGGCGGCAGCTTGGCCGATCGATGCGTCGCCGGCCAAGCGCAAGTTTGTGGCCCCAAGGTACCAGTCATGATGATCATCATCTGTGCTGCTCCTTTCTGCCTGACTCCTGAGAAGCCTCGCCGCGCCGCCGCCGCGTGCGAATGCGAGCGCCTGCGATGCGGTCCAAGTCTTCCCGTCTTCCCGCTCGTGTCCAATGCTCGTGTCGCGAATGATCGTCGAAGGCTGTGAGCTTCCCGACCCCGTCGCACCCGCCACCATCCCGGGCGAGATGGACCCCGAGCCCGTGCCGGTGGCCGGCGGCGACGTGGGATACCCGCACTTGGGCTACAAAGCACGCTTTGCAGCGCTTGCGGCAGAATCCCATCCACGAATTGCGTTGCGCAGACTTTCGATTACGGGACTCGGGCTACCACTAATTGAGGCTAACCTACGTCGTGGGGCGACGACGCCGAGCAGCTCGGAGTCTCGGCGCCTGGCGGTCTTGAAACTTGGGTCGGGCAGCGGTTCGCGCTGGCCGGGGCGCTTGACATCGATTTCGATGTCCTGTTGCGAGCGAGCTGTCGCGGCGGTCCGGAGGGGGTCCTTGGCGCGGGACCAAAGAGGGAAGGGAAGGGTCGACGGAGATCTCCAAATTCGTGCTGTGCGCTTTCCTGATTCTTTCGTTGGACTCGCACGGCTGGCAGGCCACGAGCCGTCCGGGACGTCGTCACTGACACTGTTCTTGAGGATGATATGGGCTGTCGACAGCCGTGCATGGGTCGTCACGCACAAGAAGGCGTCATCGCGGCCGTGCCAAAAATTTACTTTTGATTGATTCGAGGTCCAGTAGGTACGGAGGTCCCGAAAAAATCGTCGACGCGCTCTGCGCTGGAGTCGCAGCGAGGAGGCTCGATCCGAGCCGCCCCGCCAATCTAGGCAAGAAAACTTGCCGGCGGCATTGCATGCTGCGACTCGGATCTGCGCTGCGCGTCGCCGCCCACAGAAGCTTCCAGGCATAGCAAGGCAAGCCAAGCTGCAACGTCGCCACGCCAGCCAGACGCAGCACGGCACCTCGTCTCGAGTTCTCCTCTTGATCAGAGTTCTCGCGCGGGCACGGATGCCACGGATGCCTGCCACCGTCGAGGACGAAACAAGCCCTCTCTTGAAAGGACGATCCTGTGATTTCATTCCGCGACGATGTCGCGGTGGCTGGCGTCGCAGTTGGCGCAGCTGCGTGGCGCAAGCAGCGGCCAAGCGGGCGCGCAGGCGGCGCAGGCGAGCATCCAGGCGGGCGCTGGCGGCACGAGGATTGACCCGTGCGAGGAAGAGATCGCAAAGTCCGCCTACCACAGTGGGCCGCGATGAGAGGGGCGCGCCCCACAGTGCGGTGATTCACCAAGCAAGAACGGGAAGAAGCCTCAAGAAGGCGAAAACGACTACTCACAGACGCGTTATGCGGCGTCGTCGCAGGTGCTCGTCGTCGGTGCGGCGTCGGTTGGGCTATCCGTCATGCTGGGCCTCTCAGCTGAGAGAGGAGAGTCCTGCGGCGGAAGGCAAGGCGGGGCGAAGGATCTGGTTCGCGCTGGCCGACCGGCTAGTGCGAGTCAGCCAGTAATCGCATTTCAGACATCGATGCGGAGACGCTCACCGACGACGGCCCGCTCCAGCGACCGCGACACGACTTACGGCGCAGTGTCAGCTCGTTTATAAAAGAAAAACGTCCCACCATGATCTCGATGGTGATCATCGTGTCGACGCGATGAAGAAGAATCGGGGGCGTGTCTTGGTCGAACATTCGTGGTCGCTATTCTCGGCCGACCAGAGTGCGGTTTGCGGTTCGTCACTCATCCTTTCTCATAAGAAATAAGAAGAACTAGCCTGAGGCGAGCTTGAGTCTCGGATTCTTTCATGATTGAACTTTGAACGCCAACAAAAAGGTCTGCGGCAGCGCTCAGCAGCAAAAAGGTTTGACAAAATCCCAATCAGATCGGCCGACCAAAACCGAGCAGCAGACCCTCAACTCGACGCAGCCCAACTTCGCAAACTGCAAACGCGAACTAGCACACAAGAACCTGTTGATTGAGCAGCATCGTCTAAATCTTCAAGACCATGTGCAAGGTGGAGCCCACGCGTCACGAGCAGACGGCTACGGCCAAGCCTGAGGCACTTGCGCCGGCGGAGCCGCAAGAGCAACAGCAGCAGCCCATCATCCATGGCAAGCACAACCCGGACCTGCCGACGCTCGGCGAGATTCGTGCTGTGGTACCAAAGCACTGCTTTGAGCGCTCGCTCGTGACGAGCTCGCTATACCTGGGCCGCGACCTCGTCATGGCGGCCTGCCTCCTCTTCCTCGCCAGGCAGTACCTTCCCGTCTATGATATGGGCCTCTCAGGCGCGCTCGGCTGGACTGCCTATGTCATTGTGCAGGGCACCGTCTGTGCCGGCCTTTGGGTGCTCGGGCATGAGTGCGGCCACCAGGCCTTTTCGAACTACAGGATCGTCAACGACGGCGTCGGCTATCTGGTCCACACGAGCCTGCTGGTGCCTTACTTTAGCTGGGCGTACACGCACGGCCTGCACCACGCCCGCGTCAACCACATGCTCGACGGCGAGTCGCACACGCCGAACCTGCAGAAAAAGGTGGCCGCCAGCTTTCAGAAGTTCTGCGACATGATGGGCGATGAGGCGTTTGCCGTTCTTCACGTCTTCATCTACCTTCTCTTGGCCTGGCCGCTCTACATCATCAACGGGAGCGGCGCGTCGAAGCGCAACCACGAGGGCAAGCGGTGGTCGAAGGATTTCTGGAAGCGCCCCAACCACTTTATGCCCACCTCGGAGCTCTTCCCGGACAAGATGCGCGTCAAGGCCGCCATCTCCACGATCGGCGTCCTGACCGTCATTGCCGGCCTCTGCTACTGGGGCGCTGTCGAGGGCGGACGCACCGTGCTGCTCCAGTACTTTCTGCCCTACCTCGTGGTCAACGCCTACCTCATTGGGTTTACCTGGATGCAGCACACGCACCCGGACGTCCCGCATCTCGGCGAGGACGAGTGGTCCTGGGTCGCGGGCACTGTGCTCACCGTCGACCGCCCGTACCCGCCCTTTATCGACGTCCTGACCCACCGCATCGGGTCCACGCACGTGGCGCACCACCTCTTCTCCAAGATGCCGTGGTACCATGCGCGCGAGGCGACGACCCACATCCGGGCCCTCCTCGAGCCCAAGGGCGTCTACAACTACGACCCGATGCCCTTTTACAAGGCCTTGTTCCACACGGCCAAGCACTGCCACTACATGGAGGGCGTTGAAGGCATCCAGTTCTTCAAGCACGCCACCGCCCAGCCCAAGGCCAAGACGCTCTAATGTCGTTCTCTGGCTCGCGCGTCTCGCATGTAAATCTAAATCTCATGTTGTCTCACTTTCGAAAGCCAAACGGTTGTCTTTTCGCCTCTTCTCGCGGGGTCAAGTGCCGCTTCGCGAGCGAGAGGTATCGAAAGGGTCGATAGTATGCTTCTGCAGTCGAGGTGCAGGCGGTGGGCTGCCCGCCCGCGGGCGAGCGGCTCCCCTGGACCTGTAAATCTAAAAGCTAAAGTCTAGAACTCGCGTCGCGCTGTCACCGGCAGCTCGACCCCTTGGAACGCCCACGCAGCCTCGCTGTTAGCGGTCTGCGAGGGCCGCCTCGTGACAATCTCAATTGCCTCCGCGGCTTCCTTGTCTTGACTGGCCGCCACTGGAGGCAAGACCATCTATTCGGTCTTGGCCGTCTCTTCGGCAAAACTCTTCATGCTCTGGTCAACGGCGTCGTCCCACTTTAGGAAACCCTGAATGTGCGAGAGCTCGCCGGGCTTGCGCTTCTCGAGAAAGTCAAGCTGTTCCTTAGAAGCGCCCACCTCAGCAAAGGCTTCGCGCAGCGAGACCCGCTCGCCTCTTTTGCTAGGAAGAATCAGGCCGCGGACGGAGGCCTGCGCGTAGATTACCTTGGGCGCCTCATCTGCGGTTGCTGTCGGGCTCGTGAATGTGTGTGTCATGTACATCCATTTGTCATCGATCCCGTCGATGACTGTCCACACCTGGTACTTGGCGAAGGGCGGGATCGCGCGCTGTGCGTGCAAGAACGTGGCGTCAAAGTCAGTCTTCTGGTCCCGTCCTGGGCAGCCAGCAGACTTGCGCGAGACTTACTCTGTACCTAATGGCCTGGCTTCCGACGATGAAGGCCCACCGGTGCTTCAAGACGAGGCCGGCCAGGCCATTGACGCCGGCCCAGTGCCACCGCGCGAGCTCCGCAGCGTAGACGTACGCGGCGTTATTCATGTGCAAGTTCACGTCGACGTCGAAGATGGCCGGGAAGCCAGCTCTCGACCGCCAAATGTGCGGCGTCTCGATGCCCTCCCCCGTCAGCGCCTGCAGCGTGCGGGAGTGCCACCCGCGCTTGGCCAGCCAGCGCGCCACGAGGCCAAACACCAGCGACACGAGGCCGCGAAACACCATGACTCGATGCGACGCCGCCTCGACCGCCCGACCGCTCGGCCGACCAGGCGAGCTCGGGGACGGGCGACACTCCGGGGAAGGGGCGCCGGCGCCGGCCTGCGTGCGATCTCCGCGAGGGCGGGCGGACGGGCGGGCGGCGTCGTCGGGCTCGGTTATTGCCAAGACGCTTGTTCGATGGTGCGTCATTAGGGCGCGGACGAAGAGATCGCGGAGTAATTTCTGCGAGCCTGGACGACGCCTGGACGCCCTCGCGCAACGCTGGCGCCAGGGAGCGAGGCTCGTCTATTGTACACGCGAACGACGATTGTGCCAAGAAGCGAACGAATGTGCCAGACGATTGGCGGGTCGATTGTCGAAAGCGATGTGTATACGTACGCCACGGTATACGTGTGAGATAAACTAGGCTACCAGGTACTACGTACGTACGTACTACTGCCCTGCGCAGATCTCTGCGCAGCAGCGCAGCTCATGAGGGAACTGTAAAGTCCTTCATCTTGCCATCGACGGCATTGTCCCAGTGAAGGAAGCTCTGAATGTGCGGATGCTCCTCAGGCTTGCGGTGCTCGAGGAGATCGATGACTTCATCGGGGTAACCTGTGGCCGAGAGCACGTCGCGTGGGGTGAGCTGCATGCCCCGCTTCGGCGGCATGATGATGGCTCGAATAAGGCCCTGCGCATAAACCACCTTGGGCTTTTCGTCGGCCGACTTGGTCGGGCTCGTAAACGTCTGCGTCATGTACATCCACTTATCGTCGACGGCCTCGACCACGGTCCAGACTTGGTACTTGGCGAACGGTGGAATAGCCCGCTGGGCACGCATCGTCGATCGATCAAATCAGTCACCCGGGTCGTCGTCGGAAAGAGCCCCGTCTGCGTGCATATTGGCCTGCAACTTACCCTGTAGCGAAATGCCTGGCTCCCGACGATAAACGCCCAGCGATTCTTGACGACGGCCTGCACGAGGCCGACCTCGCCTGAGAGCTGCCAGCGCGCGAGCTCGGCCGCAAACACAAAGGAGGCGTTATTGAGGTGCAGGTTGATGTCCACATCAAAAAGCGCGGGGAAGCCTGCTCGCGTGCGGTAAATATGCGGCGTCTTGACGCCCAGCTCCCCGAGCGCCTTGAGCTTCTCCGGCGCGCCCTCGCGCTGGACCATCCATCGCTTGCCGATGCCCTGAAAGGTCGCCAGGAGGCCGCGGAAGACCATCTTCTCGCTCGATGCACCGACCTTGACGACTCCGATCGATCTCCAGCGAGCACGGACGGGCGCTGGTCCGAAGCGGGTCTGCCTGCGCCGGCCGGGCGGGGCGGGCAGGCGCGCCGTGGGCCCGCGCGCGAGGCGGGGCTGACGCGACCAAGCTTGACTTGGCCCGTGCAAAGCCTTCGAAAGCGTATTACATTGCTCGCTGAGGCCGACCTCAAGCCCCGACAAGGCTTGCAGTCAGAGCCGGACCGCGCGCGTGCCTGCCGAGATTTTGCGGCACCCGCCGCAGGGCACACGAGACGAGCGCAAGCCGAGCAACTTGGAGATCTCCGGGGACTGGTGATATGGTCATTTCTTTCTGGCGGTGTATGTCGGTACGGGTAGTAGGGCCTATGTACATGGCGAGGGATCTTAGGCGTGCGTGGGAGCCCCCGCCATTACGACTCGCGCCGCTGCTGATTCTGACGCGGCAGCTGCGGCGGCTGCAGCTGGGCGAGGGATATTAGGCGTGCGTGGGAGCCCCCGCCATTGCGACTCGCGCCGCTGCTGATTCTGACGCGGCAGCTGCGGCAGCTGCAGCTGCAGCCGCCGCTGCGGAGGAAGACGTCGAGGAATTTGATGATGATGATAATGATGATGATGACGAGGACGACGATGACGACGACGACGACGATGTAGATGTTGCCGGCGCTGGAGAAGTTGCAGCCGAGTCTGCCGGCGTGGCGGGGAGCGGAAGCTGCGAGAGAACGCTCTGGATGACGGCCTCGTGCTCCTTGAGGTCGAGCCCCAGCCCTTTCGCCCAATTGAGAAGCGTTGCGCTTGAGATAGACTGCGCGGCGTTCGCGCGAAGCATTTGGTTGGCAGCAGCCAATAGCACAAGCATTCCGGCGCGGAGCCCCACATCGTCGTGGACGAGGACTGGTGTCTGCATGCCAGCAAGCTTGTCGAGGGCCTTGATCAGGGTTGCCTCCGTCAGTGCGTACAGCGGATGCTCGGCGTAGCTCACGCCGGCGGCTCTGCAGATGGGCTCCTCCTTGGGTGAATATGCACCAGCGTCCGGGCGCAGGATGTTGAGCACGCTGGCCACGCCAAAGCTCTTGAGACACTCGAGCTGGCGGGCCGTGGGCTGGGCAGAAAAGGCGAGTCCATCCGTCACCTTCATGAGCGAGGCATCTGGCGGCGGTGGGAAGGCAGGCGAGGGGGCCGGCTTCAAGGCGAGCTCGAGAAGCTGGTGACGCAGCACGTTGTAGCCGCCCTCGCAGGTGGCGTCGAGCTTGATAAATTTGCTCGCGTCACCAACGTACTCCTCGTTGTAAAACACATGCGGCACCGTGAAAGTGCCCGTGCGGCGCACGCAGAAAGCGGCGTAGGCCGTCTCCTTGCCGCAATCGATCGTCTTGATCGTGATCTCGGCCGGCACGCCGGGTTTGGTCTCGGCGAGCTCCTTGAGCACACAATCGCGGAACTTCTCCAGCATCGCCAGCACGCGCTTGCAGTACACGCAGTCCTCCTTCTCGAAGATGGTCACCTGGCCCATGATCCCAGGCGCCGCACGCGCGCGCAGCTCGGGCCCCGCGGGGTCGGGTCTCGGGTTTATTACAACCTTGCTCGAGCCGCTTGGACTGCGACAGCCGAGCTTCGGGACGAGCCCGCTACGGGCGGCAGGCGGCGGCGCGGCGCGGCGCAGCGCAGACAGCGCGAGCGTGCACTCGGGCGGGACGACGGCGCGGGCGGGCGGGGTTCGGAGCTTGCCATCTCGGCGGGCCGGGCCTGCGCCGGCGCGTGAGCGCGCGCTCGAGGTCCGCTGGCGCGCGAGCGAGCGCTCGGGCTCGCTCGCCGGCGTG
>KQ758850.1:11521510-11534276 GCA_001462505.1 Aurantiochytrium sp. T66 | reverse complement strand
CTTCTTCTTCTTCTTCTTCTTCTTCTTCTTCTTCTTCTCAAGTTCAAAGAGGAGAGAAGAGAGAGAGGAGAGGCGAGGGAGAAAGAGAGAAAGAGAGAAAGAGGAAAGGAAAGGGGTTCTAGGGGGCCTAACAATACAGCATTGCTTCTATACAATCAACAATGGCCCGGCTGACGTATGCGAGGCATGCGAGAGCGACTTGCAGAAGAAGAACTACTCTTTGCATCGATCAATCGAGCTGTGCACGACAAGTCACTTGATCGATCGATCGATCTCGATCGATTGCCACATGCTGAGAGGCTGCCGGGCAGCACGCCTTGGAGGTTCTGCCGTGCAGTGCAGTGTCACCGTGACGGTGTGCAGTCATGATCTGGCACGATTTCTGGCACTGCCTGGGCCCGGCCGGCCGAACGGACAACGTCAACGTAAGAAGACACTACCCGGTACCCTTGAACCTTGAATATCTACACACCCACAGCGCGCTAGCATGCTGAGATGATTCGCTGAGATGCGGGTCGCATCTCCTACGTACGTTAGGTGAACCCGGATGCGCAATAATACCATGTAGTATGACCCCCCAGGGCATTGCACTTCTTCCCGATGAACCACCCTATGCGACTCGTGGCGAGTCTGGACGCCGCGAAAACTACTTGGCGCGCTAGGCCGTGCCCGCACAGGGCGCGAGACTCGTGGCGCGTCACCAGAACCGCTTGCAAAGAGAGAATCGCGGCCGTTGCCCGCGGCGAGCAGAGTCCTGACTAGCAGATAGGCGGGCCGAGTGCCGGCAGCAAGCGCCTCTTGGGCTACTTCGTAGATCCCTGGAGCCATGACTGACAATGAGCGTACAGCGCACGCCTCGTGATGGACGGCTGCAGGCTCGCCTCCTCTTCACGTTTGCGAGGAGTCAATTTGCATGGTCATGGAAAGCAGCCGGCGCTGCACGACGCGAAGCCGATCGTTGAGACTTGCCAGCCGAGCTCTCGTGTCTCGGAGCTTATTTGCGCGCGCCTCGAGGCTCGCCGCGAGAGGGTGGTCCGTTTCTGCAAAGGCCTGCAGCATTTGGTCCACTTCGCGGATCCTCTTCAAGAGGGCCTCCTGGCTCGCGGACACGGCGTACGCCTGTTTGTCGCACGCCTCAACCATTGGCAGAAACTGCTTCACCATGCCCTGCATGCGCGCAAGCGAGTCGTGATTCGTCAGCTTACCATGTCACATCGCATGCGCCCTCGTCCCGTCCGCGTCGCAAGACCGCGCTCTCCTCTCGGCCCCGATAAACATACCGTCACGAAGGCATTCTCCAGCTCCCCGCGTGCCTTGTACTTCTCCGCCTCTCCCTGCCGGCCCTCCTCGCCGCCGTCGTGGTCGCCGCCGTCGTGGTCGCCGCCGTCGTGGACGTGGTCGGTGCTCTTTCCGGGCGTCTTCGACCCGGACTTCGGCGCCGATTCCGCCTTCTTCGGGGCGTCTTCGCGCGAGCGGTCCTCGCCGCTACCGCCGAGGGCGTCCATCGCGGCCCCGCGGCCGCGCGCGGGCCTCTGCGCGCGCGCGCGCGTGTCGTCCTCGTCGTCGTCGTCGCGGGTTTAGGAGAGCCCCGAAAAATATCTTGCCCCGGCGAAACATTTAGATTCACCGGTACCCGAAAACGGGGCCGAGGCTGTGAGGGGTCCGCGGAGCCGCGGGCAGAGGGGTTTTTCCGATGCGCGGAAAGCAGGGCGCGCGGCCCAGTGGGGCCGGCGGCGGAGTTGCAACCGCCAGAATATCGCGCGCCCGAGACCGATCCCGAGAGGCCATTCCCGCAACGATCGACCGTCGAGGAGCCCACGCACGCCCCCCCGGAGGGCGCTCGCTCGCTGCGCGGGCCCCGCGTCGTCGCGGCGCCGGAGAGAGCGTGCGGAGGCACCTTGGAGAAGACGCAACGTGAAGCAGCTCGTGTGGGCTCGACGACTGGACCCAGAACTCCTACCCGCGACCGAAAACTTCGAGCAAACCGTCGGGGAAGAAGAGGAGGACGCCCGCGGCGTCGACGAGAGGATGTTCATCAAGGAGATCATCGTGGATGGCTTCAAGTCGTACGCCAACCGCACCGTGGTGCCGGACTTCGATCCGCAGTTTAACGCCATCACCGGCCTCAACGGCAGCGGCAAGTCCAACATTCTGGACTCCATCTGCTTCGTGCTTGGCATCACGCAGCTGAGCCACGTCCGCGTCGCCAACCTCCAGGGCCTCGTGTACAAGCAGGGCCAGTCCGGCGTCACCAAGGCAAGCGTCTCCATCGTCTTCAACAACGCCGACCCGGAGCGCGCGCCCGTCGGCTACGAGAATGACAAGGAGATCACAGTCACGCGACAGGTTGTCATTGGCGGCCGCAACAAGTACCTCATTAACGGCCGCAGTGTGCAGGCCAAGGAGGTCCAGAATCTCTTCCACTCTGTCCAGCTCAACGTGAACAACCCGCACTTCCTCATCATGCAGGGCCGTATTACCAAAGTTCTCAACATGAAGCCCCCAGAGATCCTCGGCATGATCGAGGAGGCCGTCGGCACGCGCATGTACGAGTCAAAAAAGGCCGACGCCCAGCGCAAGATGGAGCAAAAGCAGACAAAGGTTGACGAGATCGAGACCCTCCTCGCCGAGGAAATCACCCCCAAGCTCGACAAGCTGCGCAACGAAAAGCAGTCATACCTCAAGTGGGCCAGCCAGAACACCGAGATCGAGCGCCTCCAGCGCTTCTGCGTCGCCCACCGCTACTACGAGTGCCTCAAGCTCGTTACCGACGCCGACGCCCACGAGACCGGCATCGCGAATCAGATCGAGACCCTCGCCGGGGAGGCCAAGGACATGCAGGCCACACTGCAGACTATGCGCGAGACCGAAGAGGCCCTTGGCGGCGATTCCATGAAGAAACTCGAAAAGCGCGCCGACAAGCTCAGCGCTCGCGAGGACGAGGCCAGCAAGGCCCTCGTCAAGAGCAACTCGCGGTTCGAGAACGCCAAGGCCAAGCAGGCCAAGCTCCAGGCCAAGCAGCAGTCCATGCTCGACCAGCGCGCGGCATTTGCAGACCTGCGCAGCGCCGCGCGCACCCGCATCGCAGACGCCAAGGCCGCCCTGGAGGCCGAGACCGAGAGCTACAACGCCGCCAAAAAGTCGCTCCACAACGCCCAGGTCGCCCTCCAGGCCGCCAACGCCGGCCTCGACAACAGCGCCGGCCAAGACGGCGACGGCGAGGCGCAACAGCTCACCATGGAGGAGAAACTCGTCGGCCTCCGGAGTGCCGCAGAGGCCGCCGCCACCGAGGCCACTCAGCAAAAGATGAAGCTCGAGCACGCCAAAAAGGACCTCAAGGTCGTCTCTGCTCAGGTGAAAAAGGCCGCCTCGTCCAACTCCAAGTCCCAAAAGGAGCTCGAAAAGTACACAAAGGCTGTCGCCACCCTCGAGGCCGAGGTGTCTGCCATCGGCTACAACCCGGACGCCGCCGCCGACCTCGAGGCCAGCCTCGAGGCCAAGACCGCCGACCTCGTCGACGCAAGGGACAAGGCCGAGCAGCTCGCCGCTCAGCTCACCGCCTTCGACTTTGCTTACGCCGACCCCACCGCAAACTTTGACCGCACCAAGGTCAAGGGAACCGTGGCCAGCCTTATCGATGTTCCCGACACCGCGCACGCTCCGGCGCTCGAGGTCGTCGCTGGGGGCAAGCTCTACCAGGTCGTCGTCGACGCCGTCGAGACCGGCAAGGCGCTGCTCGACAAGGGCAAGCTCAAGCGCCGCGTCACTATCATCCCGCTCGACAAGGTCGCCTCCAAGACCATTCCCGAGGCCAAGTTGCAAGCGGCCGGCCAGATTGCCGCCGAGCGCAACGGCACCGCCACCAGCGCCCTCTCGCTTGTCGGCTACGATGACGAGGTTGCGCGCGCCATGGAGTACGTCTTCGGCACCACCCTGGTGTGCGACAGCCTCTCCACGGCGCGGTCAGTCACCTTCGACAAGCGTGTCAGCGTCAAGAGCGTCACCCTCGACGGCGACGCCTTCGACCCGCAAGGCACGCTCTCCGGCGGCTCGCGCTCCTCGCGCGGCTCCGCGCTCGCCCTTCTGCAGAGCCTTCGCGAGATCCGCGCCCAGGTCGACACTCTCGCCCAGGCTATCGACCAAGGTCAGCAAAAGCTCGCGGGCTGGACGGCCGCCGCGAAAACGTATTCCAAGGCCTCCGGCAAGCTCGACCTCGCGCGCCACGAGCTCGACCTCGTCAAGGAGCGCATTGGGTCCACCCCTTTCGCCCAGCTCTTGCAAAAGCAGGAGACGCTCGAGGCCACCATCGAGACCCTTGCCGAGGGCATCACGGCCGCCGACCAGCGCCGCGAGAAGGCGCTCGCCGATGCGGACGCCATGCAGGAGGAGATGAAGGACATGGAGGCGGCGCGCAACAACCTCGTCGTTAAGGCACAGCAGGCCCTGCAGCAGGCCAAGGACCTCTTCGCCACCGCCGAGAAGGAGTACCAAGGCGCGCAGGGCGTTGCCGACAGCGCCGAGCTCGCGCTCGAGGAGCTCGACAAGGAGGAAGCCTCCGTCGACGAGAGCCTCCAAGCCTCTCAGACCCAATCCGAGGACGCGCAGGAGGAGCTCGACGCCCTCGAGGCCGACGCGAACCAGCACCGCGAGGCCCACGCCGAGGCACAGCGCGACCTCGACGACTGCCGCGCCGAGCTCAAGGAGTGCCGCGCCGAGCTTGGCAAGACCGTCAAGGCGCGCGCCAAGATTGAGGACCGCATGCAGGCCTGCGAGCTCAAGGTCAAGGAGCTCGAGAGCGAAAAGAAGCGCATTGACGTCAACTCGCGCGACGCCGCGCGCGAAGGCAAAGCCCTCAAGCGGCAGCACCCTTGGATCGCCTCCGAGGAGCAGTTCTTTGGCAAGCCCCACACGGATTACGACTTTGAGGCCCGCAGCCCGGCTCAGGCCAAGAAGCGCCTTGCGGACCTCGACGCCGCGCAGAACAAGATGTCCCGCAATGTCAACAAAAAGGTCATGGGCATGATCGACAAGGCGGAGCAAGAGTACGAAGACCTCAACCGCAAGCGGACCATCATCGAGAAGGATCGCAAGACCATCGAGCGCGTCATCAAGGACCTCGACACCAAGGCCGAGCAGGCGCTGCAGACGTCCTGGGAAAAGGTCAACGCAGACTTTGGGTCCATCTTCTCCACCCTGCTGCCTGGAACCCAGGCCAAACTCGAGCCTCCCGAAGGCGGCACCATCCGCGACGGCCTCGAGGTCCGCGTGGCCTTTGGCGAGACCTGGAAAAAGTCGCTCACTGAGCTCAGTGGTGGCCAGCGCTCGCTCCTCGCGCTCTCCCTCATCCTCGCGCTCTTGCTCTTCAAGCCCGCGCCCATGTACATTCTCGACGAGGTCGACGCCGCCCTCGATCTCTCGCACACCCAGAACATTGGCCAGATGCTCCGCACCCACTTTGCTCACTCCCAGTTCATCGTCGTCTCACTCAAGGAGGGCATGTTCAACAACGCCAACGTCATCTTTCGGACCAAATTTGTCGAGGGCGTCTCCACCGTCACGCGCACCTCCAACAAGGAGCACATCAAGCGCCTGAAATCCGAGGAAAAGGCGGCCGCCGCAGGGAAGCGTGCTGACAAGGCCGACAAATCTAAGAAGCGCGCGCGCGCCGACCAAAATGTCGCCGTCAACCTCTAAATCAGCCACACGTATAATGCGGGCGGTTGTGGGCGTGTTTCCAGTAGCTCCCCGCCAACCCGCTTGATAATTTCAATTCCACTGCCAGGTCCTGCCCCCGCACTCCAATAATCTACTCTCTTCGGTCTCTGCATCATTGTCGAACTTGTTGCCGCCGCGCATGGGTGAACTCATTGCCGAAAAAAATGGTTATGCATGGCCTAACAGGGTGGCTCGCTTACGCGATGAAGCACCCTTTTTACTATTCTTGCTAATCATGGGACTTGGGTGGGTGGAGCGAACACGCGGCTTGTACGAGAGCCTCGCGGCGTTACCGAAACGAACGAGAGGAGATCCTTGAAGCGGGCGTTCCTCCTTTGCGCCCTCGACTCCCGAGGATGCGACTAAACCTACTGCATTCGGCCAAGCAGCGCTCTTAGAGCATCTCGCTTCTCGAGATACGGCGACGATAACCGCCGCGGGCAAAGTCCATCGTGTCCGGCGGACGAGGCGACTCGTCTTCGTGGGCTTGCCTCCGTAGCCGGAAGCTCTTGTTGAGCTTCTTGAAAAAGCCCCTCTCGGTGCGCAAGGGCGTGTGGTCGAGGCGAAGGTCGCGTGCGCTAGCGTGAGCGCGGTTGAAGAGCCCGAGAGACGCGGTCTCTTGAGGCACCGGCGGGGGCGGCAAGGTGCCGAACATGGGCGCCTTCGAGAACATGGCCGCGGGCGTCTTGTAGACGTACGACTGCACGGAGCTCTTCCCGCTACGGCTGCTGCGGCTGCTGCGGCTGCTGCGGCTGCTCTTCCCGCTGCGGAAGCTGCGCCCGCTGCGTCCACTGCGCCCGCTGCGGCGGCTTCCGCTGCTCCTGCTGGACTTGCCGCTGCCGGCGCTCTCGGCGCTCTTGGCGCTGTGGGGCTCTTCGAGGTCGCCGTCGTCGTGCTGGTTGTCGCGGGCGCCGCTGCGGTGGCTCCGGGCGCTGCTGCCGCGGCTGGACCCGCTCTCGGGGCTCTTCTCCTCGTCCTCCTCGCGCCGTGACACGATTTCTGTCTCGGGCCCCTTGGAGGCGCCCGAGGGCGGCGTCGTGGGGCCGCGCATCGACCCGCCGGCCTCGAGCCCGAAGTCCTCCTCGCCCTCGTCGTAGTCGAGCTCGTCGCCGTGCATGATGCGCGCCGCGGGGTCGCGGACCGACGGCGGCGTGATGGTCCTGGCGGACCTGGTGTCGAGGTGCGCCGCCGGGCTCATAGCCGACCCCGAGGAGACCTCGTGCACGTACGCGTCAAAGTGGGCATGGCGGCCGCTCGAGGACGTCTTGATCGAGGGCTCCGACGGGATCCCCGCGGAGCTGATGGCGTTGATGTGGGCGGCCGACGAGAGGTTGAGGTCGCGCATGCGGTGCGGGAGCGACCGCTTCTGCTGCAAGAGCTGGTCGGCGCGCCACCAGCGCTGCAGAGCTGCGACGCACTGGTCGCGGATCTGCCGGCTGGCTGTCCGAAAGGTCAGCAGCGTGTAGCCCTTGCGCGCGATGGAAAAGGTCCGGCTCGAGGTGTCGTTCTGCGCCACGCCGATGTGCTTGATGTGGCGTCGGCGGAGCGCCTTGCCGTCGCGGCGGCCGGGCCGCATCCAGTGGAGCTCGTGCTCGGTGGTGCGCAGGATGCGCGGCCCGCCGTTGGGGCCCATCCCGACCTTTTGCAGGTAGACGCCCTGCAGGAAGCAGGCGTCGGCGGCCGCCTCGGCGCGCGAGGAGAGTCTGGTCTCTACGCTCTCCCGGAAACCCGCAGTCGCGCCCGAGAGCGCGCGCGAGATGGCAACGAACTGGTTTTCCTCGCGGCGCTGCCAGGTCATGGTCTCGCCCATGTCGCAGAACAGGTCTTGGGCCTGGGCACGCGCCGCATGCTGGGCCTCGAGCTGCTTTTCCAGGCAGCGACGCACAGCCTTGGAGAAAAGCGTCGTGGCCATATCGGTGCGTCCCGCCTCGCAGCTGATCTCGACCAGGCTCTGCAGAGCTGCGATGCTGGTCGGGATGCCGAGCATGAGGGTGTCGATGGCGGTCTTGGTGATGCGTTCCAGAAGCGACCCCTTGGGAGGCGGATCGTCAAAGGTGAGGCCGGTGCTGACCACCTGGAACGGGATGCTGGACGACGACACGAGCTCCGCGTGCACGTCCGCCGGCGCCTGGGCGTTCTTGGCACTCTCCTTGATGAGGACGTGGAGACGATCATGCAAGTCGTGCATGACCTCTGCACCAAGGCGCTCGGCCAGGACGAGCATCTTGTAGATCGTGCGGATGTTGGTAGGAATGTCGTCAGCGGTGATGTTGCCCTTTTGGTGGAACTTGGCGTTCATGATGGGCACAAAATGGTCGCGAAAGACGGCCCCGAAGACGGCCTCAAAGTTCTCCTGGAAGACCGGCTTGGCCTCGTCCTCCTTACCCTCGGGCACCGTGGTGCGCAGCTTGCCCATGTCGACGGTCATGAGCTCGTGCTCCCCTGCGTCGGCACCGCCGCCGTCTGCCTCGGCGGCGTCGCGAAGCAAGGTGACCTTGCTCCATGGCACGTGGATGGCGGCAAAGTGCATGCGAGCGTGCTCATGGCCATGAAAGACGATGCGGACGTTGGCGCCGATCCTGCCGAGCTCGGACTTGGGGTCGCGCGCCTTGGGCGATTTCTTCGCGAGCAGTTTGGACACGAAGCGGGACTGCATCGTATCTGCGGAGGGCGTCTTGTCCGGCGACCGCCTGCGGCTGCCGCTGCCGCCCCCGCGGCCAAAGGCGTAGTGCTTCTCGCAGTGCTTTCCGTGTTGGTGATGGTGGTGATGGTGGTGTTGGTGATCATGGTGCTGGTGGGCATCGTGGTGGAAGCCGTGGTGAAGAAAGTTCTGAGGATGAGTGTACTGCGGCGGGAGCACTGCGTCCTGCTGCTGCTGCTGCGAGTGGGGCTTATGATTCTTGTACGGTTGGGGCTTTGGCAGCGGCTTTGTGTTTGCCGGCGAGTTTGCGAAGCGCTCGGCAAGCTTGGCCGCCACTGCCTCTGCCCTGGCGGTGTCCCTGAAGCTCTCGGTGACGGTGTGCTGTTCCATCATGTACGAGGTCCCGTTGGCCTCTTGCCAGGCCTGGGCGAGCGGGGTCATGGGCATGCCGGCCTTGGCGCGCTTCTCCTCCTCGTCCTCGCGCTGGCGAAGCAGCTCTTCATCCTCCCTCATCTTGTGCTCGTCGCTGGGCCCGAGGCGGCTCGGCAGCCCTCGCTGAGGACGAATCGGCGTGGCTTTGATGCTACTGGCTGTCTTGGCCGTCTTGGCCGTCCTGGCCCCGGACATGGCGCTGATGGCAGTGGTTTGCGCGAGAGTCTTGCTAGCAGTTTCCCAGGGCAAGTTCTGGATGGTCTTCGAGTCGGTGCGCTCGTGCTCACGGCGGTTGCCGAGACAGGTGTCGGCGGCGCCGGCCCGCCGCGGATCGTTGTGGTGAAAGGGCGTCTTGAAGTCGTCGGCATCGTGCGGAGGTCCGCGTCGAGCCGGCGGCGCCGTCTTGGCGAACATGACGTCGTCTTGGCCTTCCTGGACGCTCTTGCGCGCCATCGCCCAGCCTCCGACAAAGTCCTGCGTCATGGTTCTTCGTCGAGCTTTTACAGCTCTGCAGCACGAGGATGGCCCCAGCTCGCGCAGCCGTCCGCCCGCTCGCTCGCTCCTCCGGGTACGGGCTCGGACTGCTCTGTATGGCTCTGCCCCCGGCCCGACTTCGCGAAGTCGAGCCGAGCGTCGCTCGGAGTTCGTCCACGCTAATGGCGGGCGTGTAGTACTGCAGAGCTAGCTCTCCCCGCTCCTATACCATGCGTCAGGACTGTCACGTCAACCCAAGCAGGTTAACTCTGCTCACTTGGCTGCAAAAAGCACGTTCAACTCGACAGACTATCAATCGATCGCTCTTCGCGTGCTTTACAGGCGTGGAGAGCTGCTGCAGCCGCTCCCGCGCGCAAGCCTTCAAGTTTGCCTGGCTCACCGCACGCGCGCGGGACGACCCGACGTTTCTTTCCCCACGCCCGCCCCGGGGGTCCCCGACAGCAAAACGGTGTGCACTGTACTGCTGGTGTGCGTTTGTGCGCGGGGACGCCCACGGGGACCCCTGCGGCTTCTCCATCGATCAATCTCCAACCGCCCGCCGACCGCTTCGGGGCTCGCGCGCGCGCGCGGCGCCGCGGCTGCTGCCGCGATGGCCTCGTTCTACATGGACTCGTCCTGCCGGGCGTACCTGGACCGCGCGCCGCGGGCGCTCATGCGCGAGGCAGATGAGGATCATCGACAACGGCCGCGGTGGCGGCCCACGGGGAGGACGACCACGGCGACGCCGACGCAGGCGCAGAAGAAAAAGCAGGCGCAGGAGCAGCAGGAGCGCAGGCCCGCCGGGAAGTACGCTGGGGAGCGGCTTTCTACCGAGCAGACGCGCGAGGTCCACAAGGAGGCGGCGCGCGTCGCGAAGGCGACGTCCTCGTTGAACAAGGAAATCCTCGAGTTTGCCGAGGATCTACACGTGGCGCGGGCGCTCATGCGGGCGCAGCTGGCGTCCATCCGCGATAAGCTCTCGTCGCCTGGCGATGAAAAGTAGGCATTCAGATGACGGCAGCAAATCCCTCCCTGACCCATGCTGAGTGTCAGACAGGCCCAGTGCAGGCGGGGCCTCAGTCGTCGAAACTGCGTTGTATCGTCACAACCGTGGAAGGAAATACAGGAACAGAAATGCTTTGTCAGAAGTCAGCAATGCTAAAGGCCTCGAGACTTGCGGGGTCCACGATGCCGTCGGTGAGCCCGACCTCGGAGACATAGTTGCAGGGGATGATGCCCTGCTGACCGTCCGCCGTGCGCGCCTCCCACCACTCGTCATACCTGAGAAGGCCGAGGAGCTCCGTGCCGGCAGTGGCGCCGAGCTCGTCATCGTTCTCGGCCTCAAAGTCGTAGATGACAACGAGATTCATGCCTTCGAGCCGCTCCAAAAAGTCCTGCGAAAGACTCTGGCGTTCGGGCAGCTTGGGAACCACGGGCTTGGCGTAAGACATGTAGGCGTCCACGGAGATGATGCCGCGAATCTGCTTAGTCTCTTGGTCCTTGTCTCGACGGACCATGAAAGCGACAAAGACAGCCACGGCGATGAGGAAGCATCCGCCCGCGGCACCTCCGGCTGCGATGGGGATAAGTAATGCGTTCTCTGCTTCGGCAGCCGCCGTACGGTTGGTGGGCGCCAACGTCGGTTTCGGCGTCCCCGCTGTGTGTTGTATCAAGAATAGATTACCGTCAGCAAAGACTCTTGCTGGCTTCTCGCGCTCATGAGACAATAAAACTTACGCGTAGGGGCAGTGGTGGGCGCAGGTGTCGTTTTCATAGTGCACCAGAGTCCAACGGATCTGCAGTCAGTGTTGCAATACTCGCTCGGCACGCACGAGCAGGAATTTCCCTACATAGGTTGTTGATATACGGACGTCTGTCAGCCTTGTCTTGAGGTGTCCTGCGCGCGGAGCGACAAGAAACTTACGTCCTGTCTACAGTCATCGTCTGTGTTGACCTCCTGAAGTTCACATTCGAGAATAGCATTAAACACGCAGAATCGGCGAGGTTCGCACCCGCTCCGTTGATCTCCAGGGGGGTCACCGATGCAATTTCCGTCCCCCAGCGAGCACTCGCACTCTGCGTTGGTCGTGGGGATCGGGCGGCACTCTTCGGTGCCGATAGAGGCCCAGTTGGCCCAGTAGCAGCCCTCCGTGGCCTCGCAGGTCGCTTCTGGGGTGATCCCCGTGCAGTCGGCGGCATCCGCGCCGCTGACGAGGAGCCCCAGGGCTACTGCCAGCGCGGCTGCCGCCGCCTGGCGTCTTTTCGCAGCCGTCGGCGCGCCTGCTCTCCTCATCGTTCTCGACCTCGTCCTCGTCCTCGTCCCCGTGGAGCTGCGCTTGCAGATGGACGGACGATGGACAGCGTCGCGCTGCCTGACGTCAGGTCAGAACTCCGTCGAGGCTCGCTCGCTCGCTCTCCTGACGCCTCGCGCGGCAAGCAATCGGGTCTGGTCTGTCCAACCAAAGGCGACTGGTGCTGCGCAGCGCAGCGCAGCGCAGCGCGGCCGTGGCGGGGTCGGAGGTCGCGGTCTCACCTTGGTCTCCTCTTTTGGGTTGGCGCACGTGCCCCAGGGAAGTACGAATACTATACGTACGTAGATCTGCAGAAGACGTCCTGGCGATCTTGCGTGGTGTAGAGATAGCGCAGCGTAGTACTACGTACCATGGTACGTACGTACGCCTCGGGCCGGACAGCATTTGGACCAAGTATAACTCGTACGTACGTACTGTCCGTTCGTACTATTCCTGGGCCTCAATCAACAGGCCTCTACGCTCTAGCTCGCACATCTTCGCGGCTGCCTTCCACGAGAGAACCGCAGCCTGGATTTGCGCAGTCGACAGAGGTCCTGGAGCAAACAACATCTTCTCCCGAGTTAGCGCCTAAGGGAGGCGGCTGGACCAGAACTTGAGAATCTTGGATCCAAACTTGACTTTGGGTTGAGCTTGATTGAACGATGACTTGAACTGACTTTTCCGCAAGAAGTTAGTTATCCGTGAGGGCCACGCAGCGCGGCCATCGCTGCGCTGCGCCGCGAGCTGCTCGGTCGTCCTGGGCGTCGTCGCGAACTCGGCCTAATAATACTAGGCCATTAGTAGTAATAACGGGGGGGCCCAGCTCGCTTTGGTCAAGTTTGGTGCCCAGTGTGCAGGCATATAGCGCAGTGTGCGGGCGCGGGCCGCAAGTGCGGAATGGCGGCTCCACAGTGCGGAATCCGACCGCGCGCAGAAGAGCAGAGCAGACGGCGAAAACCAGCCAGCCCGCCCCGCCCGCCCGCGCCCCGCGCGCCCGCGCAGCCCCGCGCCAGCGCAGCCCCGCGCGAAACCGCCGCCGCCGCCGAGCTCGCACCGGGCCGGGCCGGGCCGGGCCGGCCGCGCGGCGGCAGGATGGCGAGCGGGATGATGGGCGAAGATGGCAGCGGCATGGGCGCCGCCGCCGAGAGCGCAGAGGACGACGCGGCCGCAGAGAAGAGCGGCGCAGGCGTGGGCGCGGCCGGCGGGGAGCTGC
>KQ758850.1:11501590-11512229 GCA_001462505.1 Aurantiochytrium sp. T66 | reverse complement strand
TCGCGCGCGCGCGCGTCCGCGTCGCCGCGCCGCGCCGCGCCCGGAGTCAGGGAGCAGTCTTGTTGGGGCTACGACGAGGCAGGTACGATAACGCGCCGCTAGTACGATAACGCGATGGTACGATAACGCGCCGCTGGGACGGTATCGTGGTACGATATCGTGGTACGATATCGCCACGCCGCTGGGACGCGTTGGCCAGGCAGGGGACGACGAGGAGGACGACGAGCGCGCGCAGGTGATGACGAGGGCAGCGCGGTCCTTGCTTGCCTTCTAGTATATAATTAGGTGGCGTGCGTGCGAGATTGCTTGTTGGGATGTGATGGCGTGCGTGTGAGATTGCTTGTTGGGATGTGAAGTGAAACTAGGCCTAGGGAGGAGGGACGAGTTGGCACGCTCTTGCTTTGCGGGCATGCCTTTCTTTGGCTTGCGTGCCGACACATGTTTGCGTGCAGGGACCCCGAGATCATGCTGAAGCATCGATGAACGAGACTTTGGCATGATTTTGCCAGAGTAGGCACTGGCACTGGTCCGGCAGCAACCTCCTGAGGACTCGAGTCGATGACGATCACATCGATGCACATCTCGAGCTTGCGAATGGACGCTCGAAGACTCCGGGAACGCCTCCAAAGACTCCGGAAACAACGCCTTCAAGTTGTGAAGTGTAAGAACGAAAATTGCATGATTTAGGCCGCAGTCTTGGAGAACGACATGCAGATAGGGCTAGTGGCGCCCGCGAGCGCCAGAATGGCGCTGGGGAGGGACCACAGACCATCACCGGCGATGAGGCCCGAAGCGACGGCAATGTAGTAGTCAGAGAAGGAAGAGGTGTAGTAGCGCTTCCAGACGAAGTTGACGACGCTGCCAAGGCACATGTCGATGGCCAGCGACGCCGAGATATAAAAGGGGATGCTCATGACACCGGGGATCGGGATGATGCTCTGCAGAATGCTGGCCTTGGACTCGCTCATGAAGCGGGGCGCCAGGTCGCGCGTGAGGTTCATGACCATGGCGGCGATGAAGAAGCCAAGCATGATGGCAGGGCAGTTGATGGGGAGCGCGCCAAAGCCCTCAGTTCCGAGGATGGCCATCGCGCGGTAGATCTCTCCGTACGGGGCCGGGTACGGGCCGTCCGGGTTGCCGACGTCGAAGGCGTTGTAGAAGATGAAGAAGGCGGCAGGGGAGAGGAAGCAGCCAAAGAAGGTGCCCATGAGCTGAGCAAGGAACATGGCCTTGGGGCTGCTGCGCGTGATGAAACCCGTCTTGTAGTCCTGCATGAGCACCGCGGCCTGCGAGGTACCGGCGAGCACGACACCGCAGGTGGCGAGACCGGCGATGATGCCGGTGGTCGGATCGTAGTTGTAGCTCCAGATGGCAAAGAGGAAGATGGCAAGCTTGCCGAAGGTGGACGACATGTCCCAGTCGGTGAGACCGCAGATGTAGGCGTTGGCCGGAGCAAAGATGGGGATCATGAGGTAGGCCACGAGGAGGACGAACCAGTGCGTGCCGTCGTAGAGGAAGGGGATGCAGATGCAGCCGAGCACGAGGCAGACCAGGTAGCCGCCCCAGGTGATCCAAAGCGGGAAGGAGTCAGTCATGAACACGCGGTGGCGCAGGCGCATCTCCAGCTCCTCGGCCTCGTTGGCGTACTCGATGTGGACCTTGTTCTTGTTCTGGCGGTGCTCCTGGTAGGTCTGGTACGAGATGACGGCCATCTTGATGATGTTGTAGACACCGTCGCCGACAATGAGAGCGATGGCGAGGAAGACCTTGTAGCCGAGAAGACCGTTCAGGTTGCTGCCCGCATCCGCCGGGTACCACTCGCCGGCCTTGCCCTCGAAGATGGGCCACATGATTCCCCAGCCGATGACGGCACCCACCATCATCGAGTAGTTCACGGCGTGACCGCAGAGCATGCCAACACCAATGTAGTTGATCGACCAGTCGAATTGCCAGCTCCAGTCGTACGCCTTCATGCCGAAGGTGGGCCAGGTGGCCATGCCGCACGAGCCGTCACCCTGGAAAAACCAGTCGAACATGTCTTTGAAGAAGGAGATGAAGAACCAGCGGACAAAGGTCATGAACTGCATGTGCGCCTTGCGGCCGTCGTCGGCGAAGAAGCCATTGATCATCACGGCGGTGGCCGTGCCGGACGGGTAAGTCAGGTTGAGGTCCACGACGAAGTTCTTGCGAAGAGCGTTGAGCGTGAAGATACCAGTGAAGCAGATGAGCAGGGCAAAGGGGATCGTGTTGCCGTATGTGATGGTCACGACCTCCTGAGCCTGGCTCGCAATGGAACCGGTGGCCATCCACGAGTTCTCGTCCATGGCAATGTAGTAGGAACCAAAACCGAGGATGAAGGCCGTCGAGTACTGGGCCACAGCAAGAGTCTGAATGACAGTGTTCTCCTGCTTGGTGAACTCAAAGGTGGACGAGAGCCACCTGGTAAGGACCGAGACCCACGTACGGATACCGATAAAACCGAGCAGACCGGCGCAAATGTTCAGGGACGGGATTACACCGGTCGTGAGACTGAGCTTGAGCGAGATGATGGTCATGGCGAAGCCAACGATGACACCGACGAGGACTCCGCGCACCGTGATCTGCTTGCGCCAATCCAGGCAGTGCGCCACCTCCTCATCCTCGTTAAAGCCCTTCGAGTTACCCTCCTCGATGCCAAGGTCCGAGCTCGAGCCCTGGGGCCCTTCGGTGGCCACCTTGTCGGTGACCACCGGGTCGTCGGCGCCCATCATTGTTGCTTGCTTGAGCTACTACGCGCTTGTTTCTTGCTTGCGTCGTTGCGCTTTTTGCTTGTTGCTGAGTTTTGGGTTTGATCGGTTTCTGATTTGCTTGTAGCGCCGCCGCGACCGCAGGAGCAACGACCGCTGCTCGTCCATTTGCCCTTTTCAGGGGTGTTCGTCCTCCAGGACTTCCGAGCCCACGTTGCTGAAAACCCTGAGAACAGTGCAGGTCCTCGCTTCGAGGCCGCGGGAGGCTTCCGCAAAGAGCTCCTGCGCTGCTGCCTGCATGCCAAATTTGCGCGTGCTACGCTGGACCAACGCTCATCATCAAGGCGATGCCGCCAATCCCAAAGCCACTCGGAGCGAGGCCTCTGTGGCGGAACGAGACATGGTAGACGTGACGAGACTCGAACTCGTCTCGGAAGCGACGGATTTTGCTTCGCGCGGTAGTTGCGTCTCGTGTCAGCGCCCCACGTGCCTGTCTGAATTCTCCTGGAGGTTGGATGAATGCTCTCGCCAGGCCTCGCGAGATTGGTCGCATCGCGCCAATCGCTTGGTGGTGATCGCCGCACCAGTAGTAAAAGGTAGGATAAGAAACAACTCCGATCGTGCCGGACGCGCAATTTGGCTTCCTTGCTTGTGCTTCCTGGCTTCCTGCCTGCCTGAGTTCGTTCGTGGCATGCACGCGAGTCCGTCTGAATCGGGGCCCATTCAGACATCCACATTCTGGAGGCGCCGGACCCGGTCAAGACCGGTCACGACCAGCACTGTCCTCATCAGCTGCGAATGAATGCAGCAACGCAGCAAGGCCGCCGTTCGTCGTCGCTACGCTCGCTACCGGTGGATGCCTGATGGCTGCCTGATCGTCGTCTCCGAAAGCTAGCGCCGCGATCACGACGAGCAGCCCGAGCGAGCAGCCCGAGCGAGCAGCCCGAGCAGGCCTGCGAGCGCTTTCTTTGTGCTGGAGGCCGACTTTTCGGTGCGAGGCCGCGCGCGCGCGAGGCGCTGGCACCGTGGCACGGACCCGGTGCGGGTCGGTGTCTCCGAAGCGGCGCGCTGCTGCTGGTCATGGCGTGGCCGTGTGGCTGTGCTTTCTTCTCCTCTTGGGAGCGATGCGAGTTGACTGTGACCCCCGGGGTGCCCCTTCAAGCTCCCTTGTGCAGTGATTGTGACGCGTGGGATGATGACATTCATGATTCATGACAATCATGAGATGAGATGATGATGATGCGCATGGCCGGTTCAGTGAGCGCGGCCATGCGAATAATATTCATTCCACTCCACTGGGCTCCGTGCCCGTGCGAACGCATCCGTCCGTTGCAATGCGTACCAGGGTACGTATGAAGTTCGTGCGTGCATCGCTCCTGCAAGGGCCGCACCGATCGCTGCGCGGCCCACCGCCACGTCTATGCCCGAGGTGTCGATCGACGGAGCGCGAGATTTGGCCCTGGGCCTGGCCGCTTTTTAGAGGTCTTCAAGATCAAGTGTGGGGCGTACCGGAAGCGAGCGTTCTTCTCACTGGTGCAGGCAGGGTCACTGGGTCGTCACTGGTCTTCCCTGGTCGACTCTCGCTCGCTGTGAATCATTGATCATCAGTGAACGACCAACCGACCCAATGCGGCGGCGGCCTCCCGGAGCAGCCCCTCCTGCCAGGGATCTTCCCTCCGCACCGAGCGAGCGTGCGCTGATTAGCGCACGTGGCATCGGGGCACGCCGACTAATTTGCCGCTACCCACCGAGCGTTTGTGGCCTCCGAGTCCGAGTCGTGTCATCTGCGGGGCGTGTCGCATCGACGGCGACACTTCGCTTGCGAGAAGATAATGCGCATGCAGAATTGAGCGAACTGGAGACGGCAGCTTTGGCTTCCCGGAAAGGCTCTCTACGACCTCTCTACGCTACGATCGCACATCGATTGATTGACCCTGGAAAGGTTGCTTGCTGTGCTGATGAGTGCTTGCTGTCTGTCAGTCACCAAAACTTGCAAGAGTTCGCATTGGAATTCAGACTCACTGTCACGCCAGGTCCACGCCAGCCTCACTTTATGAACCAGTTGGAGGAGGAGGCCGCACCGCCCTTTGAGAGCCTCGACAGTCGACATCCGGGTCGGGTCAAGAACGCATCCGGGTCATTCGGTCAAGCATTCAGTGGAGGGAAGGAATTCCTGAAGAAGCGTGGTCCGGGATGCAGCCACGAGTAGTCAAGCCATGAAGATGGTATCATATCACTGATCGCGTTGCCAGTATGTACTACGTACAGACAGCAATAGAGCAGTCAGTCAATCGGCGGAGACGGAGGCCGTCGGCTTGAGCCTGACTTCAAATTGAGCGCCGGCAGCTGCCGTTGTTCTTGATGACGCCATGCTTCCAAATGGCGAAACCACAGACGGATCCAGCAAGCTAAAATAGTTAGCAAGGCAGCGCACGCGACCCTTTCAGCTTCTTCCGCCGTCTGCCCATCTCAGCAAACAGCCAGGAAGCATGGCAGAAAATCTTCCTCTCCGCCCAAAGCTGCCCAACTTGCAGCCTGTGCACCGGCATGATCGGCACGGCCGGCGGACACGAGGACATTGAGGCGAGGCGCGGTGCGGCCCACACGACCACACCACAACGGCGGCGTGATGATACAAAATCTCGCAAGGAAGAGTAGAAGTTCAAGAACACGACGATGGGAATTTTATGCATAAGTCTGTTGGCCGGATCTACTCTTGATCGCAAGCGAACCGCCTTGCCAAAGTACGTACGTACGTACGCTGCATCGCACTTGCGAGCTCGCTCGCGCTACATTTTTTTGCATCATGCTACCGCGCCTCACCACCTCGCAATCGGTGAGCAGAAGAATCGGCGGCAACGAGGATGCGCTGAGTTTTGCCGCGTGCCGTGCTCAGGAACGCTTTGCGAACTACTCGCAATCTTGTTTCGCTTTGCGTTCGCGCACATAACAGAGTATCTCACCAGGCAAGCGGGATCGCATACTCGAAGCGCCGAATCATCGCGTCCCATCTCTCACTGATCACGACGGGGAAAATTTTGCCTTGTCGCATCACAATTTTGCCGCGCAGCGCTCTGTCGACTGGCGCAAGTTGCGCGCTATGGCTTGCGCCATAATTTAGGCCTCCAACACGCCGGAGTTTCTCGTTTCTCGCCTCTCCGCCTTTTGGGTCGCGGATTCAGGCTCCCTGGGCCACACGCACTTAGCTACATGACAAAGTTTGAGCGAAAGTCGGCCTGACGCCGACGCGCTGCCTTGACGCGCCGCGCCAAAATGTGGTCCTCCAGCGTTTGCAGACCCTTGAGCCAAGCTTCCGGCAAAAGCACGCGCGGCAATTCAGGACGCGTCTCGTGCGCGATGAGCGTCGCTTCTTCCGAGGCGAGTTCGAGCTCGTTGTGATTAACTACCGCGCGAAGGCGTTGCGCCTTGTCCTGCGCGGCCTGCGCAGAGTAAAAGTAGCAGCGCTGGCGTAAGATCTCCCTCGCGTCACGCAAACGCATGTCTTTGACGATCATAAAGTACGCAATCAGGATCACGCTCGGCACGATGAGCGAGTCCATGGCTTTTGCGTCGGCCGCCGCCACGAGAAGCCGGCGATTCTTCTGCTCCGAGCTCTCGATGAACCGAATGAGTGCCTGTGTCAATCGCGCGTGCCAAACTTCGAGTCAGTTGATATCATCTCCTCGGCGGGCACAGCATGTGCTCGATTCGGCCGCTCTACAAATTCCGCGAGCAGCGAGCAGGCTTGCCGCTCGCGCTGCTCGCGTCGCAGACTGCTCGCGTCGCAGGCTGCTCGCTGTGCACGCGCGTTTCCAAGCGAGGCGCATGCCAAGTTTCAGGCTGAAAGCCAACGCTTTGGGCGACGATCCGATCGATTCTGGCCTGGCCTCGCTAAAACTTACCGGCAGATGCGTGCTCGTGAATTCTTCAAACGTGTCTGCTCCGTGCTCGATGATGTAGTGGTCTTCGAGCTCCGCAACCCACCCGAGTCGTGCGTCCGCAAGTATGTCATCCTTGCGCGCCGTCTTGGACTTGGTTTCGTCGTCGTGGCCCGTCTGTCCGAATCTGCGCGAGTTGCCAGCCCCACTCTTGCCTCGTCGCCCCTGTCGCCTGCCTCCTCGAGACTTGGTCGCGTCCTTGGCCTCTGCTGAAGACCGCTTCGTTTCAAGAACGCCGTCGCGATCGACATCGTTTTCTCCGCCATCCAGGCCGTCGCTGCGCGCCTCAATATCGTCAAGGTTGTTGTCGTCACCATCGTCGTCGCCGTCGCGGTCGGTCCTTTCGCCGTCGGATTCGTTGCGTTCGTGGTGACCAAGCCCGCTGTTCGAGACGAGAATGACTGCGTCGATGCCGTAGTCCCTTCTGTACTTTTCCTTGAAAAGGGCATCGCTGCTCCCAAGCCAGAACTCCGCCCCGGCAGGAGCATCGTCAAAAGCCGAGATCGCGTTCTCTTGGCGCAAAAGCTCGCGTGGGTCTTGGCGGCCCAAGGGCCTGGTTGCTCGAAAGAAGTCAAGCTTACTGCACGACCGCTTTCGGCGCTGCGACTCCACCTCATGGAGCGGCCTGAAGTTAATCCCTTCTCGCCAGGGAAGGTCCGGAACGGCGATCGTGTCGTCGACCACGACCCAGTCTCCGGGGCGGGGATGCACGCGCTGGAGCGGTTCGCTTGCCATGCGCTCGTGCAGAATACAAGCCGCTTCGGCATGCTTGGCCTCTCGAGCGATCTCGATCGCCGTTCGTGGCGCGCGCCATGGCCCTGGCAGCGTGCGCGTGTGGGGCGAAAGCTTTCCCTTGCCCAGGAGCAGCTTGACAATGTCTTCTCGCCCGTTGAGCGCGGCGTAGTGCAGACAGTTCCACCCGGCACTGCGCTCGATGAGGGCACCGTCTCCGCCTGCGTGCAAGAGAACCTCAACGGCGCCAGCATTGTTGCAGATGACAGCCTCGAGCACAGGCGTGCGGCCCTGGCGGTCCGGGAAATTCGGGTCCGCACCCTCTTGGAGCAGTCGCGTAATGACGCTGACGTGCCCGATCCTCGCGGCGCAATGCAGCGCCGAGGCCCCGTTGCGATTGTCGGTTTCGGACACATCCGCGCCCTCGTGCAGAAAGAGGTCCGCAAAGAATAGGGCGTCGTCTTCGTTGCCGAGCATCGCCGCGCACATGAGCGGGGTTCTGCCGCCGGAATCGCGCACTTCCAGGCGCAGACCATCCCGTATTCTGTTCACTACAAGGTCCCGGTCGGCATCCGCAAGACCGCTGAAGAAACTCTCGAGATGCGCCGCGCCAAAGGGTTTTTGCAAAAGACGGAAGTGCGCGTCGAGGCTGCGCGCGAGGGCTCGCGTCTCTTCGGGGTCGTTCAGGGCGGGGGCGCCGCCAAGGCGCAATAGCAGCGGGAAGCGTCCCTCCCGGAGGCAATCGAGAACGATGTCGAACTTGAGCCCTTCCACAGAGCGATTGTTGATTGCCACGAGACGGAGTCCTCCGCGCACGCCTTGAAAGGCCTTCCGCACGCCAGCGGCTGCCTCTGCAAGAAGACCCTCAAAAACAGCGCCCGTCATGGTGTCATCGGGAGGGCGAAACCAAGCGCCGAGCTCGGCGGCCGCAGTGGCGGTTTGCCCCGCGTCGACGGCGCCTTCTTCCGGCGCAAAGAGCTTCTCCTCGAGCACGACGACCTGCTCGTGCGACGGTTTGCGAAACTTGAGACGAACGCGCAGATTTGCGCGCTCGTTCGGGCTCGCTGAGTACTTGCTCCGCACGGGCGCGAGACCGTATCGGAGCGTCTCGTTTTCCTTGGCTTCGAGCTCTTCGTCCCGGCGCAGAAGAGATTCAATCGCCTCGCGCACCAGTCGCCCGATTCGCTCGAACGATGAAGTACCCGGAGCCACAAGGGTGTCGTTCACCGCGATCAGTCTGTCGCCGACCTCGAGCATCTCGTGATTTTCGCCCGCGCTGTCCTTGTCATCTTTCCATCCATCGAAGACGGCGCCACGCGCGCCTGCGAGCTGCGCGAGTCGCAGTCCTAGCGCGTGTGTGCCCTCCTTAGGGACCTTGAAGGCAACGACAAAGTCGCCTTCGGAAGCGGCGTCCATGGTGCGGCCTGCACCAAGCCGCCGCTGCCCTGCTGCGGCGCCAGGCCGAGTCTAGAGCGCTTCTCTACGCTATCGACGTTTGCATGCCAGTGCACGGGCGGCCAACCGAGCAAGATGGCTCCTCTTGCCCTGGGCTTACTCTGCGTAGCGATCTAGCAAGTATCGCTCCGGTAGAGGCAAGGCAACCAGACCCGCACGAGTTCTGCCAGCCGCACACCCTTTGTTGTTGTTCTTCTTCTTCTACTCCCGGTACTTGCGGCGATGCGCACGAGCTTACTAAATAGCCTTTGGCTAGTTCGCTGTCAGATCACGAAACATACGAGCGTGCTGTACGTACGTACCCACGCGGCAGCACGTATGCTCCGCACAGCAAGTGAGCACGGACAAGAACCCCTAAGGTATTGCAGCTCATCGCGAACGCCGTGTCGTCGATGGAGGGAAGGCCGTCGTCATCATGAAGATCATGATGGTCATCGAGCCGGGCCATCACGATCAACATTGAGATCAACATTGAGTCAAATTGAACTCGAACCTTCAAGTTGAAGTTGAACTTGAACTTTGAAGGAAAAAAATGCCAACGGATAAATTGATGAGAGGATATGGCGCGCGACGCGGGGCGACTCTGACTCCGATCTCCGAGAGCGAGTCACGCCCCGCCGCCAAAGCCCAGGCCTCATGACGCGTGCCGCGCGGCTCCCGCGGCTCCCGCGGCTCGCCCGCCCGCCGAGGCCTGCTCTGGAGCTCGACGAAGAGGAGCCCAAACATGCTGTGCCATGAGATCCGCGTCAGGGACCGCGAACTACTGGACCCCAGCAGAGGCGCGACCGCCTCGACAAGGCGCGCAAGAAACACAAGGGCAAGAAGGAGGTTCACGTGTAGAAGGCACGCGAGTGCCTCAGGGCGAAGAAGAAGCACGAGGCCAAGCTCGCGCGGTGCCTCAAGAAGGTGCTCGAGATTCAGCTGATCTACGTCAGCGATCAGCTCTTCTTCTTGCAACCAGACCTGACCTCGTTTTCACTGACCTCGTAGATGAAAGGCCGAGTGCCAAGACCTCGGCTTGGCCCCTGTCTGCCGCCCCGCTGTGTTGCCCTTGGGGACGGGGGGCGAGTCGCCATCGAATGAACACGCGCACAGAAATTTGGCTTCGATGCGCGTCTTCCACGTCCAAGCAAGCAAACCGTCGATCGACCGGGCCCCGATAAAGCACTTCCTCGGCACCCGGCTCGGACAGCTCAAGTCCCTCGCTGCTGTGCCAAGGTACGTGCCTTGCCATCTGCGCGGTATAGACGCATGCGATTGCGAACTAATGATTCCCAAGTCTGCTAGGCCTACTCCCTCCGTCACAAAGCCATGACCAAACTTCTTAGAAAACTCGTGAACCGCGCGAAGGAAGATTATACCCATGCAGTCGTCGGAGTTTGTCAGTCATGTGACAGCTCCGGCAAAAGGCTCGCGTTTGGCCAGCTACTTACCTTTTTCGCAAATAAAATCCTCCATGCTTTTTGTAAAGGTTGGACACCGGAGGAGGTGTTCTGGGCCTCAGCTAGCGGTTTATTCGCAGGCTGAAGGATAGCTGTCGGTATATGTTTTCAATGGCCCCCGCAATCGGCCATCTGCGTAAGGTACTGTTTATAATTGTTTGGCCCCGAAGCGGCTCACAGGATATTTGGTTGGCCCCCTGCAAAGGCACACTTGCGCGGATTGGCCCCGCGCGGCCGATGCTTGCTGTTCTTGATGTTCGTTGCTTGGTGTTTCTAGTCGAGTTGCGAGTTTGCTTCGTTGCTGGTTGCATCCGTCTCGCCGGAACTCTTGTAGAGGCATACGTAT
>KQ758850.1:11483750-11501580 GCA_001462505.1 Aurantiochytrium sp. T66 | reverse complement strand
CCGCGGCGCCGAGGCCGGATAGTAGCGGTCTGTGCGGGCGGCGTGCCTTGGTGGCGCGGCGCTGCGCGGGCGCTGGCGGGGCGCGCAGCGCGGTCCGGATATGTCCAGGCTGTACGTAAAGACAAGGGCCGCGAGGCCGCGGGCGTTTTTGCGACCGCATCGGTCTCATAAATTTGCGTTGCGCAGATTTGTCGCGGTAACCTCTGGAACCTTGGGAACATCAGGGGCGGAACTAAGACGGAACGAGAGCGGAATTGTCGCTCAACGGCTCTCGTTTTGGAGGAGCCCCTCGACGTCATCTGCACCTGTATTTTCAAGTTGATCGACGGCGGCCGGTGAGCAGTGCAGGTGGCGCAAGACCTCGGAGAAGCTCGCGCGCGTGAAGAAATAAGTCAGCGTCAATAATAAGTCAGTCTTTTCAATACTCGAAAAGAACTCGAAAGGAGGCCCCAATGCTTACTGTTAATCCTGGGTCCTAGCTGAGGAGGACGTTTGGACACTGCTCCATCAACTTGAGACAAAGTCTTGGAGCAGAGTTGCTTTGACAGCCCTCGCTCGCTCGCAAGCAGGCGGTCTGAAGAGCGCGGGGAGGCCGAGGTCAAGGAGGATGCCTCCGCCGCAAGCGCTGCTATGCGACCTCTGCGGGCAAAAGTTCTTTAAGCGCTCGCTCCCGATTCATCGCAAGCAGTGCGAGAAGAAGTACGCGGCGGCCTTCACGGAGTGCAAAAAGTGCCTGCGCAAAGTCTCCAATGACGAGTACGAAAAGCACGCCTCCGAGTGCAAGGTAGTTCGTACGCAGCGCGTCGCCAAGCCCAAGTTGCAAAAGGAGCGACCCATTGGCGGGGACAAAGCGTCAAGCAAGAAGAAGGCCGGCGATGAGGACCACGCGTCCGACTCCGAGACCGAGTCTTCCTCCGACGAAGAGGACTACCGCGAGCAGTGCGGATTCTGCGAGCGCAAGTTCAATCCGGACCGCATTGCCAAGCATGAGCAGATCTGCGCCACCAACGCGGAGCGCAAAAGCCGCAAAAAGTTCAAGTCCGCAAGCCAGACGCGGCTCGAGGGAACCGATTTCGAAAAGTACCTTGACCCGAAAACCCGCCGCGATGTCGACAAGCTGCCCACGCGCTGGCGCAGCGACCACGAGAGACTTCAAGGCATTGTCGAGCAGGGTCGCCTCGTGAACGCCTTCAAGGACGCGGGCATTCCGCTCTCCGAGCTCCCGCGCCAGGGCACCGACCTCAACACGCTCCTCAACAGCGGCGGCCGCGCAGGCCCAGAGTACGCCAAGCCCGAGGACGCCCCAGTACCCGAGGGAATGAAGCGCTGCCAGCACTGCAAGCGTTCGTTCAATCTGGAGGCCGCCGAAAAGCACATCCCGAAGTGCAAGACCACGGTCAACAAGCCCAAAATGCTGGTGCGCAAGTCCAAGCCGGTGCTCGAGAAGCCAAAGGCGGACCACTCTGAGAGCATCAAGGACGCCATTCGTCGCGTCCTCCGCATGAAGAACAAGAAAGACGATTTCTTCGAGACCAAGGAGGCCTCCATGTTCCACGACGGCGAGATTGCCTACACCGAGGATGGCCGTCGCGGAACCGTGCGCTACGTCGGTCGCGTTGGCGAGCTGTACCCGGGCTACTGGGTCGGTCTCGAGCTCGACGAGGCTAAGGGGCACAATGACGGCGCCGTCGAGGGGGCTCGGTACTTTAAGTGCGAGGAAGGCAAAGGTCTTTTCCTCCGTCCGAGCAAGCTGACCAAGAACCCTCCGCTGGCAAAGGTGCACGCGGACGAGGGGGTTGCCGCTCCAAAGTCAGCCGCCAAGCTTCAGACCGCCGCGGAGCCCGCGCCTGCCACTCCGGAGACGGAAGAGACGGCGGCGACGACCCAGAAGCCGAAACAGAAGCAAAAGCAGGACAAGAAGTCGCAGGAGCAGGTGCAGCGGATTTCGCCGCGAGGAGCCAAGGCCCCCAAGGGCAGGCCGGGTCTCGTCGAAAAGCTCCGCGAGGAGGTCCGCAAGAACTCGCCACGCAGCACCAACCAGGACGACGAGAAGCCGCGCAAGGTCGCCTCCAAGACATCTCCACGACTTCAGCAAGCCGGCAAGAAACCGTCTGCGCAGCAAAAGCAGCAGCCCAAGGCCAAACCGGCCGCCAAGAAGCCCAACGCCGCCGAGATCGCTCGCCAAGAGCGCCTCGCCAAGGATGTCCAGATGCTCGAAGCCCTGCACGGCAAAATGGCCAAAGGCGAGCGCGGCATTGGATCCCGGGAGGAGGTAGGCAACGGGCAGCGCCTCGGTGGCGGGCCCGTGCAAAAGCCCCGCGGCCAGAAGAAGGGGACTGCTACGGGAGGTCCAGCGCAGCGGCCTGATCGCGAAGCGCGTGCTGCATACTTTGAGAAAATGTTCAGTCAGAAGAACCAGCAAACGACGGCGCAGTAGTTCCAGATGACCGCAGCAACTTGAAGACGTGCCAAGGCCTCATTGGGCCCGTCCATCGCACAAATCGAAATCAGTAAACAAAGAGATCTCGAAGACACCGCTATACACATACTTTGAAAAGGCTCTCTTCATGACGAGCGGTCGAGGACTTCGCGAAAGATGCTCTTGCCCATGTCAGACTCTTGCGCCCAGCTAATGAATTGTAGACGATCCACCGAGTCTGCTTCGAAGCTCGTGTTCTTGAGATCGTAAGCCGCGAGCTCGAGCGCGGCCGTCTGGAGGTCTTTCTTGCCTTGCAGCTTGTTTGGGGCGTTCTGAATCCGCGAGATGGCTTTACAGCAGCAACGTAGCATCGTTCGCGCCACCGGAATCTCGAGGTGGCCGCGAGACTTGACATCAAAGAGCCCAAAGCAGAACGAGAGCTTATCTTCGACGGTCGCCGACGCTGTCAGCAGCGTCATGGCCACAAAGACGTCCCACGCATTTGCTGCGCCCTGCGCAGTCTTCATCGAGTCATAGATGGCCCGAATCTGTGTTGCGCTCGCCTTGTCCTGTGCAAAGGTTTTGTCAAAAATCTCGTCGGTCATCTTGCTGCTCGCGGTTACCGAGGAGAACGTCAACAGCGAAGAGCGGACAAATGCTAGAGTCAGGTCTGTCTCGCCCACCTCGGTGGCATTCTCGCTCTTGCCGCGAACGTTTTCGGCGTCATCTTCGTCGTCGTCCGCGGAAATAAAGCTTTTGGACCATTTTCGAGCCGCGAGAAGGTCCTTCTCCTTCTTGGGCACCTGGCGGCCCTCCTCGCTCTGATTCGGCGACGAGGTCGCGTGAACGTCCCCAAGTTGCGCTACGCCAGCAGCAGCGCCTTGACCGAACTTCTTTTCAAAGAAGGCCGCTCGCGACTGCCTTACTGAGTGCGCGCTGGCCTCGAGTGTACCGACTTCGACGCCAGACGGGCTAGGCTTGCGCTCGCAGTCGTCTTCCTCGGGAACACTAGCGTTGCCGTCATTGGTCTCTTCGCTCTGCTGGCCGTCTTGGCACTCTGGGACGGCCTCATCGACGTCTCCATACTTGGACTCGTACGGGGACCCACGTTTCTCTTCCTGTGCACGGGGGGAAGCAGAGGACTCAGACTCGTCGACTTGCAGCGGCGCATCGGTAGCGAGATTTGGCGCAGGCTTGGGTTCGCCAGATGCCTCGGCCGTGTCAAGCATGGCGGGTTCAGTGGGCAAGGTCTCGCGCGGCAGCCCCTGCTGCTGACGCGAGAACGCACTTTCGACGGCCACGTGCAGAGCATCCAGGCCTTGCACGATATCATCCACTGCGCCTTTTGACCTTGCGACGTCTCGATCGTTGGCTTCTGCGGCGGCGGCAATGGAAGAGAGTGGATCTTCCTCCAAAGCAGCTGCTGCGAGTCCCTGCGTCTGGGCGTTCTGGACAGTCTTTTCCTTCTTCGTAATGAGGCGGTCCATGGCGCTCTTTTGCTTCTTTTTCGATTTGCGCTTACGCGCCTTTTCGGTAGTCAGCTTGTCCGCGCAGAACTCATCCAGAAGGCGCTTGATGGCCATGTGGCCGTTCCTCTGCGCCATGAAGGGCGCCGTGGTACCAAAGTTTGTCTGGTGAAGAACATTCTCGCGAGTGCAGGCGGAGAGCAGCATCTTGACGACCTCGGTGTGGCCGTTCTCAGTGGCCGCGTAGAGCGGTGTCTTGTTGAGAAAGGTGGGCTTGTTCGTGTCCGCGTCGCCGTTCATGAGCACGCGGAGCAGCGCGACGTTGCCCCTCTCGGCTGCGACAAAAGCAGGCGTTTTACCGGTGCTGGAGGCGAAATCGATGAGCACGCCGGCGCGGCCCGGGTGCACGTTGGGGACCTCGATTTCGGTTTCTGCGCGCTCGAGCGCGGCCTCCTTGCCGTCCCGCGGACTCGCTTGAAACAAGAGGGTTGCCATTTGCTGCATGGTAAGGGGCGGGCGCTTTTCAAGCAGGAGCTTGGTCGTGTTGAGCGCGCCTCGCTCGACCGCGCAAAAGAAGGCCGTGCGGCCGTCCTCGGTGGTGCAATTGACGTGGGCCTGGGCATCGAGCAGACGGCGCACGATCTTGGACTGGCCCGTGCGACATGCCGTGCACAGCGGACTGCCGCGCTCGAGCGTGCCAAGGTTGAGGTCCAGAATAGGGAGCTCCTCGCCCGTCTCCTGCTGTATCATCTCGCCCCAATCAACAAGCTTGTGCACAACATCGACAAAGCCCTTGTCACAGGCCGTGAAGAGGGCCGTGCGGCCGGCGGTATCCTGATTATTGACGCTGAGCGCGCGACCGCTCCTTTTCAGCAAAAGGTCGACAATATCTGGGTAGCCGTACTCGCAAGCCAGGAGGAGCGGGGTCTGCTTCGTTTTCGTGAGACAGGCCGGATTTGCGCCCAAGTCTAGCAGGGCGCGGACCAGCTTGGCATTGCCCTGGCGACACGCAACGTGAAGCACGGTGGCGAGGTCCCATTCTTCCGAGCCTGCGGTGTTGACGTCGATGATGCCTCGCTTGTCGGAGACGAGGCGGATGACATAGTTATTGTATCCATTGAAGGCGGCCCAGAGGGCCATCTCGATGGCGGTCTCCTTTTCGTGCGTGTTGCGCAGGCGGTGGACGAGTTGCAGCTCGGCGCGCCGCATGAGGCGACTGCGGCCGCGGGCCACGCCGACGACCTGTGCGAATATGGAGGCCACCGCGCCCTGATAAATGTGGTTCCAGGACTTGCAGACGGCGCAGGCCCTGCCGATCTCGCCGGCCGGCAGGAACCTGAGCACCATTTCCTGGATGTCGAAGGGCAGTCCTGCGAAGCGGAAGGCGTTCGCCGCGAGGACCTCCTTCTTCTGCTGCCTCCTCCGCGACTCCGCAAGCCGCTTCCCCTCGGCGGCCTTGCTGAAGATGGCCTGCGCGAGCGCCAGGCTGCTCGTCGCGCGCTTGCCCGCCTTGCCGGCCGACGACCGCCGCTCGCTCGCCTGCATCTTCGCGCGTCGTCCGGCGCGGGCGTGCGGGCGGGCGTGCGGGCGTGCGGGCGGGCGAGTGGTGGGGCGGGCGGCGGGCGTGCGTGCGCGCGGGCGGGCGGATTGCTGGACGGACGGGCGGACTCCGCCGCCGGCCCAGACGCCGCGTTACGACAGTCAGCCTGTGTCCCCACTAGCCCCTCCGCGGAAATGGCCGTTGAAGCCCACGTTCTGCAGACGTTCCGGATTTGTTCCTGACGCCCGAGGATGACTTTGAGGACGTCACTCCGAGTCCGAGCCGATGAGGAGGGCCTCGTGCATGTACGTACGTACGTACGTAAGTATGTAAGTGCGTACGTAAGTGCGTACGTACGTCGGTACGTACGATGCGTTTGTTGCAACAACATTGGGACACGAATAGTACGTGGAGACTGTGACTGCGATGGTGACAGAAGAATTTTGCAATTCTGGTACCCTGAGGACGTACCAATGGTACGTAGTATCAGGGTACAGACGGTCCTTCATCTCTTCATCAGCACCCACACGTTCAAGTTCTAACACAGACAATTCACGCTGCGGCACTTTGGTCAGACTGATGAGGTCAGGCTCGCCTCCCGTCGAAACCAACAAAGGAAGACAAACTCATGCCTCACCTTTAAGTCAACAGCCAGGTGCAAATCCACGTTCATCCAAGCGCCTTCGCTCGCATTCCTTGAGTTCGATTCCTTGAGTTCGCTCGAAGCCGTCGAAAATCCCGCTCGTGCCGCGGCGGTTCCGCGCTGGTTCCGCCTGGAGTCGCTTGCAAAAGCAGCGCTTCTGGGCCTCGCAGCGCAGACTCTTTGGAGACTCTCGCAGCAGCAGCAGACCGCCAGGACGCGCGAACCCCGCCCCGCGGCCCCCGTCCTTGGCCCCGCGCGCCCGGCCTCCCCCGCGAGCCTCCCCCGGTCGAGAGCTGGCCGTCTGTATCTCGAACTTGCATCTCGCTCGCATCGACCATGGTGGAGGGCCACCAAGTCCACCGCCTCGCGCACAGTTTCAACAAGCTGCTGCGCGGGAAGCGCTTCCGCGCGACGTCCCCGAACGGCCGGTTCGCAGACGGCGCCGCGGCGGTGGACAACAAGGTGCTCGAGAAGATGGACGCCATAGGCAAGAACTTGTTCGCCTTCTTCGAGGGAAACCACATAGTCCACGTGCACTTTGGCATGAGCGGCCGCTGGGCCGTCTTCGACATGGCCGACGCCCCGGAGCCGACCGCTGCAACGCGGCTCCGGCTCGAGCACAAGGAGAGCGCCATGGTGGCGCATCTCTCGGCGATGATCGTCCAGCTCGGGACCCAGGAGCTCTTCGACACCAAGAAGCAGACCCTGGGAGAAGATCCCTTGCGCGAAGACGCGGACCCGGATGCCCTGTGGCCGCGCGTGAGCAAGAGCAAGAAGGTGATCGGCCGCCTGCTCATGGACCAGACCATGTTCCCCGGCGTGGGCAACATTTACCGCGCCGAAATCCTCTTCAAGGCCGGCGTGCACCCGAACCGCCTCGCCTCGATGCTCACACGCGAGGAATTCGATCTCGTCTGGCTGCACTCGGTCGACCTCTTGCAGCGCGGCTTTCAGTCGGGCAGCATTCTCACGGTGGACAAGGACGAGGCGAAGCGGCTCGGCCGCCCAAGCATGCGGCGTTACATTTACAACCAAGCCAAGTGCGGCAGGTGCCAGGGCGAGGTCGTCTCTTGGAGCATGGACACGCGTACCTGCTATGCGTGCCCGCATTGCCAGCCGCTCAAGGCCTCCGAGTCGATTGCGTCGGATGTCGCCGAGGTCCGCGTCTTCAACTCGCATTGCGCGAGCGAGCCGCTGCACGAGCGTCTGAAGACGCCGCAGAAGCTGACCGTGGCGGAGTTGCGGGCTGAGCTGACGCGCGTGGGCCTCGTGCCCAAGGGCAAGAAGGCGGACCTCGTGGAAATGCTCGCGGCGCACGTTAGCGCTGCTGCCCCTCAGACAGCAGATGAGCCGGTCAGCGAGGCCGCGAATGCGCCGGAAGCGAACACGGAACCCGCCGATCTAGGTCGCCTGCGCGTGGCAGAGCTCCGCGAGCGCCTCACGGCTGCCGGGCTGGACACCAAAGGCAAGAAGGCTGACTTGGTGGCCCGCCTCGTGGCCAACGTGGCGGAGATGACCGTGGTCAAGGTGGAAGGCGAGGGCGCCAAGTCCAAGAAACAAGCTCGCGCCAAGCCGCGGACCGGCACGAAGCACCTCGAGAATATTGCCACCGCAGCCGAGGCCGCTGAGGAGAAGCGTCTCGCTGGAGAGAAGCGCAATGTGGAGCACATTGCCGAGGACGACTTTCGCGGGGCGAAGCAGGCTCGCAAGCCTCGTGCGGGCACGAAACACCTCGAGATGAGGGCCGTCTCGGCTGCCGATGTGGAGGAGGAAAAGCTGATGGATAAGCGGCGCAGGGTCGCCAAGAAGGCGGCCACGAAGGAAGAACCCGCCGCGGAGAAGCCCCGCGCCGGAGGGAAACGCAACGTGGACCAGGTCCCCGAGGGCGTTCGGCAGCAACGATCGACCAGGCGCCGCCTCGTGGCGCGGTAGCATGGCGTCACCATGACCTAGGGTAATAACTTATCTTACAGAGCTTGGCTGGCTTGGCGTGTAAACCTGGAAGTGATGGTTGAGCTGCTCATGACAGTGAATGCGCTCCCGTGAACCGAGCGCGCCTCGACGCGGGTTGGGTTCAGCGTAAAAGACGCGGCGGACGCGGCTATGCAGCAAGGCCATGGCGCACATTGGGCATGGCTCAAGCGAGAGGTAGGCGTCGAGGCCAGTGCACAGGTACGTGTTGACGGGGTCGAAGCCAGGGAAGTCAACGGGGGTCTCCTGGTCCGCGCCGTCGAGTTTAGGGCGCTTGGCCTCGCGGTGCTTTCTCGTGCGAAGGATGCGCGCACACGTAAGGTTGATGCAATTCATGGCGGCGTGGCGCAGCGGGTGTTGCTCCTGGCGTGTAGTGTCTACAGACTCGGCCACAACGGAGCCCGACGCGGGCTCGACGATGAGCGCGGCGTCGGCGCCACCGTGCTGCGCGCTGAGTGCGCATACTTTTTCGAGCATGGCCCTTGCCTGCGCGAGGTCGCGAGGATGCTGCGCAATGTCGAGGACCTGGAGCCCGGGCTTGAGACTGAGCCCCGCGCGCGACTTTGTAAAATTTACGGGCCAAAGCCGCCTCGTCCAGCCATTGGCCTCCTCATAGCTGACGGGGGCACAAGCTGGGACCTCGACGACCTCGGCGGGCCCGAGCTTGTCCCTGAAGGAAGCCAAGGCTTCGGGCACGGTGGTGGCGTCGCGGGAGTCGACGCAGCACAGCAGAATCCGCACGGGGCCGTCGCCGGGCGCCTTAGAAATGCGGCGCAAATGCGCGAGGTCCTCCGGGAGGGCGCAGGCCGCGGCAACGCGGAGCGCCTGCAGGAGTTTGCCGGTGTCGCGCTTGTCGAGGAGCGGGGCGCAGAGCGCAAGCTTGGACACGGGCGGGTCGGTATCGAGACCTGCAGCAGCGCGCTGTCGGCGGTTTTCGAGGCCCTCGTGGTCGCGTGAAAGCACCTGGCGGAGCTCCGCGAGGTCGTTAGTCTCGTCGCGGGCGCTTTGCTGCGGCCGACTCATTAGCTTCCTGCGCGGCAGGGTCCGCAGCGGTGGGCCCCGGGTGCTCCGCCGGAGCAAGGTCGGCGTCCTCGAAGGCCTCGAGCGTCGCTGCGAGCGTCTTGGTCTCCTTTTCCGCGGCCGTCAGGGTCTCCTCGAGCTGCTCGTTCATGCTCTGCACGTTGCCGCTAATGTCGCGCAGCGCGCCGGCCACCTGGCGCAGCGCCGTCACGGTCGTCTGCGGCACGCTCATGCACCTGCCCCTGCGCGCCTCCTCGCACCTCGTGCGCTGCAGCGGGTCCGTCCGGGTCGTCGTGTCGGGCCTGCAAGGCGCTTTGCCGCCGCCGGCGCCGCCCCCCGCCAACCGTCGCCGAGAATCAACGTCATGGCGCTCGACGACCGACTGCTCGACCACGCGCAGGCAGCTCCTTCCTGGCTCCTTCCCCCGCTTGACGAAGATCAGCCGGACCGCTCCGCCGGGCGACGGCGCTTCTCCTCGGACCTCGAAGGAGAATCTCCTCGTCCTGCTCTTGTCGTCGTCCGCGAGGGCGGGCAGCTCGAAGATCTTGAGGGTCATCTCCAGGGCCCATAGAAAAAGGGAGGGCCCATGATTCCATCAACCAACGCGAGCCAGACTTCGTCCAATCGAGGCCAGGGGCCCGAGGGCGCTGCGCTCTGCCCAAGAAGAAGAAGATCCTGCTCGCGAGCCGTGCCGGCAGGCAAGAGCCATCAGATATCTGATGATCATCAGGCCAAGCAGCCGTCAAGCAGCCTGTCTCATGATGTCTTCGAAGAGAGCCGGCCCATCTTCTCACGCCTGCGGACCTCCATCTTGGCCTACGTATACGTAGTACATACAGTTTTGAACACGGCCTCTCGACTCGTCCTCTCGACGTCCTCTCGATCGTCCTCTCCGTGCGCGGCCACCCGCGCCGCGCCACGCGCTGTCGACCTCATTGAATCCCAGCCTGGATGGATTCCCAGGCCCTCCGTGATCGATTGGTCGAATCGGTTCGGTTCGATTCGAGGCCGACTCCTCCTATTATCCTATTAGTATTTATTATTATGAGCAGCGCGTGCGTGATGTGATGTGGGGGCCGCCGCGTGATTGAATATTTTTGACTTTGATCGCTCGCGTCGCCTCGTTCCTTTCCTTTTCTTTTCTTTTCTTTTCTTTTCTTTTCTTTTCTTTTCTATTCGAGTCCTCGCACAAGGCTTCGCTGCAATGCTTGCTTGCAGGTCGGCCGGCTTCTCTCCCCTCCGTGCCGCCACGACAGCTGCGCGGCCTCGCCTCGCAGCCTTGCTTGCATGCAGTGCCGCGGCGCAGTGCGCAGGCAGCAGCCAGCGTTCGTACGTACGCACGTATCACGATCGTCATCGCAGTACCTTGGTACGAAGCCTAGTAAACGACAGGAGTCACAGGACAGGACAGTGGCGACCGAAGGCAACCATTAGCGAAAAGCGTCCATTCCCCTCCACGCCCCGAGTACAGTCGAGTCGAGCTCGCCTCGAGTCCAATCCCGATTCGCTCACGACCCCCCGCGCCCCGCGCCCCCGCCGACGACCCTCCCCGCGCGTCCCGCGCCCCCGCCGGACCCACGCGCGCGCGCGCGCGACGAGGCGCAGGAGCGAGGTCAGGCAGCCTGCTCGTGACTTGGAGCTGGAATATGGAGGGCGAAAGCGCGACAACGACGACGACGACGGCGACGACGATGACGTCGAGGAGTACGTCGAGGAGAAAGACGCTGGCGATGACCGTCGCCGTGGGAATCGCGATGCTGCAGTCCGCCAGCGCGTACTGCGTCTGCGGCGACGTCGACTGCGCGGACGTGTCCACGCTCGAGGACCTCGTGGCGCTCAAGAATGAACTCACGCAGGTGACCTGCGTGTCGTACAACGCGAATGACGTCCGGTTGGCGCTCACGGGTGGCCTCTCGGATAGCATCTCGCAGCTCTCGCAGCTCACGTACCTGCATATTCAGGGCGCCGACTTCCAGTCGGCCATCCCGGACGGCATTAGCGCCCTCACCAACCTCAAGTTTCTCTGGCTGCCCAACAACGGGCTCACCGAGTCAATACCCGAGGGCATGAGCGCTCTCACGCAGCTCACGCAGCTCAACTTGAACCTCAACGACCTCTCTGGCAGCATCCCGAGCTCGCTCGGCGGCCTCACCAACCTGGTCGACCTCGAGCTGTACAACAACTCCCTTAGCGGCGAGATCCCCTCCTCGCTAGGCAACCTCGAGAAACTTACGAGCCTCTGGCTGAACCGCAACGGGCTTACAGGCGCGATCCCGTCCTCGGTGGCCGCGCTTCCCAACCTCCGGAACTTTGTCATTTCGGACAACAAGCTCAGCGGCACCGTGCCCGAGATCTCGAGCACATCGCTCAAGAGTCTCTTTGTGCGCTCAACGCAGGTGTGCGGTGACGCCCCATCGTTTAGCGCGCTGTACTCGGACATTACCTCCGATAGCCTCATTGTCGACTGCGACGAGGTCGCCACCCCGCAACCCACCGTGAAGCCTACGCCCCAGCCCACCCAAAAGGGCGAGACTGCGAGCCCGACATCCACAACTTCGCGCCCGACGCCCGACGTGGGGGACACTGACTCGGGCGCGATCACGAATCCCCCGTCGCCGAGCGACGCCTCGGGTTCTGCGGCGCACTCGGTCGTAGCATTCGCAGCGACGCTTATCTTCTCTCTGGCACTTGCAATCTGATTTGTACGACACCTTTATGCTTTCCCGGCCCCCACTGATAACACAGATGTTCATGGTTATGACAGACGACGATCTTGACGAGCTTGCTGGGGGCAAAAGCCACCGAGGACTCGCCCTCCACGCGAACCTCGGAGTCCTCATTTCCTCATTCCATCCATACCTGTCCAGGCATTGGCATTCCCGAGCTTGACGACAGGATCTTCTCCCAGACTCCGTCTTCTCGTCGTGATTGTCCTTGGCAGGTCCAACCCCAAAGTCCGCGCGCGTGCTCGTCGAGGTCCCTCGCCGTCGTCTTCATAAGATTTCCGGCCGCAATTCGGGTCAATTCCACGCTTTGTGGAGGGGGGCGCGCACAGTGGGTTATAGCGACCCGCAAGTGCGGATTCCCGCCGGCAAGTGCGGAATGCGCGGCGGCGATGACTGGCCCCGCAAACCCGCGACCCCGAGACCCGCACGCCACGCCACGCGCAGCTGACGCCACGCGACGCGACGCGACGCGACGCGACGCGGTGCGCGCCGGCAGGATGCCCGTGACGCGGTCCCGGAGGCGGCGCGGCGACTCCGTGGAGAGCGACGACCTCGAGTCGGAGGTGTCCAAGAGCGAGGAGGCATCGCCGCCCGCCACGCGGAGGAGGACGCGCAGGCAGCAGGCGCTCGCGACCGCCAAGAAGAAGGACGCCGTCGAGGTGGTCGACGAGGAGGACCAGGAGGAGCAGGAAGCCATCGAGGTAGACCTCGAGAGCGACGAGAGCTCCGCCGACGGCGATGTAATCGTCGACGATGACGATAATGACAATAACGACAACGACGACAATGACGACGAAGAGGACGACAATGACGAGGAGGAGGGAGAGGCCGTGCGAGAAGAGGAGGCCGCAGAAGTAATCGAGAGCTCGGACGAGGACGAAGCTCCCGAGGAGATCGCTCAAGTGGCCGTGCGCGAGGAGCTCGAGGATGAGACCGACGAACCGGAGACGCAGACCAAGAAAACGAAGCGCGGTCGCCGCAGCGTCGCGTCTCGCGCCAAGCGAATCCTAGAGACCCAGGACACCGACGCCATAGACGAGGAAGAGCTCCCTGCCGACGTCCTGGAGGCCGTGCTCGAGGCGAAAAAGACCCAAGAGCAGGAAGAGGCCCAGGACGAGGCCGCCTCCTCGAAGAAGAAAAAGAAGCGCCGCAAGAAAGAGCCCGTCGTCATCGGCGGCACCAGACCTGAGGACGAGATCCGTCAGCCGCCCTCGCGCGACGACAACATCCAGCTCGCCTTCACCACCACGCAGAATGGCCAAGAGGTCACAGTTTATCAGGACATGCGCCGCCGCACGGTCTTTGAGGACGATGACCAGGACATGGCCGACTCGGACCTTGACTCTGGCGACGACGAGGCCCCCAACATGGATGACAGCATGCAGGCCTTTGCGGCCCAATTTCTGAACGGCGGACGAAGGGAACGCGTCAACCCGGCCGCCCTTAAAAAGCCGCACGAGGTCAGGCGAAAAAACGCCGCGCGTCGTGCTCGCTTCCTCGCCTAACGAGCAAAGTCTGTCTCCATGCATACATACATAATATAAGCCTCGCTACTTTGTGCACGAGCTCGTCAGCGCCGTCACGGCAGAGGCCCGCAAAGCTGGCCGAAAAGTGAGCTCCGCTTGTCGCGGAGACCGCGAACGAGAGTCTTCAAAAAGGCTTCTAACGCCTTGCCGCCCTGCTGGAAAGCTTGAATGTCTGCGTTTGCCTGATCGACGGCGTCGGCCCAAGCGCGCGCGTCCTCGATGGGAACTCCCGACGGCGCCTTCCACGACAAAATGTCCACGGTGGTGTCACAGCGCGCAGAGGGTGCCACTTCCGCCTCCTGCACGTGCTTATCCTCTTTCGTGGCCGCGGAGCTGTCGCCCTCGTCGTCGCACACGTTCGCAAAAAGCGTATCGCGCAGGTCATTCAGGTACCTGGACTGAGTCTTGAGGAAGTTGAGCAGAGCGGTCCCGCCGGTCGTCATGTGGCTAATCTCGGAGCGCACCTTGTCAGTGGCGTCCTCCCACGCGTACTTTGCCTTCGTGTCCGCCGAGGAAGGCATTTTCCAGTCCAGGATAGCGTTGGAAAAGGCCCTCTTGACGCCTGTGCAACCGCCGCTGCTCGCGGCCGCGCTCTCGATGGCAACCTCGGATGGCCCAGCAACCTCCGCGTTCGATACAGCCTGGGCTTTGGTACTCTTCTCCGCGCTCGTTGGCTCGCTTTGCGCGACTATCTGCTGCGACACGCCTCCGGGGCGCCTGTTGGCGCAGGGTTCGCCAAAAATGCGCAGTCGATGCGCTGCGAGCTCGGCACGAATGGAGCGCTCCATGGAGCGCTGCTTGCCCGGCGGGGCGTTGGCGACCTGGAGGGAGTGCTTGTGGACGAGTTTGCGCCACTCCTCGAACTGCTCCTTGGACACGAATGCCCCGCTCGGCTTCCAGTCCAGGACTCCTGCTGTGTCGTGGACCGCGTAGTCGACGCAGCGCTCGCTCTCCGGGACAAGCTGCGGGGCGTCGTTGTCGTCGTCGGCAGCCATGTGGAGCCACTTCTTGGCGAGCGCCTGCGTCACGGTACGATCATCGGCGTCGGAGAGCGCGGTCCCAAACGTCAGCAGCTCGCCAATCCCGCCAGTGAACTCGCAGCCGCCATTCGTGCCGCCCAAGGAGAGCTTCTTGTTCGTGGAGAAGAGCAAGTCGTGGTGCGCGCCCACCGGGACAAAGTCTGCCTTCGCAGAGCCCACTTCAACGCCGGACTGCTCGCCGAGGCGGTACTTGAGAATGACGAATTCGCCTCCGCTGCGCCCGGGGGGCGGGGCTCCGGTCGGAGCATCGCCGCGAAGATGCTTCTTCGTCGAGGACTTGGCGAAGAGAAACCCGTGCTTGGACTTGAAGCCCGGCTTCTGGCCGTCGAAAATGAAGCCGCCGTTGGGGAAGTGCCCAAAGACCCGCTGATGCGTCGTTTCTGGACTCGACGCCGACCGCCGCAGCACCACGTACGCTGTCATGGGTGCAGCGAGCTGCACCGCAGGCGCCGTCATGGCGCACCCGAACTCGACGAAAGAAAGGCACGCATCGTTGGCGGCTGCGCGAAGTCGCGGCAGGTCGCGGTCGTGCGCCGGCGTCGAAAACGTGATCGCCTTGCCGGGCAGGTGCGATTCCCACTGCACAACTTGCGAGCTTTCGGGCGCCGTTGTGAGGTCTTGGCCAGCCTCGAGCCAGAGTACGGGCTTCAAGACCGCTGCGCGCTCATTTACGAACTCGAGAAGAGCCTCGTCTCGTGAGCTGTCGCAGCTCGGTTGTTCCGCAGCACCTGCGAGCTCCGTAATTCCGGGCTCTGGCGCGTGCTCTGCGGGCGCAGGCGAGGCGACTTCGAGCCGGTCTTCGTCGCCGTTAACTTCGCGCATGACACTCTTCATCGGCAGCGAGAGGTCCGCCCACCAGCGCTGCTCGAGATAGCTCTCGACAGCAAGCATTTCGCTGCTCTCCAGGGCGCCCCGGAACGCAATCACCTCGGCAATGCCGCCTCGGAATCCGCAACCGCCGGCGACGCCGCCGACGCTCAGACGCGAGTCCTTGGAGATCTGCACGGGGTGCTTGCTGACACGAAACATTGGGTCGCGGTTGACGCCGACCCAGACGCCGCGTTTGCCCTCGAGCTTGTACTTGAGCAGGATGAGGCCGTTTTCCGCTCGAATCTCGCTGTCGAGGGCATGCCGCGTGAGCTTGCGGTCTGTCCCGGAAAAGAAGCTCGGGCTCGCGTCCGCGAATCGGAACTGGCCCTGTGGGTAATGCCCGAAGAATCGCTGGCCACGGGCGGAGCGCCCGAAAAGAAAGGCCTCGGGCCGCAGCACGAAGAAGAGCGTTGCCTCGTCGCCGAGTTTCACATCCTTGGTCTCAAGCGCGCACGGAAACTCTACAAGCGGGAGTTTGTGAAGCTTGTCAAAGTTGAGCAGCGGCTCTCCGCGCGCAGACGCGTGATCTTCGTGGCCGAAGAACTCATGAAAGTGGGACTCGGGCGGCGTCGGGAAGAATGACACCTTGCGTGTCGGGTCACTCCACGTCTGCACCGTCCCGTTCGGCCCCGTCTGGACGCCTCGATCTGCACGAAGCCACAAAAGCAGCTTGGCGTCATTGTCGAGCTCTTCCTGGTACGCCGTGAGACCGGATTCCTCCCCTCCAGCGCGAAAATCGGTCCCGAGTCTTTCGCCAGACGCCTGCGCTGCCTCCGCGGGCTGAGGACCAGATGCAGGTGCAGAAGCAGACTCTTGAGTCGTGGCTGACAAAGCTGGCTGAGCCGAGGACTCGGCAGCTTCCTGTGGAAGCCGGCCAGCGTCGGAATCCGGGCCCCTTGCTGGCGCGCTTTCAAGACTTGACGGCTGGAGCGGGGCATTCCTGTGCTTGGCGCTGGTTAGGATTTCCTGCGGCATCGCTGTATGCTTTTCGTGATCGTCCTCCTGCTCTTCGTGTTCATCCTTTTGCTCTACGTGTTCGTCCTCTAGCTCTCCAATTACATCCGCTTCGCGACGGTCCTCTTGGGATCCCAGCTCTGCTGGTTCAGGTACCTCGGTCGGTATATCAGCGTAGGTGGCCTCGACGGCGTCCATGAACTCGATGGCGGCCTTGTCCTCAGAGTTCGCAGCCAAGAGCCCTTCGTCCGAGTCGTTTTCGTCGTTTTCGCGGCTTTCCTGAGCGTCTTTAAAAGGACTGCAAAAGCTCTCGCAAAACGTGACACCGCCATCGTGACTGTGCAGCGCGGTCGCGGAGCGGATGCAGTTCTGCATACACGCGCTGGCGCCAGCGCTCGCAAAGGTTTCCAAATCTGCGCCTGGCGTGGCCCAGGCGCCTTTGTCGAGTTGCACGAGTCGCGTCGCGAGCATTATGGTGCAGGCCAGCAGGAAGAGCGACATGGTCATGAGGCAGACCATGCAGGCTTTCGTGCATGATGTGCGTTGCTTGCGAGGCTGTTTCGGTTGCTGTCTCGGATTCTTGACGACCCCGACGGCCTTTACGACCGGCATACCCTTTACATTGTCCTCCGCCGCAGCGGCGGGGACGACGGCTCTCCGCATCGCAAGTCTCCGTTTTGCGTTCGCTCTGCGAGAACTTCTGGAGAGTGGCTTCTCCTGCGCGGCTCGATCTAGTTCTTCGTCTGCGCGACCTCGAAGCCGCGGACCTGCCGCTCCAGGCAGGGTCGCAGGGTCGCAAGTCTCGTCATCACCTTCGAGTCCCAAACGGTTTCGAGGCGGACCCGCCTTCACCCTTATTGTTCCCAACGTTTTACGCGTGCTGCTCTCTATTCTGATATCTACAAACTCACTTTCTTTCTAATTTCCAGTCCGCGTACTCTTTTGTAGTAGGGCCTATGGAGCCACGTTGCGCTCCACATACGTACGTAGTACGTACCCGGGTACGTACCCGGGTACGTACTGTACGTACCGGTGACGTACGTACTACACCTCATCAACGTCGCCACGCGAAAGTCTAATTCTCGCCGCCTGCGCGACCCGACCCGCTTGTAGCGAGTTCTTGACAGCTTCAGGTTCGTCGGGGTGGGGCCTCGCGGGCCAGCAGCGTGTCTACGATGGTGTCTACGATAGTGTCGACGATAGTGTCTACGATAGTGTCTACGATAGTGTCGACAATGGCGCGGCCGACAAGAAAGGGTGCACTTCGCCCATTCAAGGAAAAGCAAATCAAACCGCGCTCGCAGACGCACGCCCGCCCGCCCGCCGCCCGAACCTCGCGCAGGCCGGCAGCTGCGGCCGGTCCCGCCCGCGCGCCGGTCGCCCGGCCCCGGGCGCGGCGTCGTTGTACTCGGCGCGGGTCGGCGGCGGCGATCCCGTCCAAATCCATCCTTCTGCATCCCGCGCTAGCAGCTGCTCGCTCGCTCGCTCTCTCGCTCACTCGGTGACGGGCGTGGCGCGCGAGCGCGCGAGGGGGCGGCCCGGCGGCGGCCGCGAGGCGCGCCGGCAGCTCCCGCGCCGCTGCAGCAGCCAGGGCGGACGCGGCCCGGAGGCGGAGCGAAAGCCGCCGCGCGACAAGGGACACGTGCCTCCCGCAC
>KQ758850.1:11448002-11459688 GCA_001462505.1 Aurantiochytrium sp. T66 | reverse complement strand
GCGCGGGCGCGGGCGCGGGCGAGCGCGGGCGCGGGTAGGTGATTGATTGAGAGTCTGCGAGGTCGCAGGATTGGCCGTATGCACCGGGTCCTGTGGCGGATGCACAGCGATTGAAGGGGGGACTGGAGGTACGGGACCCGCGAGCGTGTGTGAAGCTTGACAGCTCGGTCACCGTCATCGTCGGAGAAGAGCACGAGCACGAGCTGGCTGCGACGATGCTCTCGTACGTACCAGGTAGTACCCCTGGTACGATGTACGGACGTATTGCAAGTAGAGGAGCATGCTCCGCGTGTGGTCGAACTCTAGCGAAAACCGAAGTAAAGCCGCGCAAGACCAAAACTTCATGATGACTTTGTGCCAGGAGAATAGGGCTACTGGATACGCCATCGTGTACAGGTTTTCCACAAAAGAAGATCGAGCTTGTGTGTACATGCATCCCGTCTAGGCCACGTTTTCCACAGAAGAAGATCGAACTTGTGTGCAGGACGTACCGGGTACGTACGTAAGCCATCTTGTACAGGTTTTCCACAAAAGAAGATCGAGCTTGTGTTTTGGCGGGCACCCCGGCACCGGCAAGCCAGTCAACACGTAATAACGATGTGTGCCAGCCGACGTTGAGCTGGCAATGAGCTGTAATTTGGAAAGATACCATGTACTACGGATTCCCACACGAGAAGGTCGAACTTGCGTCTTGGCGACCAGGCAAACATCGAGGCCGTGCATAGATTCTCCTGAAGAAAGGAACTCAAGAGGCGGACTTTGTCGGCGCCGTCGATGAGGTGCCAAGAGAGTAGGAGGGGATTTTGGCAAAGAGCGACGATCATGCCATGTTTGAGTTTTCCACAAGCTACTCTTGTATTTTGTGAGCAAGCAAACGCCGAGGCCGTAACGAACAGCTTCGTGAAGAACGGGAGGAACGAAAGCGACAGCGGCACCTCGGAGAACTCGCGCATCAGCACCACCGTCTTTTCCAGGTAGTTCCACACGCGCACGGCGCGGTCAATGCCGCAGGTCAGCTGTAACAAACAGTTCGTGAAGACCGGACGCTCAATGAATCCCAACCTGGTTTGGGCAGCCGATGTCGCGCGCTTCGCGGCAGGCGAACTACCAAAGCGCACTCTAACCGAGCGTGACCGACGTCATTGAAGATGAGCCTGAACATGACCTTTTCCGACGCGGCGCGAGGCGCTCGTGAGAGCCCGGGATGCTAAGTGCATTCCCGAGATGCTTGCGCAAAACCCGGCGCGTATGGCATTTTTGAGAGCCGCCCGAGACCAAGTCTTTTGCAAGCAAGCTTCTCGGCCAAATGTACGCTGTACAGCTGAGGACCGAGACCTGCGAACATTCGCAGAAAAGTCTAGCGCCTGTGCCTGTCCGTCTATTCTGGCCCGATCCCGCAAGCAAGCAGGCCGACTTTCGCCGGTTGCTCAAATGTGGGGACAAGACTGTCGATGGGGTCTGACCGAGCGCTGCCTCGTCGGTCAAGCTTGCAAGCCAGCGAGCTGCGAATCTACTGGCGGGGCCACACGCTCGAGACCTCGGCGTCGGCCACGTCGCGAACGCTTGGCTTTCGCTCTGAAGCTCTTTACTTGAAAGCCTGGACGAGAGCGAGCTTGGGGCCCTTTAAAAAAGCTCGCAACGGCGCGTCAAGGTGAAGCTGACATAACAGCGTCTCGGGACAGGTAATTCGTTGCGCACGTCTCGGCCCTCGCGCCGGCTCGAGGAATCGGCGGCTCGCCAGGCCTGCGCCGAGCGGCTAAAACGCCCTCTGCGAGCGGGCGCGGGAGCACGCCGCAGACCCCTCGTCCCGCTCCAAGCCTGGGTCTACGTACGTACTAGTACGTACGCACGGCAAGCGTGGAAGCGAGAGACTCGAGTCGACCCTCGAGTCGTCCTCGAGACCGCGAGGCCCGCGTTGAAGACCCCGCGATGATCGCGATCCTTCAAGTTCCCCACACCGTTTTAGCCCAGATTGTCGCGCGGTACTGTGGGCGGCTCGGAAAAGCCGTCTGTCCACCGGCGGCGGCGAGGCGGACATTGCGGAATGTCATGCCCACGGGCGGAGGACATGACATGGGCGCGCGCGCTAGCGCAGGCGAGGAGTGGGGCTCGTACTGCGTATCACGAGGTGCAGGACGTGGCACTGGCAGGCAGTTGGCCCTGGCGGTCCAGGCGGCCGACTGCTCTGGGGAAGCGGGTGCGCCGACTTGCCCAAGTCGAGGAGAGGCCACGACCAAGACAATCTCGAGGGAACTGGCCCCCACGGCGTGATGCATGTGTGTACGTGTACGTACGAGTTGGTCTCGTGCGTGCGGGAAGAATGCAGAGACCCGCGAGGCCTTCCGGCTCAGTGGCGGCGCCACGCCTCGAAGCACGACGGCTCTGCGACACCACGAAGCAAGCCCTCGAGTTGGAGGAGCGCGGCATGGCCCAGTCCCCTGCGTTGGCCAGCCAGGTCGGAACTCCGTAGGCCCGACGGGCCGAGCTGGCTCGCTCGATATCTCCTTGACTCGGGGGATGTTACGGTCCAGGTGTCCCGAGCTGGGGTACAGTTTGCTTTTCGGGCGGTGGAGAGCACCCAAGGGGATATCGTTCATGGCAGAAAACATCCCGGCTCGCTGGCTTGACGGGTGTCTGGCGCAAACTTGCGTACTACTTGGCGCTGGCGTCGCACTGGCTTGCGATGCGAGCTAGTAAATATTTAAGAGGGGGCTGGTTACGGGTGCGGGGCGGCTCGTACATCCGTGCATAGGAGTCGGATAATATGCTCTCGAAAACGAACTCTATTGTTGACGACGCCTGCATCGGGCCAAATCAGGGCACGCGCGCGAAGAGCAGACCCCAAACAACGCGCAAGACGAGGCCAAGAGAAGCAAGAAGGACACCCCGTTCCAAGCAAGGCAAGATGAAGGTCGAGATCCTCGTGGCCCTGGCCGTCCTGGCCGTGGCGCAGCTGGGCCTCCCGGTGGAGGCCAAGCCCCCGCGCAGCGAACAGGGCAAGTTCAGGAAGCTCATGAAACGCTTTAAGTATCAAGACTGGACGAGCTGCAACAGCGAGGATTGCCTGGGGAACGCATGCCTGTGCGACGAGTGCGTGACGTGCGCGGAAGGCACCGAGAATATTCTCGAGGTAGATTGGTCAGGCGTGGGCCTCCAGCTCGCCAATGGCAAGGTGCCGCACAAGGACATCAGGAAGTTCCTCCAAAAGGCCAAACTGCTCGAATCGTTCGACCTGACCGACAACCCGGCCCTGCTCGAGGACCCGCGCGACTGCGTGGCCATTGCGCAGTGCACCAGGGATGCCGAGGCCATCGAGCTCTGCGACGTGGACTTTCCGCTGTGCTGGCCGCCCACGAAGGCGCCGACCAACGCGCCCACTGCCTGGCCGACCGAGGCCCCGCGCGACTACGCAGCCGAGTGGGAGGCCTTTTTTGATGGCGCCGACGGCCCGAATTGGAACAAGTCGCCTGGCCTCTTTGATCCCTTCCCGTGCCCTAGCAAGTCTGACGGCACCGGCAAGGTCGCGGCCACGACGAACAAGTACATTCAGTGCGTCGACGGCTACGTCACCGAGGTCTCCTTCAGGAACCAGTACCTCGACGGCACGGTGGACCCCGAGGTCATTGAAAACATTCTGACCTCGCCTGGCTTTGTGAGCTTTTACATCTCGGACGACAACCACGTGCTGTCCACGACCTCGTGCATCGACAGCGCGCACGAGATCTTCAAGCCCTACGGCCCGCTCCCGCCGGGCCAGTTCACGGCCGACAACATTACCATCTGCGAAGCCGAGGACCTGGAGCCCACCGAGAAGGACGCCTGGATCAAGATGTTCGACGCCCTCGACGGGTCGAACTGGAACAAGTGCTGGGGCCAGCGCTCGAGTCCGGGCCAGTGCAACTATCTCAGCAAATCGAACGGGTTCTTCAACAAGATCAACTTTAGCATCGACATGGGCTTCAAGTCTGTCAATGACATCAAGTACCGTCTCCTGCAATGGATCCTCGCGCTCTCCGAGCTCGAAGAGCTCGATCTCTCGGGCAATGAGATTTGCTTCAGCGAGGAGTACATGGACCTCATCGGCTGCGGCACCAACGTGACCTGCACCTTTCACCCCTCGTGCGAGGACGAGGGCCAGGACAATGACCTCCAGTAAAGCAAGCAATCCAACACCCTCCCCTGACATTACAGAGTCCAAAAATCATAAGTGAAGCAACACTTGCACTCGCCACGACCTGCTACATTATCATCCGCGTGCATACATGCACAACGAATCGCTCCACCCCGCTCTCGTGCGATCCTCATTGGCTGCGGCATCACCTCTGATGACTGACTCGCTGACCTCGAGTACTCAAGCCCCGTCGGATCCTCATAAGCCTCGGCACCACCTCGTGACGAGGACCTCGAGTAAAGCAAATAATTTTGGCATTCGAGGCCCTCGTGACGAGGACCTCGAGTAAAGCAAATTATCCACCCTGACATTGGAGACCGTCGTCGACATCAATCAAGCATCGTCGTCGGATGATATGATACTCAAAGCGACAACGGCACCACTGTGACGACCTTGACCCCTCGTGCGAGGACGACGATTACGAGGACCTTGCGTAGGATCCAAGCCACCACATTACTACTATACGTCATCCCCAAACTTTGGGTCAAGTTACTTAAGTGGTCTAACGGGCGGGACAAAGTGGCCTTTTCAAATGGATGGCCGCGAAGCCCAAAGCCGCGACCGCCAGGCATTTCTCGATGCTCGCGCGGCAGAGCAGCGCCCAAGACATATCGCAAACGCCCTCGCGAGCTCGCGCGAGACGCCGCGAGCGACCGACGCCGCTGAGCGACCGACGCCGGCGACGATGGCGGCTTCGCGCGGCGGCTGACCGGGCCGAGACAGACTCGGGTCGATTTACAAGGTGAGTGAGGCAACGCGAGCAGCTCGAGCTGCTGCTCGACGGGAGGGAGAGCGCCGCGCGCGGCGAAGCGAAGCGGGAGACGACGGACGTACGAGGTCGGAGATTAGACACCCTGAATAATCGTGCAGACTCATTCCTTGGTGATATCCAGTTAGGGTAATAATCCATGCACCACCACTATGAGACCTCGTACCCGCTCCCCCGCTCGCCGACGCGCGCGATCGTGGATCATGATGAAGACCATGGACCCCGGATGACTGACGCTGTGCATGTGCATGTCTACGTACTTTTACAGGACAAAGCAAAGGCTGACGACCAGATGGTGTTGCCGATCTTGGAGGCCAGTCAAGACAAGGACGCCGCGGATACATTTGAAGCTGTCTTGATGATGCGGCCCTCGCAGATCGCCATCAGCGAGGCTGCGTGGCGTTCCAAGGGGTCGAGCTGCCGGTGACTGCGCGACGCGAGTCATAGACTCTAGCTTCGCGCGCGCGGCCGAGATACACAACGCTCCAGCACGCGCAACTCGGGATAGCTCGAGCTCGCTTGAGCTCGAAAGCGTGACCTGGCGCTTCACGTCAAGGCCGCAACGAGCGGAAAACCTGCCGGCCCGGCGCCCGCCGAGGGCGGGGCCGGCGTCGGACCGTTACCCGCCGGACAAGGAGGCGAGCCTGACACGCCGGCGCAGCAAGCAGCGCTCTCCGCCGACGCCCAAGATCGCGCCGCCAACGCCTGCAGAGGAAACGAAGATCACTGCGATGGTTTTTCTCCTAAAGCAGCCAGACCCTAACCCTACCGTCACCAGAGATGGAGGTAGCCGCAGCCCGCGCGGGGCTAACCTGAGCGGCATCGACTTGGAGGTACGAGCGCTCGCGATAGCACTCGCGCCAGCTCTTCGCGCGCAGATCACGGAGAAGCCCAAGGTTGACACATTTCGGGCGGCTCTTCTCAAGAGACGGCGCCGGCAACCACGTCACAGCTGAAGGTAAACATCGAATTGGACCCCCTCGCTCACGCGTGGCGGCGGCATGCAAAGCTGCTCTGCGCCATGGCAACGGATGTCTTCGGCAAGGCGAACCAGGCGCCGATCCGCGCAGCCTTCGACGCGCCGGATGCGACCTTTGCGAGCGACCCGCAGACCGTTCCCTGGGCCATGGTCGAGAAGATCTACGAGGACGTGATCCAGCGAATTTGGACCGACCTGCGCCTCCTGGACACCCAACGCGTGGCGCTCGAAATCTCGCAGGCTCTCCTCGCCAAGAAGCCGCGTCGCACCTTCACCGTCATCTTTCCCACTGGGTTCTTCTTTAGATTTAGCTGGTCTAAAGCCCTAGCTGGGTCCGAAGGGGTGCCTGCTTCGCGGCAGGCCTCCCTTCGGGCCGCCGCCTATCTTCGGCTTCCCCCCAATTCTTCCCTCTTGAGGCTGTCCTTGTGGAGCTCATCTTTATGATGGCGATTGTACATTGCATGCGCTGCGCTGCCCAGTGGACGTTGTGAGGAAAGAACCCTTTTCATATCTCTCGCGTCAAATCGTGTCTCATATAAGCCTAAATGTCCTCGAACGGTCAGATTTCCATTTGTATTATGCGACCGAGCGAATTTCCGTCAATTCACTAATATAAGGGGGGCCTTAACAAACATGAGCGGCCGAGAACATTGCATCGTAATCTTGCCGTGCGTGGTTTGCGCACCCGGGCTCGGATCTCTCGACGGGGGACAAAAAGGGGGAAAAATTGGGGAGCAAATGGGGGAAAAAATGGTGCGGACAGAAGGAGAAAAAAAATCGTGGACGACCAGGGAATTGAACCCTGGACCTCGTGCATGCTAAGCACGCGATCTACCACTGATCTAGTCGCCCTGATCGAACGGGTCCTTGCTCAGGCTGTTCAACTGCTGTTGTAACGGCTCCGGCGTTTGACAATATATAATAATTTTCCAGTAGCCCCGCCCTTCGCAAAGCTCGAGCTCGAGACAAGCGGGAACGGGCTCGAAGCGGGCCTTGGCGCTGGGTCTCGGGGGTGGCGGCGGAGCGTGACGACCATGCTACTGCTAGCTGTTGTCACCATCCGGGGGAGCGCTGTGCAGCCGGAGTCCGCGCACAGCGCAGGGCAGCTCGGACCGAGTAGTCTGCCGGGTATGTGCAGCAAGATAATGCTGGTCACGACGACGCTCACCACGACGACGATCACAAGGATCAAGATGATCCGGATGGAGGCGCTCGCGGCGACGATGGTGACGATGATGACGAAGGCGACAACGCCGGGCGATGCTCACGATGATCACGGTGGTCGTTATGATGGTCATCAATATTAGTAATCAATAGTGATTATCGTGATGGTGATCGTGATGATGATAGAAATGGAGTCCATGGCGCTCGCCGCGAGCGCGACGATTGCGACGAAGACGACCTCGTCGAGGATGATGCCCGTCTTGTACGTAGCTGTGCTCTTACCCAGGCTGATGGTGGCCCTCGGCCGCCGCCGGCCAATGTATGACCGGTGGCGCGCCATCACCGGGAACCGCCCTCCGGCCCAACACCGCCTTCGTGGCCGAACAGCGAGCGCTTTGGCCAAATTTTGGGCGTGGTACAGGCCAAATTACAGTTGGGGCTGGGATCAATCGTGCTAGCGGTGACTTATGGGCACAACTTGTGGCGAGGCCAGCGCGCGCGCTTTCGCGGTCGAGGACGGGCCGTGCTCCCACGTGCGCCCAGTTAGTGCGCTACAAGCCTCTCCCAGGCCGTCAGTGTGGCCGTGGTGCCGCCCACGAGCACCAAGAGTCGGGGCCCACGGCCGTTTCCCTTACATTAGCATGAGGGCACAAGACCACGGCCGCGTAAGGCCACGCCCGAAGCTCGCAACGTCGTCTGCGAGGTCCCAGGGCATGGAAGGGCTCCTCCAGCGCGCGCCAGCGTCAAAGCGCGAGTCAAGTCCGGCCTACCACGCGCCTAGTTCGAGCGCCCGCGCTCGTACTCCATCACCAAGACACCCGCGAACCTAACCTAATTTCTGAATCCAACATCAGCAACATCAGCCTATCTTGGGAGCGACCGCGACATTCTTGTTCTCTGGCGACAGCGCCATTTTCCTGGCGACAGCGACAATCTTGATCCCTGGCGACAGCGCCATTTTGGAGCAGCGACAGTTTGACATTTTGGCCCTTGGCGCCAACTCGGAGTTTCTCGCTCGCCAGGAGCTGGTTCTCAGGTCCGGAGCTGGCCATGGCGCCTTCGAGCAGTGGTCCCAAATCTGTAAATTTCTCCAGCCTAATCCACAATTCGTTTCCTAGCTAGGCTACTAGAGACAAAGTGAGCTCGACGGAGGGCCTATCCTCGACCACTCAATCATCAACACTGACAAATGTGAGACAGATGGTTGCTTGCTCGATTGGCTCCATCACAAGAGGAGGTGTTCATTGGCGACCTCAATCCTCTTCCATGCACGCAGCGGTCCTTCCCGTGACCTCGATCGCGTTCCGTAAGCTCGCTCGGTCTCATCATCATGCAAAGGTCATCAGGGATCGATTGCAGCAATCTCCGAGCGCGTCCTCGTCATCATCAAGGAAAAGAAATCTCTCCGCGGACCCCAGTGGGGACGAGTCCGTCCTGTCTCTAGGGGCCGCCTTCCACCGGTCCTTTTGGGAACGCGGGGAACGTCATATAAGCGCCTATCACGCCGCGGCTTTTTTGGGAAAAAGAAAACCTGAGAACGGCGTGATCCGGACTCCTACGGTCCGGCTACCGTAAACGATAGGCGTTCCTCGCTTTTTTCAAACAGTCGCCGAGGCTCCAGGATCCTGAGGCCCTTTCAAACAGACTCCAATCCAGCGAACTCCACTCCGCCGCTCCGCTCCGCCCCGCCGGCCCCGCGCGTCCACCGTGCCCCTCCACGCGCGCGCGCGCTTCCCCGGCCGCCTTTGCCCGCGGCAGCGCGGCTCGTCGGACTCCGTTCGACTGCGCGTCTCATCGCGCAAGAGAGGATTCCGGCCATCCGGCCATCTCCGTCCCGCCGCGCGTCGATCGCCGCGCGCTCGCTTGGCGCCTCTGCGCCGTTAGGCCGGCCGGCCGCCGCCGCCGCCGCCGCCCGCGCGGTGAGGCTCGCGCGCGGCGCGTCCGGCGTGGGGAAAGCGAGCCTGGCTCGTTCGTCGGCGTCGATCGATCCATCCCATCCCGACGCCCGTCCCTCCATCAACTCCGTCTCGGCGGCGCTGCGCTGCCCCGCTGCCCGCCGGCGCCGCAGGCACGACGCAGCGCGCACGGCCCGCGGGGCGGTGGTCGTGGACGTGCTGCTGCGGCGCCGCCTCGCTAAAGGCGGCCCTCGAGACCCGCGAGGCCAAGGACCTCGACGACGCCGACGACTCCTCCGACTCCGACGACCTCGAGGCCGACGTCGCGCGCGAGACCAACACCAGCCCCGCCGCCGCCAGCGCGGTCGTCGCCAGCGCGATCGTCGCCAGCGCGATCGTCGCCAGCGCGCAGCAGGACGCAGAGCCCACGCTCGAAATCCTCGACGACAACGAGGTCGAGGACGAGGTCGAGGACGACGAGGAGGAGGGCAACATGCAGAGGTTCTTCGGGTCCGACGACCTGACGCGGGCGCAGGACGACGAGCTCCGGGAGGAGAGGCAGCGGAGACGGTTTAGCGAGCGCGCCGGCTCGGTCAGCAACACGCGGCGGAGCCAGAACAGGCACCGACAGCGCATCAGCGCCCGCGTCCGCACCATCATGGCGGGGGCCCTGCCGGGGACGAGGGAAAGCATCAGCAGCCGCGGCAGCCGCAGGTCCAGCAGCAGGTCGGGCGGCAGCATCGCCCGGTGGAACAGGTCCAGCAGTGAGGAGGGCAACCTCGACAGCTTTCCCAGCGAGGACGACTACGACGAGGACGAGGTGAAGAACGCCCGCGAACACCGCCTCGACCAAGAGGAGGAGGACGACGACGACGACAAGGCGGACTGGAAGTCTGTCGTTACCGACTACAGCCGGCGCGACCCAATATTGCTTACGGAGATTACGGACGACGAGCCTACCTTCACCTACGAGCGGCCAAACGGCACGCGCGTTCGCTACAGGGTCGAGAGCCTCGTCGACTACTTGCTCTTCGCGGGCACCTTTGCCGAGCCCGAGACCGCGCTGCCCTTTAGCGAGGACGACCTCGCCGAGCTCGATCGCATCGCCCAGGATGCCGGCCTCGAGCGGGAGAGCGTCCTCGAGGCCAGCAGGCAGCCCCAGCAGTTCGCCGATCGCAGGTTCTCCTCGTCGGCCCTCGTCGGCCTCGAGCGGTGCTGCGGCGAGCTCATTGGCGAGATTCCCGACATTGCCGAGTCCCAAGAGTCGCGCGAGTCTGCGCAGCTCTACCTCATGACGGATCTCTTCCCGTCCATCCGCCACTACTTTCGCCAAATGTACGAGTTCGACCCCGAGTTCGCCGTGCAGTCGCTCGACCAGTACCGCGCGTTTGTGCGCGGTCCGCCCAACCGCCCCAACCGCGACCGCAACCGCGTCCAGAGCATGGCGCTCACATTCTTCGACGAGCTCGAGCGCACGTATCCGGCCCCCTCGCCGCAGGACAGTGCCTCGGATGCCTCGGTCTAGGGCGAACGGACCATGTAGCCTACAAGGAATGTGCCTCCTTTCCCGATCGTTCGAGATCGATCGCGCAGCAGCTATGATGACAAGGAATCGATTTCTAGCCCTCTAAGATCAACCATAAAGAGAGTTCTTCTCACCCCTTGAGTGGTTGTCTTTTCGCCTCTCCTCGCGGGGCCAAGTGCCATTTCGCGCATACGCGCCAGCTCGGGCGCTACGCGAGAGTCCTAGCTCCTTCGCACGATTTGAGATCGGCTGCACGAGCTCCAAAGTCTTCGGATAAACACGAGACTTGCACGATCCTTAAGCTGGCTCTGGGAGACCTGAAAAATACCATTTTGGTGGGGGAACGCAGGCAGCATCTGCGCTGGTGCGCGGCGTTTTACAAATTGTCATATTAGCAAGCTTGAGTCGATATCGTGCACGATACCGTGCACCATACATCTCTGCAACCATGGTCAAGATTTCCGAGCTCATGAAGCTCGTGAATGTGTGAATGATGAAGTAATCTACTCTGTAAATCTTAAGCCGGCTCGACGTCTGCAGCGTCTGACTCATCTAGAACCCGTATCGCCCCAGCGAGAAAGTGGTACGCCTCCTCAAGCTCAAGCTCGGCCAACGCGCGCAGCGCCTCCTCGCGCTGCATTCCCCTGGTCAATTCAGGTTTTGCGATTGAGCGAATTTCATGGGGGGCCTTAACAAACATGAGCGGCCGAGCGAGTTTGAGTCCAGCATTTACCCATGGAACCCCCCCAGTACGTACGTAGTACGTACGTACGTACTTGTGGTGTTCTTATTGTGCGTACTGGACAGAAAATATATGGTTTTTCCATATCCCCCTTTGTGGGAACTAAGTGTTTATAAACACTATCTACTGCTTTCCAGTATCAAAAATGGCCTCCACCTTGGCTCCTAATAATTAAAAACTTACGCAACGTATATGCGTTCCTTGGATTTCTCCATATAAATCCTAGAGACATATACAGTATGTCCCGAGTGACATTGACAATGTGTCCCCTGGCCTGTATCGCACGGCGCAGGAGACGCAGCGCGAGGGACCTCGAGGAGGGTTTGAGCGAAATGGGACATAAGCTAGCCTTCGTAATGATGCGATTCTAGAGATTGAAGGCTATGCCAGCGCTGTGCGCAAGAAGTTCCAGTTGAGGTCTTGACGACGGCGTGCAGCGGG
>KQ758850.1:11410602-11447992 GCA_001462505.1 Aurantiochytrium sp. T66 | reverse complement strand
GCGTGCGTGCGTGCGTGCGTGCGTGCGTGCGTGCGTGTGCTCGAAGAGCTTGATCTTACGCACCAGCGTGGCACCTCGGCGGCGCGCAGCGATAATCGCGCGTTGCCAGCTCGCGTCGTCGCGTCGCGCGTGCGGCGAGGGATTTCAGACTCTCGAAAGACAGCTGAGCTACGCGCGCTTGGCAGGGCCGCCGTGCCCGCCGCCGCGGACTCCGTCTCGTCTGTCCCAGGCGGCGGCGGCATGGACGTGGACAGGTTGGGATGTCTGCCGCACGGTGTCCATTTCGATCTCCATGTCGGCGCGCCTCTCGCGCGCAGACCCGCTCCCGCTCCCATGGACGCCCGCGCGGGCCTGCCCGAGGTGCGGCGGGCCGCCGGCCGCGCCGTGGACGCCGCCGAGGCGGACTTCGCGCGCCAGGTGGACGCCGTGCGCGCGGGGTTCGCGTGGACCGAGGCGTCGATCGCGGCGTGCCTCGCCAGCAACGAGGCCGCGCGCCGCGACGTCCAGCGCAGGAGGAGCCGCGCGCGCGCGCCGCGAAAGGAGAGGGCAGCTGCTGCCGCCGCCGCGCGAAGGGCGGCCGCCAGAGACCGACTCCGCATCGACACATCCGTCGCGGGGCCCTTCGACGACGATGACGACGACGACGACGTCAACATCCAGCCGGGCATGTACTGCAGCTTCGGGGCCATGGGCCTCTCGCCCGTGTCGCGATGCGTGAGCAACGTGAGCAATATGAGCAGAGCGAGCAGGATGAGTCGGGCCAGCAGGCAAAGCGCGGCGAGCTCGCGACATGCGCGCGGCATCATGTCGCCCATCCCGTCGATCGAGCGCCGGGAGCACGCGAACCCGCCTCCGCCAGGCCTCGGCATGTACATCTTGGAGCTCGAGACGAACGCGATTGACCTGCCGCAGCCCACTCTGCGCGTCCCGCTCAGCGAGATGATGCGACAAAACACAACGCGGGTCGCCACCAAGCACCTGAGCGCGGATCTCCCGGGCCTGCACCCGTTCATGGAGCCCACGCTTAAGAAGAAGAAGAAGAGGAAGCAGAAGATGAGAACGGGAGGCTAGTCCTGCAGCCTTTGAGGCGCGACGCGATGTAGGCCTTGGACGACCTGAGTAAAATAATGTAAGATATAAATAGCGCTGCTCTCGCCCGTCAGGACTGGGAGGCCTGCGTCAGCGTGCTTCCGACGCGCTCTCGTCATCCAGGCAGGTGAGGTACGGCCAGACATTGTCGGCATAGAGGCACTTGCCCTTGACTTGCGGCGTGACGAAGTTGATCGCCACGCTAGAGTGCTCGGGCCGAATGCGGTGGCGAGTGTGAGGTGGTACCGTCGTCAAGAGTACCTTGGCGTTAGAGGGCTTGTACTCGTCCCAGTGCGCGAGCTCGTCAACGCCCACCTCCCGCACGGCGTCGAGCAAACCCAAAAGTTTGAGGGCCTCCTTGATGCTCTCGATCTGGTCCTCCTCCGCGTGCGCAAAGGCCATCAGGTCCTTGGTGGCCATCGGTCTGGCAACAAAGGACTTCGACACGCTGGGAATCGACTGCGGTGCCGATATCATAACTGCGCGGCGTAGGGGAAGAGCCGAGGCCAAGTACGCAGTATGCGCCCCGCCCTGCGAGTGACCGCTGAGAATGACGCGGTCCCAGCGCACGTAGCATCGTCCGTGGGCGTCTCGCTTCTCCTGCAAAAAGTACTGCCAGCCTTCGCGCGGGTATCGCCTGGCCAAGAGGTGCAGAGCCGCCTGCAGTCGGCCCTCCACAGAGTCTGCCGGCGTCACGGCCTTTGTAAAGGTTGTCTTGGGCCCGCCAAAGACCACGGTCTCGTGAAAGGCGCGCACAGCCTCAGCCTGGGCGTCCTCATCGTCCGGGTGTAGCTCTCGGATCCCCTTGCCCACGAGGCCGCTCGGGATGAAGGAGTACCGGTACGCGAGGCCGATGGTGTGGTGGCCATTGTGCTGCGCGCACGATCGCAGGAGGTGCGTCGAGAACCCCGGATGCGAAAAGGTCCCGGAGAGGTGGACGTGCAGGAACCGCGACGGCGGCGCGTCCCCGCGTGCCGGCGCCCGCGCGAGGTGCGGCAGGTGCCCGTACAGGGGCGTCACCCTCCACAGCGCGCGGTCGGCGTCCAGCGGCCACACCCAGCGAAAGTCCTCGGTGTCGGGGAGCCACCGCTTGGCCGCGTACGCGAGCGCGGCCGCCGCCACGAGCAGCACCGCGCCCACGACGCCAAGGGCCGCGGCCCACATCGTGACCACGACGACGCTGCTCGATGACTCTCCGCCGCACCGCGGCGCCGTCCGCCGGGCGGTAGGCCCCGGGCGGGGACCGGCGCGGCGAGCGCGGGGGCGCGGGGACGTCGTCGCCGGCGGGTCTCAGCGCGCTCGGAACCGGGTTTGCTTCGATCAAGAAGATTTGCGTCGATCAAGATCAAGATCAAGATCAAGATCAAGATCAAGATCAAGACCCGTCGGCCCAAAAGATCTCTCGCCTTCGCCACAATCGTCCCGATCATCGTCCCGATCATCGTTCCCTCCGACGACGCGACAATCCTCACAGTTTTTAGGTCGCTTTCGTTTCATTTCATCTCAACCTGGCTTCATGTCCACGACTGGCCTAGGACCTCACGATTGTCGCGCTCGTCGCGCTCGTCGCGCTCGTCGCCCGCGACAACTTGGAGAACTCTGGTTTGGCTCGGTAAAGAAGACGCGCCAGGCAAGAGCTTGCTGGAGACATCGCGGACATGGACTGCGGCACGTACGTTGGCGCTGAGATTATTACTATTACCAGCTAAGGAACTCTTCGAGGTCGCGCGCCGCGGACTCGGCGGCCGAGTTGTCCTTCTTGCGCTCCTTCTTTTGCGGCGGCGCCGAGCGAAACATGACGGGCTTGCCAGTCTTCTTCTTGGGCGCCTGCATGGAACGCTCGATGCTCTTGCGCAGACGTTCTTCGTAGACGCGCTGCTGCTGCGCGAGTCGCTCGGCGCGCACGCGCTCGCGGCGCTCCTTCTCCTTGAGCTTCTCCGCCTTGATGACGTAGTCCTCGGGCATTTGCTCAATCTTAGCCAGGAGCTCCTCGAGGCGAGCCTCCAGGTCCGTGAGCATGGACAGCGTGCTTGGTGAGGCGTCGCAATCGAACCCGCACTTGCGATAGACCTCCTTGACCTTCGCGTTCAGTTCGCTGAGCAGCTTCTCCTGGGCGTCCTCGCCCAAATTCGAGTCCATGCGGGCGCGCAGAATCGAGGCCTTGGCCTCCTCGGACCCGATCTGCTGCTTGAGCTCCTGAATATTGCCTTTGAGGGCGTCCGTCTTTGAGTCCATCCTGAGCTTGGTATCGCGAAACTCCTGCTTCAGCTCCTCGAGGGCCGACTCCGTCTCTTGCGAGTTCTGAATGAGAAAGAGGTTGCTCTCCTCGAGCTGGGTGAAGATATTGAGCAGCTGCTGCGGGTCGGTAAAGTACATGGGCAGCTCATTGTCTGCGGCCTCCTGGGCTTTGAGATCCTCGAGGGTCTCGAAGACCTCATCAAAGTCCTCCTCCGTGGCCGCTGCGGCGGTCGCCCAGCTGACTCTCGACGCCCCTCGCGAGACTTTGGACTCTTCTTCCTGGTTGTCTTCGTCCTCGCGTTGCGATTTTCTCTCCTTGTTGCCCTTGCTCTGGTCGTCGTCGTCCAACTCGTCGTCGGAAAAGTCAAAGACGGGCGGATCCGGGAGCCGCAATGGCGGGACACTCGAGACCATGTCCTTGCGCGCCCCACGGGGACGACCGGCGTTGCGCGCCTCCTCTTTGCGCTTGTTCTCGTTGTGCTCGGCGATGAGCCTCTGTTTCTCTTCCTCGTACGCGCGGAGCTTGGCCTCCTTAAACGCCTGCCGCCGCTTCTTCTTTCGTCGCCGCCGCAGCGCATTGTGGTGCGCAAACCACTCGGAGGGCGTCAGTTCGTCAAGAAACGCCTTGTATTTGAGGCAGTCGTCGAGCTGTTCCTTGAGCTTGGACATTTCGCTCTGGACGGCCTGAATCTGGTGGTTTAGCTTCTTGATCTCCTGGACCTTGTCCTGTTTGAGCTTGGTCTCCGTCTCGGCACGCTTGATGGCCTCGTGGGCCTTCTTGTCGTTCTCCTTGAGGAACGTATCAAACCGGATGGCGTCTTCCTCCAGCATGAGCTCGCTCTTGCGCAGAGCCTCCTCCTTGAGCTGCGCCTTTTCTTCGAGCTTGCGAATCTCCTCGCGCTTGGTGTCGAGGGACATTTGTACGAGGAACATCTCGCGCTTCTTGGCAATGAAGTCGGCCATATTGTCCTTCTCGCGGCGTCGCTCGAGCGAGAGACCGCCCTGGTTGCTCACAAGCTTGCCGGTTGCGGCAAGTCTGCTGTTCGCGCCGCCGGTGCGCGCCAGCTCTCCGTCGCGCGGGCTCAGGGTTCGGTCCAGCTCGCGCCGCGACAGCGCGCTGGTCCCGGTGCTGCGCTTGGTGCTTTCGAGCGTCTTCTCCCACACCGACATACGCTGCAGGCGCTCGCGCTTGTCCTGCTTGAGCTTGCGCTCGCGCTCCCGGAGGAGGAAGACCTGGTCGTCGGACGGCATCCGGAACGGGTTGTCGCCAGACTCCAGCTCGGAGGCACCGTTGTTGGAGAAGTCCATCCTCTTTTCCTCGCGCGTCGAGCCAAGCTTGCTCTCGACGGCGCGGTCCTGGCGCTTGCCCTCGCCGCCCGCGCGCCCCCCGCGCGTCAGCGCCGTCGACGTCGGCATCCTTGCACCGCCGCGGCTTTTGCTTCGCTTTTCTGCAATGCCGACCGGATGCGGATGGGGAGGCCAGGCCAAGCCTACTGCCTACTCCTCTCCTTTGGATTCTCTGGCTGGCGAGGCGTACTGGCGAGATGCTGCACAAGAAGTGCCGTGCCTCTCGCCAAATGCGAAGTCTATGAGGCTGCAACCTTCGTCGAGCTTGGGAGAAAATATGCACACGTATCTAGCCGCTCCGAGCAAGGTCTCTGCGACAGCTCGTCGCGGCCTTGGCGGGCAGCACGCGCGCTCTTCACGCGCCCTTGCCCTTGCACGCGCTTTGCAGGGTCGTCACGGTCACGGTTCGAACCGGGCTAACGGATCGTTCGTCCCAAATAGGCCACTTTACTGTGCGTCCCACCTCGGGTCCCAGCGTGTGGGCGCAGAGAACCATTTGGCCGCCGTGACACCCGACGAGACACGGCCCGCGACCAGCATCGATGCTGTGCGTTGCGCACACGACACGGACCTGGACTCACGAGGGGAAAAGCGACAGTGTCAAAGGGAAAATATACGCTGATAAGGTTCATTCGGAGGGGGGCGGCGGGGGCAGGTGAATCTCGTAGATGCCGTCGGCATCCTGACGCAGGCCCGCGAGACAGAGCTGCATGATAGGTGAGGGGTCGTGACGGTGCTCGGGATTGAGCCATCGACGTAATAGGCGCTTTGCGAACTTGAAGTCGTGTGACTGGTGCGTGCGCGAATCAAAGAGGGTCACTGTGACGTCTGGGGCGCCCGAAACCCACTGCATTCGGACCAGAGACCGGACGCTGCCGATGCAGAACGCGCCTTTGATAACGTGCACGCCTTCTGCACGCTTGCTCTTATGGGCGTGCTGGCTCTTGTGGACGAAGGAGACTTTTTGCGGTGCCGGAAGCCGATGCAGCACGATCGTCTGCAGACGATGAATAGCAGTCTCCCGCCAGCTCTCTGCTCGCTTTGCCAGAGGCTTGGACGTAGCGGACGGCGACGTCTGCGCTTCACGGGCAGACGATGACGGCTTCATATCGTCTGACGTCGCTCGCAAGCTTGCACGGCGCGCGCGGGGGCTCGGCCCTCTGGGTGCAGACGCGTGCACCGCATCCTTGGACTTGTACACCGCAAGAGTGTGAAGATATCGCTCTTTCACCTTGCGGTCGGCGAGCCAGTCCTGCTTGCTATAGACGGGCTGCGTGGCCTGGAGGCGGCGCTTGAGGCTGACATTTTCGCGCTCGATCGCGCTCATCGACATTCTGCGCACTTTTTCCCGGGCCGCGCGTTGTGTCTTACTCGCACGCTGCTGCTCGGCTTTGGCGTCTTTGTAGTGCTGCTCGTTGAGGATCTTTGTCATGCGCTCCATGATGCGCACATTTTCGCGCTGGATTTCCTTCTCGCGCAGCGATCTCTCCTGGGCGCATTTTTCTCGTTTTCGCTTGATGTGCGGCAGCATACGCGTCTTTGGGGGACGTGAGTCGACCGACGCTGGGCTGTGCTTGATCTTGACGAGATTCTCGCGGTGCAGCTTGGCGCGCATGCGAATCTCGTGTGCCTCCACCTGCGTGAGCCGACGCAGGTCCATGGTGCCTGGCCGATGTCGAGCTGTGCCCTGCGCGCACGCGCGCGCACGTTCCCTAGTTGCTCGTTCGCCACTGCAGGCCGCGCTCGCGGCTCCCGGACGGTCGAGCCAGCGGCCGGAGGACGCGTCCGGCCGGCGCAGACTACCTAGGTATATTCCGATTTGCCAAGCAGCTCTCCGCGCCGCTGCTGCGAAGACCGTGACGACGAAAAGAGTATATAAGACGGCCCAAGGCAGGAAAGTGAGTGAGCCACTCCGGCCCTAGCAAATTGCTGTCTAGGCCTAGGCCCGCCTCGCCGCGGATGGCAAATCGGTGGTGATTGTTGCCGTCGAATCTAAAAGGCACTACCAGAAGCAACGACGATCTTTGTGGTGGCGCCGCTCCGCCCTAAGAGTGTTCACTCCCAGCAACCACGCGAAGCGGGCGGGATTCCGTGGCGCTTACTTTTTCGTTACCGAAGGCTTGGCCACGACGGTGCGAATGAAATGACATGACGTGACGCAACTCAGGTAAAAAAGGTTCCTGTGTCCTGCCGTCACCGTGTCTGTCCCGACTGCGCGGGACACGATCTATTGGCCGGACCTGGCCGCCGACTTGGATAATTGATCATCGTGGTTCCCGCAACGGCTCGGCGTCTCTTGATTGAGAGGCAGGCACCGAAATTTAGACCAAAAATATGAAAGAAGTACCTTGTCCCTTGTACGTTGGCCTGGGTACTAGTACACACCGTTTCAGACAATAAAACGAGCCGCCGTGGCGAGTCCTCACGACCGTAGTACGTACGTACTATGTTACGCCGTACGAGTACCATGGTACGTACTACGTAGGCGCCGGGTCGTCCGCCACGAACTGGATGAATGAATGAAAGCCGTCGTCGAGCAGGTCCGGGCGTCGAGCTGACAGTTCTCGCACCCAGGCCGGACCTGCTGCAGAGAGCATAGCGGCATAACGCACGCACGCACGCACGGCGGCTGCGGCCGGCCGAGTCCCTCGCCGCGCGCGGCTCGCGCGAACACAGAAGGCGAGAGCGCGCATGCGGAAGTGGTGAAGACGAGCACGCGAGCCGCTTCGAGAGGACGCAAGCGAAGCAGCGCGCCAATGGACGACTTGGTACGCCAAGACATTGACAACGAGGCCCGGTCGGGAACGTTAGCGCCTTCAAGAGCAAGACATGGCGGCTATCGACTCGGCGGGAACGCCCGCAATGGCAAGCTCGCCGCACTTGCAAGATCGGCGCGCACGATGCTGAAGCAGAGCCAGAAGGGCGCGTACAGGCATCGTGACAGCAGGGAGGGGGGCGATGAGACTGACGACGAGGACGTTGGCGACTTTTCTGTAGTCTACAATAACAGCACGGCGGGAGCGGAGAGCAAGATCGACCAGAGCAACGAAACTGCGATTCTGTTCCACCTGGCGAGCAAGTGTCGACGGTTTGTGCCGCGAATCGAGCTGGACCAGATCTCGCGCGCGCTTAACGGTGCGGGGCACCCCGAATGGACGGCCACCAACGCCACGGCAAATGCCAGGCTCGTATGCATGCGGTATACGGCGTGTGCCGACGCGGAAGAAACCTGGAATCGCTTTGGGTCTACGAACGCAAGGCGCTCGCGGCAGGTGTTTCACCTTGGCCAGGGTCTCGAAGTGCGAGCCGTTTCCCGGCAAGAAGTGACGCGCCATGAACGCGGCTTTCGTGTGGAGGCGGCGCGACATCCTTCGCTTGTAGAGGCCCCAAGGCACGCGAGGTCAGGCACCGAGCGAGGGGCCGTCTCATCCAAATCTCGGGGGCACACTGCGGATCGAGACACCGCCGAAGTCGCTGGGATCGCACCAAAGGATGCCCTGGACTTTCCTGCGCTCCTTGATGACCTTGGCGAGCAAATTGTTCCGGTGCAGGATGCCTTTATGCGGTATCAAACATTAGGCGCTCTTTGCGGCAGCGACCGCATCGCGCTCGCGGTCCACGAAGGCATGCACATCGCCCTGGCCCAAGTGGAAAGCATCCTGCGTGACAACATCGCCCTTGAAGGCGTGGCAACCGCTGTGGAGGCGGGCGAGCCATGCGTTACACTCGCGGGCTTCTGTCAGCTTTGCGTTGCAGCGTCGCGGTATGACCGGGCCCAGGCGTTGCCTCGATCGGCCGGGCCGCAGACGTCCTCAAGCCTGTACTTTGACGAGGAGGAGGCCAGGACGATCTTTACGCAGTTCAAGCTCTTCCCCGGTGACAAGTTCATCGAGGTTTTCGACGTAGCACCTGCGCTCCGATCTCTGGGTCTGCCGGCCGACGACGACGAGATTGCGAGCACGCTCGAGGCCCAGAATATTGTGCGCGTGCGACTCCCCTTCTTCCTCAGCATGGCGCGCGAGGCTGCCTCGCGGCCTTGACGGTTCACCAGGATCTTCGGCGGCCTCGAGAACGAGACGTAATTTATGAAAGCTTCAAAGGTAGCGCCGCTAGGTAAAACCTGGTGCCCTACGTTTTCAGGGATAGCCCCAAGCACGGTCTTTATGCCAGAAAATACTCTTGCCGGAGTCTTCACAAGGCTCAAGGTCCACGCCCCCGTTCTCATGAACGTACGTACGTACGTACGTACACGTACGTATATACGTACAGTACATGGCTCGTGCATGAGGCCTCCCGCGCATGATCAGCTCCTCGTTGAGCAGGCGTGGCGCACCAGGAGCACTTCACCGACGTGCCTTGTTGACAAGAGCTAAGAGGTTATGGGGCTTGCTCGCTCGCTCACTCATCAAGTCGCTTTACCACCTCAGCGCTGCGGCGACGATGTCTTGGGACCACGTCTCCGCAAGAAGCTTGCGATCTTGTTGTGTCTTGTGAAACGTGCATGTGACCACCACTTGGAGGACGATCCATCTGTCGTCACCACAAGGCTCGCGGTCGGCATCATCGCAGATCATGACCTCATTCATGACGAGAGGAAGGTTCTAGAGACGCGCCACGTGCTGCGCCGACGTCAGCGGGCCCCAGACCAGCCCTCACCGCAGGTCTTCATCCAAAAACAGAAGAGCTTCCTGCCAGGCTGGCCCTCGCGTGGCGGCGCGCGGCATGGCGCAAAGTCTTACGCCTTTATCATCTGATGGGTCAACAACAAGATGCGCTCTTCTGATGACAACCCATGCCATGACGACGAGGAGCGTCCTGGCGTCACTCTTGGCGTCGGGGTCGCGTCGGGTCGGCGGCGGCGCCGCGGATGGTCGAAGCGTCGCGTCTTGACGAGACTCTTGCCTGTTATGGATCCTGGAGCGATGGCGGTCACAAGGCGACCATGACGCAAACATGGCCCACGAACGGGACTTGCTGTATGCCCCCCATTGCGTGGTTTCAATAGGGCGGCCCTGGGGGTAGGGTAGCCGCTGGCGCGCAGGAGGCGGCACCTGTGAGGGGACCTACGAGAATCTTTGCGCGAGGAGAAACGCGCGGAGTGCTCCCCTCTCGAGCTACCGCCGAGCGAGAGTGAAGATTCTGACAGTGGTGCTAGGTCTGGACGGGGTTCTAGTGGAATTAGTTGGCCGAACGAGGTAAATATCAGGTGGACAGCACTGAAAAGTTTTGCCTGTCGCAAGCAGGACGCATTATGTCTGTTCTTCACCTAGTGTGCGAGGTCGTAGTGACGTAGGTGTGGAAGGTACGGCGCTGGTCGGCCTCCACTGGGCCGTCTTCAACGGCGGCCATCCATTCTTGAATAGAAGGACTTGATTCCCGGGGCTGAGTCAGGGAACACCCAGAGGACATCGCGTCTCAGTCTCTAGAAGCCCGACATTCAGTGTGGCTCGGAGGGGGTGGGCGATCATTTCAGCATCCGCTCCCAGCGGCAGGGTTAGTGGGGTATGACTGGACTCTTGAGGTCCGTCCGCACTGTCGGCTATTGACGCCAGCAGGAGGGCCTTCGGCCTCGATCATTGGCGCCGCCGCCAGTGGCGTTCGCAGGGAGGAGCTTTTCTCTTCTTGGTAAAACTTTCTCTTTCTTGGAGTCAGAGCGTGACTGCCGCCCGGAAGCCCGCCCGGAAGTACGCCCGGGTGGCTGGGTGGCTGGGTGGCGGCAGGCACAGCCTGGCAGCCTGGCAGCAGGGCTTCTGAGGCAAGCTGCAGGCTAAACCTACGAGCGGGGGACTCCGAGTCGTCTCTTGATACGATTTGATTTGATTTGATTTTGTCGAAGTCGAAGATCAGCCAGCTAAGCTAAGCTGGTGTGTGTTTTGAAATGAAGTAAAATTTGAATGAATGAATTCAAATGCAAATGCAAGTGAAAAGGAAGGTTTTGAATTGAAAAGAGAGAAAAAGAAAGAAGAAAGAAAGTTTCAAAGGAACGAAGTCGGAGGGCGATCGCGAGCGACAGCAGATCGCGAACGAGGAGGAGCAGGACAGCAGCAAGAACAGCAGCAGCAGCAGCAAGCAAGCAGACGCAGGCAAGATGGCGGAGTACGCGAAGATGCCGTACAACATCGCCGACGACTCCCTGGCGGACTTCGGCCGCAAGGAGATCAACCTGGCCGAGGTCGAGATGCCGGGCCTCATGGCGTGCCGTGAGAAGTTCAAGGACCAGCCGCTCAAGGGCGCCCGCATCGCCGGCTCGCTCCACATGACCATCCAGACGGCCGTGCTCATCGAGACCCTCCACGCCCTCGGCGCCGACGTGCGCTGGTGCTCGTGCAACATCTTTTCGACCCAGGACCAGGCCGCCGCCGCCATCGCCGTCGCCGGCACCGCCGCCGTCTATGCCTGGAAGGGCGAGTCCCTCGAGGAGTACTGGGAGTGCTCGCTGGCCGCCCTCACCTGGCCCGAGGACGACGGCAAGGGCAACGGCCCGGACGTCATCGTCGACGACGGTGGTGACATCACCCTCCTCATCCACCAGGGTATCGAGGCCGAGAAGAAGTTCGCGGCCGACGGCACGCTCCCCGACCCGGAGAGCACCGACAACGCCGAGTTCAAGTGCGTGCTCAGCATCCTCAAGCGCGAGCTCGAGCGCGACCCCCGCCGCTGGCACAAGATCATCGACCGCATCGTCGGTGTCTCCGAGGAGACCACCACCGGCGTGCACCGCCTGTACCAGATGGAGAAGGAGGGCAAGCTCCTCTTCCCCGCCATCAACGTCAACGACTCGGTCACCAAGTCCAAGTTCGACAACCTCTACGGCTGCCAGCACTCGCTCCCGGACGGCATCATGCGCGCCACCGATGTCATGCTCTGCGGCAAGAAGGTCCTCATCTGCGGCTACGGAGACGTCGGCAAGGGCTGCGCTAAGGCCATGAAGTCTAACTCGGCCATCGTCTACGTGTCCGAGATCGACCCCATCTGCGCCCTTCAGGCGTGCATGGAGGGCCTCCAGGTCGTCGACCCCAACGACATCATTGGCGACATCGACATCCTCGTTACCGCCACCGGCAACAAGGGCGTCTGCACCTATGACATGATGTCCAAGATGAAGAACAACGCCATCGTCTGCAACATTGGCCACTTTGACAACGAGATCGAGTACGGCACGCTTCAGGCCAAGTGCAAGCGCGAGAACATCAAGCCCCAGGTTGACCGCTTCATCTTCGACGACGGCCACGGCATCATCATCCTCGCCGAGGGCCGCCTCGTCAACCTCGGCTGCGCCACCGGCCACCCCTCTTTTGTTATGTCCAACTCCTTCTCCAACCAGACTCTCGCCCAGGTCGAGCTCTGGACCGAGCGCGAGTCCGGCAAGTACAAGAAGTCCGTCTACGTGCTCCCCAAGAAGCTCGACGAGGAGGTCGCCCGCCTTCACCTCGAGAAGCTCGGCGCCAAGCTCGTCAAGCTCTCGCAGGAGCAGAAGGACTACCTCGGCATTGACCCGGACACCATGCCCTGCAAGCCGGAGACCTACCGCTACTAAAAAGCTGTGTTCCTCGGATGGGTCTGCATATCGTAGGAGCCTGCGAACGCTTTGCTCTTTATACCTCATAGGCCATACCCGCGCCGCTCTGCCTGTTGAATGAGCGGAGCCTGAAGGCTAGAGCGCCCGCGGGCGCTCTCCCTCCTCGGTTCCTTCTGTCTCATTTTCACCTCATTTTCTCATTTCTTTTCTGCTCCTCGTGATACGTCTTGGCCAAACGCACAGGCCCGGTGACACAGCCTGCTACGTGCTACAGTGATGAATCAGCCCACACGAACAGCGAGGCTCGGCGGACCTGGTTTCGATTTGCCCAACATGTTGGCTGCCACCACTCGGAAAACGTAGGCCCCCGGGCGCATTTGCTCGATGACCTTGCGCGTCGTCTTGGCAGGGACTACTGCGACCACATCCCACTCCACGGCGTCGAGATCCAGCGCACTTGCAGACGCTCGCGAGGAACTAGCGCTCGCCAGAGAAGCCGAGGATGAAGAAGACATGGTCGATGTGCGGCGCACCATCGACGAGGCGAGCACGGCCCCTTCCAGCCGATACGCCGTCAGCTTGCACCCGTTCGAGACGGCCTTGGGCCATTTCACCTCGACGGACCGCTTGCCGAGTGGCTGTGCCTCTGGAGCCTGCGTCACGGTCGGCACGCTCGCACAGAGCACTGACTCGCTCCACGCGCTAAACTCGGAAAGCCCGCTCGCATTGCGTGAAGCCACGCGGGCCTCGAGGAAGAACGGCAAGTCTTGCAGACCCGTGATGACGGTTCGGCCGGGGTTCGACCCGGACAGCTCGACTTGGCGCGAGAAGCGAACCTCTTCTTCATCCTCGTCTCGCTCGCTCTGCTGTGTCTTTCCCTCTTCGAAGTCGTCGTCTGCTTGCCGCAGCTCAATCAGATGCTGCTGGAGCGGGAGCGCCTTGCCTGACGAGCCCCGCGGTAGAGTCCATGAGACCTCGAGCGTCCCAAATTTACTGCAGCGCACGCGAGGAGGCTCTTGCACGGTGGCGGGCGGACTCTGGTCGCACTCGCCGAGCAGCAGCTCGCGGATTTCGCTGGATGCCGCGACCTCGAGCGGCGAGAATCCGTGCTCCGCGTCGGTTTCGCTCACGCGCGCCCCGCGCTTTAGCAAAAACCGGACCACCGCAGCGTGACCCTGTTGGCTCGCCAGAAACAACGGCGTGCACCCGGCGTCATTTTTGCTCTCCACCGATGCGCGGTGCCTCTGCACGAGAGCCTCCACGATCTCGAGGTGCCCGGCGTACGCGGCATAATGCAGTGCCGTGTACCCGCCGCCGAATTCGCTAAGATCTGGGGCGCGGGCCGCATCCGGGTCCATGGCGACAAACTCCTCGACAAGGTCACTGCGTCCTTGCCAGCACGCAGTGTAAATGTCGATCTCATTGCTACGGCGGCCAGCTGCCGCAAGCGCGGAGAGCTTCTCGCCCAAAACCTCGTCGACGCGGCCGCTCCACCAGGCCTCGAACTCGGCGGCCTCTATGGCACCGGACCCATCTGCGTCCAGCCGCCGCAGGGCGCTCTGAAGCTCGACCGGGTCCAGCCCAGCGCCGAGCTCTTCGCACAGTGCGCCAAGTTCGTCGGCCGAGATGCTGCCCGAGTTGTCCACGTCGTAGCGCTTGAAGGCCTCCGCCACCGCGACGCGGTCGGCCGTCACCGCCTCCGCCGGGTCCTCCATCATGGGCGTTGTGGTCCCTCAAGAAGACAGGTGGCCCGACTTCGCGAGGGCTTCGCGGCCTTCCGAATGCGTCCTGCTCGAACGACAGCCCGCCGCGGTCGCTCGCCGGGCCCGCGCTCCCAGCGCAGGTCGAAGTCCTGCCGCACGGCGTGGGACGCGCGTCCCACTGTTTTTGCGGCCTCATAGTCCGCATGGGACGTCAACTCGCGGGTCAACGGACAAACTCGTCGACGGAGCACGTACGTGCTCGGAGACGGGCTCGAGACCGCGTGTCAGAATCCGGCTCTTGGCTGCCATCGTCGAGCGGACTGCGCGCGAGGTGGTCGCAAGATGTCGGCAGGTCACCCGGGTACATACATAGATAATGCGCAGCGCAGCTGGCCTTCTGTATTGATTGGATCTTGACACGATCGATGGCTGCTGCAGCAGGCCAAAAAGAATGCAAGAATGGATTGGATCTGTGCGGTCAGCTCTGCAGCCACCGTGCCGGTGGACAGATGGGGGAAAAGGTGGGAAGCGTGACTGAGGAAAAATGAGCAAAGCCGACTTGTGAGCTGGCAAGGATTGCTAATCAACTTCCAGGTGGCGTCCAAGGCGTCCAGAATGGTCGGCGCGGAGGCTAGAGATGGTGGACTCTTTCGACTCAAAAACGGGGGCCAATACAACGCAAGTCCCGTCTTTGCGCGCCACATCGGCCTACGCAAGACTACATTTACGGACGATGCCTGCTCTTGCCATTTTTTATATGTGGAGACAGCGCAAGGCGCGATGAAAAGAGGTCGCACAGCTCGCTCAATGTTCCCGGTGATTGGCGAACGATATGTCGACTGCAAGATCCTCGCTCACTGAAAAAGGGATCGGTTTGCCGGTTGCAGTACGATGCCTTCGCGAGAAAATGGACCCACCTGGATTCGCCGCCGAGCGCCGTTCCACGCGTCCATTCGACGGTGCGCATTCTAGCACAAGAAGGAAGCAAGGCAAGACACCGCCGCTGCTTGCGCCCACCGCAGCGTAGCTTTGCTGCAGACCCCGAACCAGCCGAGGCAACGCGGCGGGCCGAGCGTCGCTCGAGCCGTCAGGCTTGCCCTCTCGAGTCTCTGGAAGGTGGTATCGAAGCATGGGGGGCGGCGTCTCTCTCCCGCAAGCTCCGCCGGAATTCGGGTCCGAGTACAAGGTGCCATTCAGCGCTGAAGACGCTCCGCATTATGTGTCCCTCGTCACCGAGGAGCGGCCGATCCGGTACGCTCCAAAGGGAAGTGCCTCCGAGGAAAAGACACCCGCGACCACGCTCGCGGCCATCGCGCGCGCGGTCATTAAACAGACTCAAGGGCGAAAGGATCTCATCGCTGTCCGCGTGGAACGGCCTTGCCCGCCGCTGGACCCGGTAACCAAAAAGGCGCCCCCGGCCATGGCCCCAGCTGACCTGACGACTTGGACCTACGCCGAGTACTTGACCATGGCCATGAATGTGGCAGGTGGTCTCGTGACCCTTGGTTTTCGTGAGCACGACACCGCATGCATCTATGGCTTTAACGCGCCCGAATGGAACATGGCTGCCCTCGCCGGCACTATGGCGCACGGCGCCTTCACCGGGATCTACCCCAGCGACACCGCGCAGCAGATTCAGTGGAAGACGAGCCTCACGAACGCATCGGTCGCCTTCGTCGACACGGGGGCGGCCGCGGCAACCTTCTTCAAGCTCGCGAACGAACTACCGTATCTCAAGTGTGTCGTCCACTGGGGTGACGATTTCGACAAGAACAGCAAGTCTTTTGTCCGTGACGACGGCTCAGAAATCAAGTTTATTTCCTGGAAGGATGCCGTCGAACTCGGCAGCGCGCCTGAAACTCAGGCCAAGGTGCAAGAGCGCATCGACGCCATCAAGCCCTCCGACTGTTGCGACCTCATCTTCACGAGCGGGACCACGGGCAGATCTAAAGCGGTCATGCTGAGCCACGACAACATTATCTTCAATTGCCGGGGCGTCAACGAAATGCTGACGCCCTACATTGGGGAAAAGGAAAAGCAACGCACGCTCTCCTACCTGCCGCTCTCGCACGTCGCCGGCGCCATCATCGATATTTTCTGCCCGCTCCTTGCCGTGCACGACTTCGGCGCGCTCGGGTTCACCTGGGAGACCACTGTGGCCCGTCCGTACGACCTCAAGGCTGGTTCGCTCAAGGACCGTCTCGTGCTGACACGGCCGACCCTCTTTCTCGGCGTGCCGCGAGTCTGGGAGAAGATTCACGAGCGCATGCTCGAGATCGGTAGCAAGGTGAAGGGCGCCAAGCGCAAGGTCGCGGATTGGGCCAAGGGCAAGGCGCTCACCCGCGCGGAGCACGCCCAGGTAGGCGGGAATGGTAAGGTGCCCGTGGGATTCGGCGCCGCCGCAGGCCTTCTCGGCAAGATCAAGGTGGCCCTGGGGCTCGACTGCTGCCGCATCGGCTTCTCGGGCGCTGCGCCCCTGAAGATGGCCACCTTGCGGTACTTCGCCTCCATCAACATCAACATCAACGAGCTCTACGGCATGTCCGAGTGCACCGGGACCACGACCATGAGCACGCCGTCCACCCACGTTTGGGGCAGCGTGGGCTTTGCGCTGCCCGGCGTTGAGGTGAAGATCTTCAAGCCTTCTGAGGGCGCCGATCCGCAATCCGAGGGTGCGCTCTCGGAGTGCCCTCGCACGGGTGACCTCTTTCGCCCCAAGCCCGACGAGGAGGGCGAGATTTGCTTTCGTGGCAGGCACATCATGCTCGGCTACATGGCGAACCCAGCGCTCGGCGAGGATCACGTGCGGGAGATCAGGCTAAAGAACGCCGAGACCATCGACAAGCACGGCTGGCTGCACTCCGGCGACAAAGGGTGCATCGATAAGGACGGGATGGTGCGTGTCACGGGCCGCTACAAGGAGCTCATTATTGGCGCCGGTGGTGAAAACATTGCGCCCGTGCCCATTGAGGACGCCATCCTCGAAGCCTGCAAGGCGATTTCCAACGTTATCATGATCGGGGATAAGCGCAAGTTCAACGTGGCGCTTGTCACCCTCAAGGCCGAGGGCGCAACCGGGGAGCTGCCGGGGGGCGACGATCTGGCCGATTCCGCGCTCGGCATCGTGGACGGTGTCACCAAGGTCAGCCAGGCCTTGGCCAGCCAGGAGTTCGCCGACCACATTCTTCGCGCCATTGCCGCGGTCAACAAGAACGGCGACGTCGTGCCTTCGAACGCGGCCAAGATTCAGAAGTTCACGATTCTCCCACGAGACTTTTCCATTTCAACCGGCGAACTCACCGCCACGCTCAAGCTCAAGCGCAGCGTCGTCGAAGACATGTACAGTACGGCCATCAATGCTCTCTACGCGTCGAGCGAAACTTATGTTCGATTCCAGGCCCCAGAGCTTGCTTAAAAAGTAAGCAAATCCACAGCAAAACCAGTATCAGCAGCAGCAGCAGCAGCAGCGTGAGTCCAGTTTGGCTTACTAGCACGACTGGGATCTGGCCGGCTCGAGCATGCCAAATGTTCGGGTATGAATTGCTCTTCAACACAAGCGCACTCCAAGCCTTGGGGAGGTCCGCAACATGAACATACATGTTCACGACGCTGAGCTCTCGTCAATCCACACGGATTGACCACGGCAATTCGCGAACCTCAACGACGGCATCGGCAGAAGGCTTCCTGCAAATCTTCGTCCGCATTAAACCGTTTGTTGCCGCCACGACATGCCATGGACTCATCTAAACTTCCCGCCGCCTCCAGCGCCAATTCTCCTGTCGCCGGCAGCGCTGCGCTGTCGCAGAGCCTTCGCGCGACGAGGTCTCCTTCCGGGGGCCAATGTCGCGGCGGCCAATCCGCGCCTTGTGCCGGATGCCGGAGTCCCGAGTAAAGTCTCCTCGAGGAATTTCGCTGGAGCCGCCGTGCTTCTGCTGCTGCTGCTGTTGCTTCTACTGCTGCTTCCGCTGCTGCTGTCGTCGTCGCCGTCGCCGTCGTCGTCGTCGTCGTCGTCGTCGTCGTTGTTGGCGTAGAAGGGCCGGCCGCAGAACGCTTCGGCGACAGGACCCTCGCGACGCCGGCCATGGACCCCGCCGCACTGGTCCCGGTGCTGCAGGCTTCGCTGGCGCAGGACGCCGCCGTAAGTTAGCCCCCCCCCCCGCGCGCTGCGGGCTCGGCCCGGGCCGGCCATGGCCACGGACATGGGCGGCATGGACGTGGCCATGGCGCCCACGGCCGCGCCCGCGGCGACGGCCACAGACAGACGGGCAGCCAGGCGGACACGGAGACTGACCGACACGCGGCCGCGCGCACGCCCCGGTTGATCGGGTGCCGCAGACGCGCAAGGCCGGAGAGGCCGAGCTGGAGCGGCTGCAGAGCTCGGGCGGATTTCTGGTGGCCCTCCTGGCCGTGGCCAAGAGCGGCCCGGAGCTGGCCGAGCCGCTGCGAGTCCTCGCGGCGGTGGTCCTCAAGAACACGCTGCGCAAGCACTGGGCCCGCAAGGACGCCTTCTCCGAAAATGACCGCGCAGAACTTCGGTCCCGGCTCTTGCAGAGCCTGGCGGAGCCGCGCCAGCAAATTGCGTCACATCTCAACATCGGACTCGGATGCGTGGCCCGCGCGGAGTGGCCCCGCGCATGGGGCGACCTCTTCCCAGCGCTCTCTGCGTATATTGACGGGCAGAGCCTGCTCAGGACGCGGCGCGGCCTGCAGGCAACCCTCGTGGTTCTCAAAGAGCTCAACACAAAGAGGATGCCGGCCGATAAGCAGCGGTTCCGCGAGCTCTGCGCGCAGCTCATCGACGGCGTGCACTCGCTCTGGGCCCAGCAGCTGACCCAGATGCTCTCGGACGGCGCGAATCAGGACACGCTCGAGCGCAGGGAACGCGGCGAGGTGGTCCTCGCTGCCAGCAAGATCCTTCACGTGCTGGTTGCATACGGCTATTCCGAGGAATCCTTTGCATCCGGCCCGCAGCCCCGCAAGCTCCTGCAAGAGCTCTGCGCCTCTCCCGTCGAGGCCAGGCTTCTCGAGCTCTGCCAGGCGGCCGGCGCGTCGCAGCGCGATAACGTCCTCGACGGTCAGGCACGGCCCCTGGTGCAGTCTTCCACCAAGACGCTGCGCGCACTGCTGCGGCTCGTGAATGACGCGCAAGAGAAGAAAAAGCTCGGATTCGTTGCTTACCTGCAGCCCTTTTTGGAAAAGTGCTATCAGAACAGCATCGCCTTCATGCAGAGCGTACCGTGCCTCATGAGCGGGCAGCACGGACTCTTTGACGAGAAACTCGCCGTGCTTTGCGCGAGCTTTCTCTCCAATGTGCTCAGCTCCTCAGAGTACAAGTTGTCCGACAGTAGTGAGGAGCCGCGGGGCGCGGGCAAGCTCATCACTGCCCAGGGCGACGTCGACGGCGCTGGCTCCCTGGAAACCGCGCGCGCGGCGCATACGATCCTCAATCAGTTTTGGTCGCCCGAGAGGGTTCGCGAGGCCGTGCGCGGCATCGTCCTGCGGGCCATGATTCTCAGCGAAGAGGACATGGAGGAGTGGGAGACCAGCCCAGAAGAATTTGCCCTGCGCGAGGAGGAGCAGAGTGCAGCGCGCGCCTTTCGGCCCGCGTGCGAGAACCTTTTGCTCGAGCTCGCCGATGCCTACACGGAGCCAACGTGCGCCACCCTGCTGGACCTGCTCAAGGAGAGCGAGGCGAGCGACGTGGACCCTGGGCCAAAGGTCACCGAGGCCGCGGCTATTCGTGAAGCCGTCTATGGCGCCATTGGCATCTGCGCCTTCTACCTACATGAAAAGCTTCCGTTTCGCAAGTGGCTGAATCGCAGTCTCTTCCCACTGCTCGGCGAAACCCGCGAGGGCCGTAGTGTCGAAGTGCTCCGCAGCAGGGTGCTCTGGCTTCTCGGCTGCATTCCTCCCGAGGCGTACGAGGACCAGCAGGGCGCCCTTTTTGAGTTTCTTCTCTCCCTGGCCGAGAGCGACCGGACTGACCTCGTGGTCCGCATCCAGGCGATGCGGGCGGTCCAGCGCCTGCTCGAGTCGTGGTGCTTCAGCCCGAGTCTTTTTGAGCCCTATCAGACGCGCGCCATCCGCGCCGCAATGCAGCTGAGCGGTCAGTGCGAGCTCAGCTCGACGCACATTGGCATAATCTCGACTGTAAGCGTCCTGGTGACCCGCGTCGAGGAGGGCATTCTGCGGAGCCTTCCGGACCTCCTGCAGCCTATCTCCTCGTTGTGGGCTCGCCATGACGGCGCCGACTGGAGTCTGTGGAAAATTGCCGTGCTGCGCCTGCTCGAGAACGTGGCCGAAAAGATCGGCGAGGCCGAGCAGCTTGACGCAGAGCGCAAGGTAAACATTATACTTGAGCTCCAAGGACTCCTGCTGCCGCTGGTCGCCGTCTGCACAGACACGCAAAATGCTGATTTCGTTTACCTCGGTGAGCCCGCCGTGGATCTCTGGGCGGCCATCGCCAAGGCCACCGCACGGTACACGGCCGACATGCACGCGCTCACGCGCCGGCTGCCGGCTTTACTCGCTACGCTCGGGACCGATGTGGCATTCTTCAACCGCATCCTCGACATTTTCGAGGCCCACCTCCTTGCCGCGGCGAGCGAGATCGTGCGTGACTTTGGCAGCGACGCGCTTCTCCCGCTCTTTGACGCGTACGTGGCGCGGGGCGTGCTCAAGGAACAGCAAGAGGTGCGCCTCCTTCGCTCGCTCGAAATTTTGCTTCGCAGTCGCTGCCCCGAGGTCCCTACGATCTTGGCGCCCGTCCTCCAGCGCATCGGCGTCCTTGTGCTCGAGGCAGGGCGCGGGTCGCACGGAATAGATCAGCAGCTCCACGTCATGTACCTGAGCATAATGGCGCGTCTCGTGTTCGAGTTCGGCATGCAAGGCGTGCAGTCCGCGGCGAATGGTCTCCCCGTGCTGCAACTCGTCGACGCATGGCTGGCCCACTACAAGGACATTGGCGGCGCCGCTTTTGGCGTCTGGCGCCGCAAGCTCTGGGCGCTGGTTCTCTGCTCGCAGCTAAGCGAGTCGCTGGCGCGGCGGCCGTGGTCTCCGGCGGACCAGGCCACTTTCCAAGCGGACCAAGAGCGCTTTACGGCTGTGCTCCACGTGTGGGCCGACATCCGCGCCGACCTTGCCACCGAAAAGCAGAAAGAATCCGCAGCCAAGCGCGCGATCGAGGCTCTCGGCGCCGGCAAACCGCAGGACGGCTCGCCGCTATCGCACTTTCACCAGCGCAAGGGGCAGACCTTTTGGGCGGACCGCGTTGTCTCGCTCGAACTCGACGAAGTACTCAGGGGCTCCTTGAGGGAATGCTCGAATCTCATGCCACAACAGGTCCTGCAGCCCCTTGTGCGAGCAGACCCCGTGGTGGCGTCCCTCTTTTGACGGCGTCACCATGCCCGTACGCCCCTGTGAACAGCGGCACGTCCGAGTCTGGCGGCTTACGCGAGAGATTTACCGACACCCGCGACGCAATGGTGCAGCTCCAGCGGCCGCGGTTCACACTCGAGCGTCACGGTGGCACGTCCGCGTTTGGCGGCGCGAAGTCGCAATTTAGCAGAGCAATTGCGCTGGCAAAGCCGTGCTTCCCATCATCGCGCTCGGAGGGCGGGCCCACAAACTGGTCAATTACGACGCCATTGCGAATACAAACAAATGTGGGAACGGTTAGGACGCGAAACTCGCGCGCGAGAGTCTCGCATTCGTTGATGTCAATGCGCGCAAATTTGACGGTCGCCTCGTCGTCGCCCTCGCCTCCCGCGCTGGCAAGATCTTCAAGCGCTACCGCGAGACGCTCGCACTCGACTGCCCACTCTGCAAAAAAGTGAACAATGAGCCGCTCGTGCACGGTTTTTAGCGTGTCGAATTCAATAAGCGTCGTGATGCGCCGTACGCGCTTGGTGAGCTTCTCGAGCGCGGACCGCACGGCGCGCATATCGTCGCCCTCGATGTGGTCCACGCGCCCGTCGTTCTTGAAAAACATAAAGCTCGGCACCGTGTTCACCTGATACTTTTCGCGCACGTCTTCATCGCAGGCGACCATATCCACGCGCACGAGCTTGACATCGCTGTACTGCTTGTCGGTGGCGAGCTTCTCGAGGCCCGGCGCGAGCTTGTGGCACGTCCCGGAGTCCTCGAAAAAGTAGACGCCTAGCAACGGCTCGCTCTTGCGCAACGTCTTGAGCTCCTCCACGCTCGCCACCTTCTCGATGACGCTGTGCGCCTCCATGGCCGCAGCCGCGCAGCACGCTCGCGCGCCCCGCGATTTTCGTGGCGGCCGCGGCGGTGCTCAAGCGTCGTCGCGGGCGATCGGGTCGATCGGGCTCTGGTTGGCGCTGCGGGCGAGTGTGGGACGCGCGCTTCGCCCCTTGCCCCCTGCGAGCCGTTGCAGACCATTTTGGGGCGCGCGGCGGCCACCCGCACGCGGCCCGCGACGGCCGCTGGGCTCGCACGAAGGCCGGCTCTAGCACGGGACCCGAAGACTCCGGCAGTGCGTCGTGAACGTGTGAAAGCGAGCCGGGCCTGCAGGTCACGCAAAATGTTGGGGCATGCCAGCAGGCGGCGAGCGTCTCGACCGCCGACGCGCAGGACGATTTTCCAGCTCCGCGCCTCGCGTCCTGCACTGCACGCGCCGCGCGCCTATTCTTGCGCATGCTCTTGGTGCCCCTCAGCGCACCCGAGGTCCGTGCCCGGCTCGCAAAGTGGCCTAACGGGTCGGAGGATTAGGCCTCTTTAGGATCGCGATTTTCGTGAGCGAGACGAACCGAGAGAGCGGGACCGCGTTGAAGGCGACGCGAAATCCGCGACCGGGCTCGGAAGAGGCGCGAACGTACGTACGTACGCTCGTGTGCTCGTGATAAGCGATCTCCGAATTTTGCAAAAGCGAAAGCGAAAGGGCTCACCGTGAGAATGCGGCGCGAGCTGCGCGTTTATGGTGGGCAAGGTCACCGGTACGTACCGGTCATGGCGGTCGTACGAAGCAAGAACTGCTTGCCGCCTGGGACAGCAGCCACGGCGATCGAATTTAGTCTTTGTCGATCGGGCAGACATCAATCAACACGAAAAGCAATTCCAAGTGTCCGGGATCGTTCGGGTCAAGATCGCAGACGACCCTACTCCGCCGCGACAAGCGAAGCTTTGGCCCCAGTTCTGCGCAAAGAGGTCCGTAGGAAGGTCAAAAAAAAGAGGAGGGTGCGAGTATCGAATTCGGGGCTGACGGTCGAGGGCCCCGCGCATAACAGAGGTCCGGGTTAGAGACTTATTAGCGCGAGACCCTCAAGGGGGTTCGTCCAAATGTTAGGTCCTGTGGAGAAGACTTGGGTGTAGCTCTCATGGGGTATGCTAGCACTGATGCGCTAGCGTTGAGCTGAGTCTTTACGCCTGCCCCGGCGGCTCGTGATCATGAGTCGGGGGGCAGCCTATTTATACCTCGGGCTTGCACCACGTTCGAGAACGCTCTACCAAGACTCGGGCTCGCGCTGGAGTGAATCGGCGGCACTACTCACCGTGGCGACAAGACTGCGGGTGCCAATCTCTCGAATGCGGGAATTGACGCCGTAGGCGAGAAGAAGCTGCCAAGAAGAGCAACGACAAGACCTCTGAGGGAGTCCTCTACGCGCGACCTCGTGCCTCGAACCAGAGCCAAGTTGAAGGAGCGTCGCTTTTCTGTCGCTGCCGCCGTAGACAGTGAGTCTGCGAGAGGTTTTCCCGCTCTCGGCGCTGCGGCAAGTGCGGCGGCAATGCGGGGATCATCGCAAGACCGCTGGAGATTATGTTATCGGGCTACTTATTTGGAGAGCGAAAAGGTCTGCGAGAGACCGGCCATGGCGCCCGAGAGGATGCGCACGGAGACCGGGGCGTCCTTGGGGTCGCAAACGAAGCGCATACTCACGGGCCGTTGCGGTACGCCGATTAGGTGCTTCGAGTGCAGCACGCGGCCGTTGTCGCCGCAGATGAGGACCCACCATGAGTGCTTCTTAATCTTGACGAGCGAGGCCGCGCGCGGAAGGTCGGGTTTGGCGGCGCCCTTGTTGGTGGCCTCGAGGACGACGTGGAGCATGCTGCCATTGTCCTCCAGCTTGCCGTTGACGTCAAAGACCGGGATCGACTTCAACGCCGCCTTGGCCGATTTGGGGAGCCTCGCGGCGTCTGATCCGTCGCGCGCGGCGACCCGCAGGAGATCATCCGAAACCTCGTCGCCTTCCTGCGGAATTTTGGTGGCGAGCTCTTCGGCGAGCCCGCGCTTGACCCCGGGAAGATGCAGAAAGGCAGAGTCTGTGAGCCAGCGACCCTGCGTGGTGCTCTGCGAGACCTGCGCTGCCGCGAGAACCACGGCGAGATCGCCGTGGTCCGCCGCGATCTCGATCAGCGCCGAGACCACGCGGGCCGACTGGTCGAAGACGGAGCGCAGGTCGCCGACATAGTCCTTGATAGGCATGGGCACGCCCTTGCAGTGAGCCTGCAAGAGCAGGAATGCTTTGCAGTGAGGATCCTCGGCGCTCCAGACCCCAAAGGGGTCCCAGGGCAGAGCTTCGCTAAAGTCGCGGTTTAAGAGGTCCTCGTTGTGCCGCACAGGGACCTCGGCGAACTCGTGAGCGCTCGTGACCGTCTCAAAGACCTTGCGGACGAGTCGCGCCCTCTCTTTGGGGTCTGAACCCCCGCCCGGCGCCCCGCGTTTGCGCCGCTCGTCCACAAAGCCAGAAAATAGCTCGACGGTGCGGTAGTCGAGGTAGTAGAAGGCGGCAATCTTGCCACCCCGGGTCGGGGCGATGCGGATATTGGACAAGTTCTTGTCGAGGACCTCCTTGTCGGTCTTGGCTGTGACCGAGGTCTCGTTATTCCACGTGCCGCGCTGGCCGCCTCCACCAAGCGCGAGACCCTTGCGCTCTTCAAGGCGAATGCAGCCGGCGCGCCGGAGATCAGACAGGATCTGCCGGACGAGGCGGATCAAAAACACCGCCACGGCGTCGGTGTCGGCGCTGTCGAGGCCGTAATACGAGGGGTTTGCCGGGAGGCGGCGGAAAAAGTAGGTCCACGAGAGGTAGTCGAGCGCCTCGCGCTCGCTCGTGATTGAGCCGGCAGCAATCTCGGCGTTGAGGTGATTGTGCAAGAACTCGGGAAGGTGGCTCTCCACAGGAAAGGGCTCGTAGAGGAACTTTTTGTAAAAGTCCTTGAGCGACTCCTCGACAAAGATCATAGCCACGCCCTCTTTATCGAACTGCGGGCGACCCGCGCGTCCCATCATCTGCAGAACGTCCGTAACCGGGAACGGCTGGTAACGCTTCGTCTTGGCGTCATAGTACTCCGTGCCCTTGATGACGACGAGGTGCGCGGGAAAGTTCACCCCCCAGGCGAGCGTCGACGTGCAGACGAGAATCTGGATTTTGCCGTTCACAAAGAGCTCCTCGACGATCTCGCGGTTGCGCGCCGAGAGACCGGCGTGATGGATCCCGATGCCGAACGCCAGAGTGTGCCGCAGGGTCTCATCATCGATTCCGGACTGTATGATGGCGTCCATGTCCTGCGCATCCATGTGCAGGAATCGGCGCGGATTATCTGACGACGCGCAGAGCGAAATGAGGTCCATGGAGGTGATGCGCGTCTGCCGACGTGAAGCGACAAAGATGAGCACCGGTTTGCTCGGGGAGTGCGTGAGAATCGCCTGGTAAGCCGGCTTGGTCATGGTCGCCATGCGCGGGCAGTAGTGCTTGCCGGGGAAGCCGTGAATGTGGGCTTCGAGCGGAACCGGGCGCACCGCAGGTCTGAAATTGTAGAGACCGACTTCATTCCGAATGCCCAGCCAGCTCGCCAGGTCGTGTGCGTTGGCGAGTGCCGTGCTCAGGCCTACAATGCGCACCGGGTGGCCCGTGGTCTCGGCAATGTAGCGCATGCGCGTGACGATAACCTCGAGCACGGCGCCGCGCTCCTCGCCGAGCAAATGAATCTCATCAATGATGACCAAACGGACCTCCTTGACGTATGAGCGGTCTTGCCACATGCGTGAAGCACCATCCCATTTTTCTGGCGTGGTGATGAGAACATCGGCGCGCCGGAGCACGCCCGGGTCCGGAGTCACGTCTCCGGTGAACTCGACAACCTGCTTGCCGAGCTGCTTGCCAATGGTCTGCTGCCACTCCTTGGAGCGCTCCGCCACGAGAGCCTTGAGCGGGGCAATGTAGACTACCTTTTGCTTTGGGTACTGCTTGAAGACACGGAGTAGCGCGAGCTCGGAAGAGATGGTCTTGCCCGAGCCGGTCGGCGCGCCCAGCAGCACATTCTCGTCCGTGTGGTACATGACGTGGAAAATCTGCGTCTGGATTGGGTTGAAGTGCGAGAACTTGCGCGCGTACATGCGCTCGAATTCCATGTCGTGCAGCGCAGACCGAGGCAAGGGCGCAAGCGCCAGCAAATCAGTGTGCTGCTTTACCTTGGCTGGCAGCACGAGCTTGTCTAGGGTGAGAGGGACCACGGCCTCGCTGCCAAACCACGTGTCGCTGAAGATGCGCAGATAATACTGCGGGGGAAGCGGCTCGAAGATGGGGATGGTAAACTCGCGTCGCGTAGAGCTGGAGTTCTGAAGCGCCAGCGCGGCCAGCGCAGGGTGCATCTTGGGCCCGCCTTCGGGCCCGGTGCCCTCTCCGTCTGCAGCCTCGCCGTTCTCGTCCTGGTGGGCAAGGCGACGCGCGGCCTTCCAGTCTGCCTTGCGTAGCGTAAAGCGCTCGGCGTGGTAGATCCATTCCGAGTTCTGGTCGTCGACCCAGAACCAGAACGACTGCGCCCCACCGTGGACCCGATCGTTCCAGTCAAAGTCGGGAAAGATGTCGAGAGACACGCGCAGGATTGTGCGCGTGAGCGGCTGCAGATGTGCGTCGACCTGGAGGTACGGAACGTGGCGCGAGACGCGCAAGATCTTCTGGCCGAGCTGCTGGTGGCGCAGCATGGCGTTGATCTCTCCGCCGTCCATCTCGACAAGATTCTCGAGGCTGCAGGAGTCGCCGCGGTCCTCGAGCTTTTTCACCATCTCTGCGGCAAAGAATTGCGGGACGAACTGACGCAACGGGTGCGCATAGGGCGGCCACCAGCAGCGCTTGTCGAGCGCTGTGCAGATGGCGAGCATCTTCTCGGACATGTCGGACCAGCGCTTCTTGAGCACGATCTCAAAGACCGCGCGCGCAATGCGGCCCATGTTCTGGGAAATGTAGCTCATGTCGGACGAGAGCGTGAAGTTGCGCACAAAGGACCGGGTGATGTAGGTTTGGAGAAGGATGCAGGCCTTGCCGCGCGGTGAGTCCGCGGGCGAAAGCACATCGACGGCGCAGGCTGACTTGCGCAGTTTGCCGAGCTCCGAGATTTCCTCTTCGCGCACCTTGAGGTTGTCGAACTCGGAGGCGTGGCAGAGCAGGTCGAAGACCTGAGCGTCCGTCAGGCCAGGGCGCAGCTTGGTGTTGAACTCTTCGATGGTGCCGTGACCGATGTAAAAATGAGATGCCACCCGGCCCAGGTCGGTCACGCCAAAAGGCGCCTGCAGGTCGGGCAAAGCGGCGCGCCCCATGGCGACGGCGGTGCGGGGTCCGAGCGCGAAGCGGGACATCTTGGCGCGGTCAAGCTCGCGGGCCGCGGACACGATGAGCTCCGCGCGTCGACGCATCAGCGTGGGGTCCTCTTGCAGCTCCTTGTGGGTGATCCCGTAGCGGACCGGGTTCCGCATCATGCGAATGTGTAAAAAGGTGTACGAGAGCCACTCGGCGGCCTCCTCGAGATTGGTGACCGTCCCCGAGACCACCTCGGCGTTAAGCGCGTCGGGGAGGTGCTTGTCTAACTGAGATTCGAGCGGAAGCGCGTGGTTAAGCATGCTCAAGTAGCGATTAAGCTGATCCTTTTCAGTGATGAGGACAGCTTCACCGCGCGTGTCGTACTGGGGTCTTCCGGCGCGTCCAAAGCACTGGAAGACATCCTGCATATTGAGCTCAACAAGGCCTCCCTTCTCGGCGACGTAGATTTGAGTGCCCTTGATGATAACGGTGTGCACGGGCAAGTTGACACCCCAGGCCAGGGTGGCGGTACAGCAGAGCACCGAAATGGCCTGCTTTGCAAACATCTTCTCCGTCAGCGAGCGATCCGAGCGCAGCATGCCGGCGTGGTGGACACCAATGCCCGACTGGAAGAGCTCGCGGACCTCGCCGCTCTTGGACTTGGCGACGTCTTTCTCGAAAATTTTCCTGCTCTTGGGGTTGATGACGTGATCGGGAGACTCGAAGACGTGCGTATTCGTTTTTTGCGCGGCCTCCAGGAGCGCGCGCGCCGTCTTGCCCGTGTCCTTTCGCGAGTGCACAAAGATCATGACCTGATGTCCGCGGCGGATGGAGTCGACCGCCTTTTCGAAGGCAATGTCGTTGTACATGGCGAGCTTCTTCTGCACGTTCTTCTCGATGACGCCAATGAACGTCTGATCCAGCGGCACCGGGCGGTACGCGTTGTCGAAAAAGAAGAGGCCGTTGTTCGGGTCGACGCGCAAGAACTCGGCCGCGTCGCGGTAGTTGGGCAGGGTGGCGCTAAGGCCGACGATGCGCACCATGCGCTGTTTCTGCTCTACGAGGCGAAGGGTGCGGGCCACGAGCGATTCGATTACAGGGCCGCGATCTTCACCGATGAGGTGAACCTCGTCAATGATGAGAAGGCCCACGGCCTCGACAAGCGTGCCGTCGCCGGACTTGCGCGTGATGACATCCCACTTTTCCGGCGTGGTGACGATGATCTGCGTCTTTTCAATCTCAGTGCGAGAGAGCTGCATGTCCCCAGTGAGCTCGCGGACCTTGATGCCCAAAGGCTTGAGTCGCTCGCCAAATTTTTCCACGACCTCCTGTGCCAGCGCTTTCATGGGCGCCACGTAGATAATCTTGACCGCGTGGATGTCTTCCGCGTGCTGCTCGATCTCGCGCACGACCGTAGTCATGGCGACATTGGTCTTGCCTGCGCCCGTGGGCGCGCACACGAGCAGGTTATGATTGGTGTGGTACGCCATGGTGAACACAGCGGACTGTAGGCGGTTCAGCGAGGGAATGCCCTCGAAAGCGATTTGGGCCAGACTGCCAAAGGCTGAGATGGGCACGCGAGCGTCTTCGTCAGGCCGGAACTTTTTCTTGGCCGCCGGCACCTCGACTTGGACGTAGCGGCCCTTGGCCTCATCACCCTCGGCATCGGCGCCGGGACCCGTGATGCGCTCCATTGTCATGTGCTCTTCGCGTGTTCCCGCAGGGCGCGAGCCAGACTGAAAGACGGGCAGAGCGACTTTGCGCGCGTTCTTCTCGGCCGGGTCGCTGGCGTCCATGCGTACAGTAACGTTGTTGCGACCGCCCGCACCTGTTCCCCGAGACGCCGGAGCAAAGGCCGGCATCACGAAACCCGCGTCCTGCTGGGCTTGCTGCTGCGCCGGCTGCCTCTTCGCAGACGACCCCCCGCTGGTCGGCGCGCTGCTGTCCCCGATTGCGAGCACCGACCGTTTGGCGAGCAGAGAGGCAATGAGCTCAAAGGTGCCGTCGCTCATTCCGAGCAAGTCGAATAGCTGGCCTTGCAGCTCGTCATCCGATGCCGGGCTCGACAGGAGCGCACGAATCGAGGCGGCCAGGTCGGCGCCGTTCATGGCGTTGCCCTGGTCGAGCTTTGACACGTGCAGCATGCATTGCTCCTCGAGCCAGCGCACCGGGTTCTCACCCTGCGCGAGACTGTTGGTATCTGGGCCAGAGGCTTGCCCGCTGTCGGCCTGGGCGCCTTGGCCGCTCTCCCTTGCATCCGGGTCAGGGCCATCGGCTAGAGAGTCGGCGTCGTCGGGCGCGGGGCCTTTGCCGGACGACACTCTATACGGCTCTGGCATGAGTCCAGGTGTCTCGCCATCCTCGTCGTGGCCCGGGTTGGCCCAGGCGCGAATCTCTGCGGCGAGCGCTCGCGCCTCGACGACATCGCTCTTCTTGATATTCGGGCTCCCGAGTTTGACCTCGATGTCGAGCCTTTTCAGGCCGGCGTCGGAGTTGAATCCCACGTAGAGATCGTGCGCGATGGCCTCGAGTCGGTCGCCCACGGCCTGCTCCTCGTCGGCGGCGAATCCCGCGCAGAGCTCCATGAATTTCGTGAACTTCTTGCGCATCGCCGGGTCCTTCTTCTTGCCTCGCTGGAGGTCCTGCCACGAGAGCTTGCCTGCGCGCTGGCCGTTGGCCTCGCGGCCCGCCAGGCGCGCCACGGCCGCCTTGAGCCTCGGCCTTCTCCGCAGCACGAGCTCGGACTGCGAGAGCCTCTCGTCGCGGCCATGCTCGCCATGGCCATCTCCAGCATCATCGGCCGCGGCCCCTGCTCCGCGCCGCGCCGCGGCCTCCCGCGCGCGCAGGAAGCACGTGAGCCGCGGCGCGCGCTGGTCGTCCAGGCTCACGTCCATCGCGGGGCGGCGGCGGCGGCGGCGGCGAGGGCTGTTGATGAGATTTGAAGTCGATCGATCGATCGATCTATGAAGGTCTCGCGAAAGAACGCCCACCGAACGCGCTGCGGGGCGCGCCAACTATTAAAATTTATCTTGTTTTATTACCAGGGCGCACGCGCATGTGCGCGCAATGCTTCCCATGGACATCCATCCCGCGACCATCCCGTGCCACCCGTGGCGCCGAGGAAGGATCGCGCCAATCGTGCCCCAGGAACCCAGGCCCCGTGGCACGTGCGACGATCGATACCCCGGAATTCGTGAACCGACCGCCGCCCGCGCCGCCTCGCGCACGAAGACGCTCTGCAGGTTAGGGGGCATCATCGCCACCGCGACTATCATCGTGGCCGCCGCGACCGTCGTCAGAGCTCACCGCCCCGAGATTTGTTGCGCGCGACGCCTTCGCGGTCCTGCCTAGCATTTGGGAAATGCGCAGTGCCTTTTGCAGGCGCACAGAAAATGCTCACGGGATGCGCTGTGGGACGGTCAAGATGCCCGCTGATTTGCCGCCAGGCTCACGCGCAGAGGACACGCCCGGCGACTTGCAAAGAATTCTCCGGCCCAAGGCGGACTCCAACTAGGAATTCTATACATACGAAAAGAGCCCGAGATGGCAGCGAGGTGGCAGTTTCGCAACGTTTGATTCTTTGCAGAGAAGGAAGCCACTCCGCTATCATGTCTCATCCTCAGAGCTAGTAGCTAGCTTGCAAGTATGACTTTGGCACCACGAAATCGTCAACCAGCTCAAGCGACTTTGCCTTCTGCAATAATATGAAACATCTTAGCGCAAGGCGCCCGAGTCCGCGCCGAGGTCGTCGGCGACGACGTCGTTGCAGGAATAGTACGGCTCCAGCGCCACGTCGTCGAGAGCGAGCCAGTAGCGCTGCAGAACGAGGCCCGAGAGGATGGCGGCAAGACTGGCGGGGAGGTCCTTGTAGATTCGTTTGACGGCAGCCCGGGCGATGAAGACCGCGCCGACCGCCCCGGGGGTGATGGACAGCGAAGTGAGAATGAGGGGCATCATCATGCCCGCGGCCGTGGTCACATTGAGGGTGTTGCCCTCCTGGCGCATCTTGGTGCGAACAGTGTCCTGAAACTCTTGCTCGTAAAGGTGGTTCTGGGAGCCCCACTGCGCGTTCCAGGAGGCGCACAGGCCGCGGCCTCCCTTGTCGTCAGTTGTCGAAGCGCTCGCGTTCTCCTCTGCGAGTCCCGCTTGTGCGCTCGCGTCGCCTTCCGCAGCTGACTGTGCCGAGTGAAACGCCACGGGCAGCGCCGCGCGCCTGTATGCGCTGAGTACGGCAATGGCAATGTGCGTTTCGTCCGCAAAGCCATGTTTGCGAAGCAATTGGGCCTTGGCCGAGAGCTCGGGCGAGTTCGCGACGATGTCAACAGCCACCTTCCGGAAGTCCTCTCGCGACATCTCATTCGCCGGAACACAAGCAGGCGCTGATGACGACGCGGAGGCCTCGGCGCCGACCTGGGCCGTCTCATTTCCCTCCTCGGTGACCTCACTACCTGGATCAGCGTCGTCGCAAGAGCATGCCGGAATGTGAAAGACGCCTTCGGGAAAGATGGCGTCAGCGCGCGCCGTAAAGAACTGGCGCGCGAACAGGTTCTCGAGGCTGGCAGGGCTGGCGCCCAGCATCTCATCCTGACTCAGGCCCTTGGAAACGGACTTGTCGACCTTGGCGTCCTTGAGCTCTTGCAGAAGCTCTCCGTCCATGCGCTCCTTCTGCAGCACGCGCAGAATCCCGGCCCGGCGCGTGGACATGAGCACAAAGAGAACGCGGTGCAAGAGCTGGTACCAGTCGAGGTCGCGCGATAGCGGATTGGCCTTTTCGCGAAAGGTGTGGCGTGCTCGCGCCACGACGCCGTTGCGCTTATGTGTGAGGACCTCGAAGGCCTCCCAGTGAGGGTCTCCAAAGCGAGCGCCACGCACGATATTAATATTGAGCGAGAGCGCCCAGCCGGCGCGCCGACCTGGGTGCATCGAAACGAGCAGTAGGAAGGGCCGGATGAGCCCAAGGGAGCGCGCCTTGGCCTTGTACACGGACTCGCGCGCCATCTCGCAAACCCCCATGGTATTGTCGTAAGTAGCGGCGCAGGCACCCTGGAGCGAGGGCCATCCTCGCGCCTGGGCATCCGCGACAGCTTTGGCGAACCTGATCTTGTCCTCGATGGGCAGACGGTTGAACCGGTGCTCGAGCCAGTCCAGCGAGTACCGCTCTGGTAAGAAGCGCACAGCAGGTGCTCGTGGGGTCTCCGCATGGTCGTTGACGGCCGCCAGCTTGAAGGCAAAGACGAGGGGGAAGAGGACCGCCCGCGTCTCAAAGCGGAGGACCAAATTCGAGAGCCTGCCCGGAGGAATCTCGACGTAAATGGATTCTCTCGACTTTGTCGTGCGCACGAGCATGGTGACTGGGGCAGAGGTGGCGTCCACCACACGGGCACTCACGGCAAGCTGGCGGACAGCGTTTCCCGTCAATTTGCCTATGACTCGATGGTTTTTGAGCGGGCCCTGGGCACCCTGGGGAATCCAGGCGTCAAGGCGCCAGGTGCCTGGCGTCAGCGCGAACCTGATCTCTCGCGGCGCAAATATCGAGACGGAGAGCTCCGCCGACTCGTACTCCTCGGCCGCCGTGCACTCGAAGAGCTCGCTTTCCGTGTTGGGCCGCAGACTCGTGGTCGCGTCGACCTCGCGCAGCCAGGCGCTCGAGCCCGACTGGGGCCCATATTGGGTCGATGCGCGCAAGGCCTCGCTGTGGCCGGACTCGCTTCCGCTCTCGGAGGCAGAGTCGTCCTCGTCCACGACGGGCACGAAGTCCGCGTCCAGGTCGTCCATGTTCTTTTGGCTTGGACGCGGGTTCTGCTTGACGGACTGCCGGGCCTGGGTCGGGCCTGGTGCCGGGATACGGCCGGCTCGAGAAGCCGCTCGCGGGGAGGCCGCTCGCCGCGCTCGCTTTTTCGAGATGGGACGGCGATCGGTGCGATTGAGCTGACCTCGGGCCACTTTCAGATTTGCCTCGCGCAGCCCCCTTTTTCAGGGGACGGTGGGTAAATTGTGCCCAACGGATCGTTTCGTTCGAGATGACGGCCGGCCGCCGGCGACGCGGAGCAGATAGAGAGATGAAGCCTAGAGGAGACACGCTCGGCGATGATAAATATCAGAGCTGGCGCACGATATCTTGATGACACAAAAGTACGCACGTAGGTAGGTGCACCCTCGCATAAGTCCGCGATAGTTGTGAAGTTCTCTTCAGGATAGAAGAAGACTGAGCTAGGCCTACTAATGAATTTGGGCGCGGACCTTGAGCCAGCCAGTGAGAACTGAGGACTCATCTCTTGCGCCGAGCCAGGTAGAACACCAAACAAAGCCCTGAGAGAAGGCGCGGTTCGTCGCTGCGATCGGTGACCAGCCGCGCGAGCTCGTGGGCGGGGGCGTGACCAGCAGGCCCTGTGCGCGTGACGCATCGACTCGCCTCTGGACGTAGCCGGCACGCGCAGACTGCAACATGTACGCGTCCAAGTACACGGTGAATGCGAAGGCGGACCTGGGTCATCTGTCGATCAATGTCTCGCGCGACAAGCAGAAGAATGTCTACGTGAGCATGCGCGACAAGAACAGCCGCTACGAGGGCAAGCAGATTTCCGTGCCGCAGAAGAACGAGCTCTTTAGCACCTTTCCTTTTTACAAGGACGGCAAGGGCGACCCTTATCAAGGGCGCAACAGTAAGTGAGAGTCTCGGATGCAGGTGTAGGCGTGTCTTCTCCTGGAGAAGAGGTTCACAGAAGGCTAATTCCGCGGGCTTGCTTTCCTCTTGCACGCTGACAGGTTATCTCAAGGCCGCGCGCAAGCACGGTTTCGGCTCGAACGATCCGCCGAAGCGCGATGAGTTCTCCAACACGATCGCCATCGAGCAGTATCGCGAGGCAATCCGTGCGGTAAACAACTCGCAGGCGAAGGCCGCCAAAGCTATCATGGACCAAAAGGCACGGGAGGGCGGCGACGAAGCTGTCCCCGCCCACGAGTCCAAGATCGAGGAGGACCTCCAGGAGTTCTTCGAGTATGACCAGGCCCACTCCGTCAAGCCGGACGAAATCGGCAAGGTGCGAACTTGGAAGCCAATGGTAGGTTATCAACAATCGCGCTTCGGCAGGAGGAGCCCTTGGAGGAAGAAACAACGGACCGTGCTAACAAATTTATTGTGCGCTCTGGGCTTCACAGAAATACGGCTCGATGCGCACCACTAACACAAACTACGGTGTCGACTGTCACCAGCCCAACACCAAGAACACGAGCCGACGAACAACGTCCACCGCACTGTTTTTCAACAACAACCACCTCACTATCGGCGACCACGAGAACTAGATCTTCGACGCTATCGAGCAGCATCCATAAAAAGGACAATGACAGATTAGATTGCGTGCTTGTCGATTGTTCTGCTTGCCTGCTTGCGAGCTCCTCAAATCGAGACTTAAGGCTTAAGAGCCCATTATTGAAAAGCCTAGGAGTCGTGCGGGCCAACTTTCGCGAACGGATAAACCAATGTCTTGCGCTCGTGCAAAGCGCCAAGCGAGGTGAGACTGCGCGGAGACGACGGCGACGTCGCCGTCGCGGACGAGCGCCCCGCTCCTCTGGACTTTGCAAGGCGCGACCCGCCCCGCCACGCGCACGATGTTCGACGAAGCGCTCATGACCTCGCGCGACGTGGAGTGGTGCCTCCGCCACCTCGAGGAGGCGGCGCTGGCGAGCGCCGCGGGCCCTACAGCCGAGGAGAGCGCGCGAAGCGGCGGGAAGAGCTACGTGCCCACGGAAATGCTCTTTGAGGCGCTTTGCTTGGCACGAAAGCATGAGTGGTCTTGGGAATGCACGCGGGAAAGCCTTTCCGTCTTGCTCGAGCTCGTCGCCTTTGAGCGCGCGGAGCCGCTGTGCACGATGGTGCAAAGCTTTGACAAGTTCAAGGAGCTTTTGGTGGTCAAAAGCTGCGAGCGGCCACCGTGGACGGTCGGCTTGTTTACGCCAGAGCAGGCCTCCGAATTGACGCGCTTCGTTCTGGCACACCACTTTGCGCACTTCGCCATGCACAAGCATCTCGCGGCCACGCAGCGCCCTGCGCTCGCGATGTCGGTCGTGTAGACAGTCACCGAAAGACGCTTATTGATTGACGATGGTGACTGCTGGACCTTATGGATGTTCGAGCCGGCAAGCAGGTTTTTTAAGGTCGCCGCGTCGCTCGCCCGACGTTTGGAGAAGAAAGAGTATACTTAGATCGTTTGATTGATCGAGCTGTGTATGCTGTGATTGCCCTTGGTCGTGCCGCGTCCCGACAAACGATTGCTTTGGCCCGCAGATGCCCGGTTATGGCAATCGTCACTGGCAAAACGAGGCATTTGCGAGCCAAACTATTCGCCCCGCCTCCTGACGGATTCGGGCCCCACGCGCCCACCTCCCGAGGCAGGCCGCCGTCGATTGCTGCCGCTAATTTGAGCTTGGCACTTGGATGTCGGCGTGTCCGTTTTCAGGAGCGATGAAACATGATGGCGGAACACATGTAGGTGACGCCGTTCGCAAGACCGAGGATGTTGTGAAGGACCTCAAAGTGGGGGATGGTGATGCTGCGCATCTGACCGTCGAAGTTGATGACCTTGAATGTCTCCGGACCCGGGATCTTGTCTTTGTGCAGCGGGTGGATCTTGGCGAGCGCCAAAAGCACGTAGAGGGCGCCACAGATGGCGCCGACGAGCTCGAGGGACAGGTAAAAGGGGGCGCCGCCCCGAGTGCCGACGAAGCTCGCGAGAAAGGACGCGAGGGCCCGGCACACGGTGAAGAGAGCGATAATGCCCGTTCCGTAGATGTACTTGTTGTCGAAAACTTCCTTCTCGTACTGCTTGTATACGGCAGCCAGGATGGCAACGTATCCCATGGTGGAGAGCACATGAGCAATCGTGTCAACCATCTTCTTCTTTCGGATGGCGCGCTCCTTGGTGGGCGGGGCCTCGTCTTGGGAGTAAAGCGCCATGAGCGAGAAGAGCTGCCAGAGCGCGAGCGTGATGAGAGGCTTGGAGAAGCTGTTGGGCAAGACGAGGTTGTCTTCGGGAAAGACCTTGCCGAGCGACTCGACGAGGAATGTCATGGCGATCCAGATCATGACGACCGCGGAGAGGAAGGCAAAGTCGGTCGAGCGGGCGTACGCGAGGGTGTAAAAGGCGGAAATGACCATGGGGAGCGGATCCGTGACGACGGACGCCACATAAAGGCGCTGCATGTCGGTGATCTCGTTGTTGCTCTTGCCGTCGGCGGTGGTGTGTTTGAGCTGCATCCGCATGGCCTTCCACATGACGGTGAGGATCCACGACCCCAGGAACAGGAGCAAGAAGCGGCCGGCAAAGTTGCCGGACGCAGCCTTGGCGATGGTCTGCTGCGAGAGGTTCGGCGCGAGCCCCGCCTGTTCCTGGAGCGTCGTGGAGGCGTCGTCGGTGGCGTCTTCCTCGCCCTCATTCTCCTCCTCGCCCTCTTCTCCTTCTTCCTCTTCTTCTTCTTCTTCTTCTTCTTCGGCCTTGGCCTCGTCGTTCGCTGCCTCCGCCTCCTCCTGTTCTTCCTCTCCTTCTTCATCGTCTTCTTGCTCCGCGACCTTTTCGGCCTTGGGAATGCGCTTGCTGGGCGTCTTGGAGCGCCTGCGTTTCGAGGGCCCCGTCTTGGCGCGCTTCGACCCCTCGGTGGCGGCGATTCTGGCGTCGTACTCGTCGACCTCTTTGAGGTAGCCGTCGATGACGAGGTCCTCGCGGGTCTGCCACGTGTTGTCGTCGCTGTCGTAGCCGTCCCACTTGATCAGATACTCCAGGTACACCCGGTCATCCTCCTCCGAGCGGGCCTCGCGGCGGGCGAGGACCACCTCGATCTTGTAGTTCTCTTCCTCCTCCTCGGCCATGGTGCCGCTGCTGCTGCCGCTGCTGCCGCCGCTCTCGCGCGCCGTATGCTCCGCGTCGGCGCCTTAGAGCTTCGTCGGCGCCTCCAACGTACGC